>CM021731.1:24392627-24426000 GCA_011075105.1 Heteronetta atricapilla
CCGGGCTGGAGGAGCTGCCGGCCTGGATGTAGGGGGCGTTTGTTCGCAGGCTGCTCCCCGAGCCGGGAGGCACGGGTGCGTGTCCCCTGGAGCTGCAGGGGGAGCGGGGGAAGGGGCTGGAGCTGCAGAATGCCATTATCCGCCTTAGAAGTGGGTCAGGGCGCGGGCACTGGCATCGTTTCTTCGGGAAGACAAAACAAGAAGAAAAAAAAAAAAGAAAAGAAACAAAACAAGAACAAAAACACACCAAATCAACCCACAAACGAACCCCAAAGCACCCAAACAAGAAGCGTAAAATGACCCACTGGGAGCCCCAGCTGAGACACCCCAAGCTGTCAGCGAGCAGCCACATGGCCTCAGGGCTGAGGCTGTTTTGCCCCAGCCTTCCCAGCACCAAGCTCGGGTGTCCTGGTGAGAAAAGTTCATTGTAAAAGGCCTCCGAAAAACTCCTCTGTGTATCCCATGCACAGGGCTAGAGACACTGCTGTATGATAGGCTAATAACATATATCCTAAGAGAGCCTTGAGAATAATAACTCGAGGCTTTGGGATCGTGAGATGGCACACACGATCCTCCGCTTCATCCCAGGGCCGCTGAGATGCAGCCCGGGGGCAGCGTGAATGGTTTCTGTGTTTGAGATACTGTTCCCAGCTGAGCATAACCCTCTACTCTGCACAGATGGGATGTGACTTTTAATAGTGGGCAACTTAAGTGTGAAAACTCTCGGTGCTGTATAGGTATGCTGCTCTGCTTGGGCCTCGTAGTCCTCAGGCATGGGGGCTGCTGCTGCCAGCTTCTCCTTCAAGGAAAACAAAGAAAAAACTCCCCTGCTGGTTTTTCATTTCGATGCCCACCTGCTCTACCTGGCTGTTTGGTTTGGGGTGTTAGAGCTATCTTGCCGTGAAGCAAATTGGAAATTTCTGAGTGAACAGAAGTTGTAGGAGAAATTGCTGAGATGTTCACGCAGTCAACTGTGTTTGAAAAGAAGACTGTGGACATGTCTTCTCATGCAAGGTCAGCATCTTTCAGGGTACAGTTTCCATACAATAGAGGCTGGTTCATTAGGAGATGCTCTGAATGTCAGTTCTTGTTCAACACGTCTGGTATCATGGCAAGAAATAAGTTCTCTGTGCTGATATCCCCCAGCATGAGATTATTCTAAGGTTGTCCTAAAGGAAAATGTTGTTAATCAGCTGATCTTTGTGTTTTTGAAAGAACCCAGACATCAGGAAAACACTGCAGTAACTTCAAAACATACAGATGTACAAACATGCTCAAACACAGACAGGTGTATGCAAGTTAAAATATTAATACCTCTGGGTGGTATATTAAAGATAGATGCTAGCTCCAACACCATTTTGCAATTGGCTCAGTTTCTCAGTAGCAGCAAGAATCATACAACATTACAGAGTGATATATACTGATACTATTAAAATACACAGTATAATGTTTACAGTACTCAACAACTTCCAGAATATAGCGTGGAATAATTAAGTTATTTTGTTAAGGGCCACAGGTGGTAAAGGAGGAATATATTCAGTCTCTCCAGAGATGATTCTTCACAACCTTACTTTTTACGTAGGTTTTTTATTACAGACAAATGCAAGGTAGTATATCTATGAATATACAATGCTGCCAGTGCCTGCAGGACTGCATTAATTCCTGGCTGCCAGGGTATACCCTTCGCTTTCCTCTCAAGCTGCTGGTTAGACATATTTGGATTATGTTGCTTCTGGGTATGTGTGAGCCGACAGAGCTATCAAACCCCCTCTTCATTCTGCTGGGGACCATTTTTGAGCAGTTTGTTACCTTTTCATCTCCAGGTTTTCAGCTCCAGGTTTTCAGCTGTGGTCAAAGCTTTGTGACCATCTGAGAAGACTAAAGGATCACCTCCATCAGCTGCTAATGTAGTTATCTACTCAGGTGTTGGAAAAGCTTTGGATAGGTCAGTGTGCTCCCTTTCTTACAGGATTTCTTTGAGAATTCACTTTTATTTACACCACAAACCCAGTTGCCCGTCATAGGCACACATACTGAACAGCAACCACAATGTTCATAGAGGGCACAACTATTTCCTAGTTTTCTACAATGAATTGCTACACAGAGATAACCTGGCCCTGACATAGTCTTTTTGCCAAGTTAACTTTCCCCCTCAGTAGGTGATACACTGAAATATTTTACATGGAGAGTGATGAACATAAAGAACAGATCACCAGTGGATGTCAGCCTCTCCACCATTTGAAATCTTTACATCGAGAATTTAGTGTCCTTAAAACATGACTACAAATGTCTGCACTATTTTTTCAGATTAACGTCAATTGTTTGTTGCATTTATCTTCTGCTTCTCTTGTGATAAATGTTTTCATTTTCAGTACTGTCTTTGATATTTGTCAAATTCTTCTGGGGTTTCTTATGCAGCTTTTATTTTCCTTTCTTTCTGATATGAAGGTTGTACCAGCAGCATCTCTCGGTATGTTTATTACGGTATGTTAACAAATAATCTTGTGTCTTCCATTTTTAGTTTCTAGTTAGCTGGAGAAACCCAAGTGTAAATTCAAAACATTAAAAAGGTAGATGTGAAAGCTGTATGTTGTCCTGGCAATGGTTATGACTGCCATCATTAGGAGCATCACTGAGACACGTAATACAACAGCAAAACCTCAAATCATTAAGTGCTATGTTTAAGTTAAATGTGTCAGAACTTTCTGATCAAAATACTGCTTTTACCATGAGTATTTAATATTAAATACCCCTTTACATGGAGGAATAGTAGCATAGGGTCTCTATTTATTTATTTATTTGTGTAATAACATAAAAAATTGGAAGTGAAAACAGTATTGTTGTGTTCCTCAGTTTTGTTTGGCATGTTAGCAGAGATTCAAGATCTTTAAAAACTTATTAACAAATAGATAAAGACTTTAAATACATATATTTTATGGGAGTTTTATTTTCTTAGAATCCATGTATAGTTGTATTATTTTCAGTTTTGGGATTGGTCTGAGTCATTACTCTCCTAATTTGTCTGCCTCCAAGAACACAGAAAAAGAAGAAAAATGGTGACACTGAACCACTGATTTGCCCCTTTACTAAACAGATGTAACTGAACAGCTTCTCACAGCTAAAGCTAAGGACAGTATATGGTGTATATTTTCCTCTCAGAAAGAGATCAGGGTTTGATAGAAGCCAGGTGCTATCAGATGCTGGGAAGAGCTATGGGAGAGACAAAGACTACTCAGGCGATTCAGTTTTATTATTTTAGTTCTCAGTAAGAACCAGCTGAAAAGAGCTAGGCTGTTCTGTGCACTAAAGACAACACAGTTTAAACCTGACTTTTTTGCAGCTCTCTGCCTGGCCTAGCTTTGGGAAAAGCTTCAATCCATCTCTTCTGGCAAAGTGGGTGATCTGATGAAAGGTTTATAGGCTAGAAATCTTAGTTATCTGTTTTTCCCAACCTTATCAGTTGATCTAAAGAAAAAAAAAAAAACTCTCTGCAAACTCTGCCTCTTCTGGCAACAACAGCCTGTACCTAGCTGAAGCTTTCAGTGTAGAACAGCTGCCCCTTGTTAGATCTCTTAAAGAACAGCTTCAAACCTCAATACTTGCTGAGCAGAGTGGTTATAGATTAGTAGCACATGAGATGTAAGAAACGCTAGGCTGAAATGCAAACACTGAACAGATTATTTTTATAGATATGTATGGGGGGCAAGTGTGCAGCAGAGCTCCACCACAACTGTTTTCTCACTCCCCTCTCCTCAAAGGAGAAGGGAGAGAAAATCCGATGCTAAGGGCTCAAGGGTTGAGATAAGGATGGGGAGATCATACAACAATTATCGTGACAGGCAAAACAGACTCAGTGTAGGGAGATTGGTATTTATTGCCTATAACTAACAAGATAAAGAAGTGAGAAACAAAGGAAAGAAAATAAAAATACCTTTCCCCATCCACTCTCTTCCACCTCCTTCTCCCGAGCAGAGCAGGGGAACAGGGACAGGGGGCTGCAGTCAGTCCCTAACACTTCATCTCCTCCGCTCCTTCACGGTCCCTCTCTGTCCTTGCTCCCCGTGGGGTCCCTCCCACGGGATGCCGTCCTTCCCAAACTGATCCCACATGGGCTGCCCCCAGGCAGCAGCTCTTCAAGCACTGCTCCCACATGGCTCCGTACCATGGGGTCCATCCCCCAGGAGCAAATTACTCCAGCACGGGTCCCCCACGGGCGGCAGCTCCCCCCAGACCCCTGCTTCTGCGTGGGCTCCTCTCCACGGGCTGCAGCTCTGGCCCGGGGCCTGCTCCTGCGGGGGCTCTCCATGGGCCGCAGCCTCCTCCAGGCCACATCCACCTGCTCCACCGGGGGCTCCTCCACGGGCTGCAGCGTGGAGATCTGCTCCATGTGGGACCCATGGGCTGCAGGGGGACAGCCTGCTCCACCAGGGGCCTCTCCACAGGCCACAGGGGAACTGCTGCTGTGTGCCTGGAGCACCTCCTGCCCTCCTTCTGCACTGACCTTGGGGTCTGCAGGGCTGGTTCTCCTCACTCTTCCAGCAGCTGTTGCGCAGCAGTATTTTTCCCTCTTAAATCTGCTCTCACAGAGGCACAAACAACACTGCTTATTAGCTTGGCTCTGGGCAGTGGCGGGTCCCTTTTGGAGCTGGCTGGAGCTGGCTGTGATCTAATATGGGGCAGCTTCTGGATTCTTACAGAAGCCGCCCCTGCAGCCCCCTGCTACCAAAGCCTTGACATGTAAACCCACTACAATACATATATGAGCAGAGTCAGTTTTTTTCTGTTTCCTTCCTTATTCACTTGTAGCCACAGTAGTGGTTCAGTCACAATCAACTTCTCTTTCACAGTCTAGTAGTACACTGTGAGACATGTACTTACTATTCAACTACCTATTGCAAACAAGTGTTTTCAAGTTTCTCCATGAAGGTTAGCAATATTTTTCCACTGAAAAAAAGCTATCTGTGAAGAAAAATGCACCACTGGCTGACTTCCTGACAATGCTTTCAGTTCTCTGAGAGGCATGGCCATGTAAAATGCTCTGACTCCAATTGCAAATCCTTCCCAACGCTCTAGATGAACTTACTTGCCTCTAGGGACATTTGGTTATTTTCCCTCCTGTTATGGAGGAACAGGGAAAATGAAACTAATATTTCACACATCTATTTAGCATTCCAATTCATTTCTGCTTCAGTTATTAAATGGAAAATTGGGAACACAAGCACAGCTACTACCACAGTAGCATATCATCTTACTGCATTGTTACCTGCTAGCAACACTATAGTTTCCCACAGAGACAGAAAAGACTAACCCCTGAAATGGTAAATGAAGAGTGGGTATGAACGAATTATATAAAATCAGATTCCTCCCCAGGTCTCAAACATGCAGTAGCATGACATCCTGAGAGGTTTAATTTTTGCTTGCCTCTCTGTAGAGGGGCAGGTAGGATTAGGTCTGTGTGAATGCTGGAGGTGGTTGCAGGCTGATGCAGTGTCTCCCTGCCCTGCTGTGAGGACATGACCCGTGAGATCACCTTGTCCAGAACTGAATTTGGCCCTCCACTCTGAGCCATGTAAGAAGCCCATCATATCTCCTGTCACCCAAGCAGTGAACTAAGTCTACAAGTAACAATTTCACTGGTCTACCTCCCAGCTCTTACTGTCAGTAAAGCCCTGTTTATGGTGTGTAAAGAAACAGTCTCTATTCCAGGGAAAAAGGTTCTTTCAATCAGTAACTGCAGAATAAGACACTGTTTTCAGTGGTGTTGATGGTCAAAAGGCTCTTTTTCTGCTGCCCTCTTTTTAAAGATAGAGTACATCCTGACAGGAAATTCAGACAAGAAAATACAAAATGTATGCTTAGGAAAACAGAAAACCAAAAAGGAAAAACTCCATTGCATGTTCCAGCTATGTATGAAAGGCATGCATAGAATCAAACATGTGATCATGCAGAGTAAAAACAAACAGTTCCTATGTATGTGACATGCTTTAACAACAGCCTATTTAATAATAATAAATAAATAAATAAAAATACCTCACAACCACCCATTAAACTGAGATCTATTAAATCAACTCCAGCCAAAGGCAAGTTGTTTTGGCTTATTTGCAAATCTCATCAAACAGTATTTCATACTTTGACATCATATTTACCATTTTTCTCCTATTTCATTTGTGAATCTGGTGGCCTTCTTATTACAGCAAGTACCATTCTATAAACACAATAGATGTGAAGTCCCTGGAACAATTTGTCATGATCATCCTGCTTGGGCAAACACTGTTGAGGAGGCTGCACAGAGAAGTTGTCAGATAATGCATATTGAATGGTAGGAACAATTTACTGCTGGCAAATGAAGCATTTTTTTTTTTCTTGAATTATTATTATTATTTTAACTGCACTTACAACATATTGTAACACCAACAAGTTTTAGAGGGTATGTTTCAGTTTTACAGCTGGAACTAAACACAGCTTAGATTGTGGAACTGACCTAGTATTGGGCTGCCATTATCCTCATTGCTTTTAAATGTATTAAATGCATATATGCTTTTTTTTTCTTTCTTTTTTTTTTTTTATATATATATTTGAAATCTATTATTCACCTGGGGATAAAAGAAAACAGCAACAAAGTAGCAGCAAAGATATGCTGGTGTGCATAAAAGCTTAAAGCACCCAGCTTAAAAATAGCTACTATCTGTCAGCATTCAAGGCATTCTCAGAATAAACTATTCACAGCTCTTCCTTCTTTTGACAGTAACGCCAATGATGCTGATACTTTGATAGGGAAATAAAAAGAGGCAGAGATATTGACTCCTAGCACACAGAAACAAAAAGCACAAGTTTTTCATGTAGGGAAAAGAATAACTAAGTAAAATGGTATTCCTCTTTAATATCTAAAAATATTCAAGACCGTTATTCCATTGTAGTTTTAAGATTTCAGAACACATATTGCTAGAAAGAGTAACTTCTCAAATATGAACAAAATTTAATCAGAAAACATATTTTAGTTTGGCTATTTAGTCTTCAGAGCTGCTTATCAGTTGTGGCAACTGAAATCTATAAAACTTAATATACACAGATATAATGTCATGCATGCAGGTGAAAGAATCCTAGATTCTAATAGAAAATGATGGGCTCTGAGATTATTATTATCACTCAGAAGAGAGATTTGGGGTTATGATAGATAGCTCTGAAAATATTAGCTCAGGAATTGGTAGATGTTAAAAAGAGATGTAAATACAATATTAGTAATTATTAGAAAGCAAATAGAGAACAAACCAGGGAATGTTACTTAGACCATGCTATCCTCTTCTCTCTTCTCTCTTTCCACTTCTAACTCAGACTCTGAATACAAATCGATTCTTTAGAATGTCTTTTTTTTTTTTTTTCTTACCTCATTATATACACACAAATCCCTAAATTTCATTCCTTTCTTTCCTCAAAATTGATGTAGCAAACTTGTGAAAGAATGAGAGTGAGAGAACAAAGAGGGCAATCAAAGATATGGTGGCATGGCTTCCTTGTTTAAGGAACAACAAAGAATATATTTGTGATATTTAAGGGAAAAAAGACTCTAGGATTTCTTAGTCTGGAAAACACAACATACAGTCTGTAGAACCAGACCAGACCATGGAGAAGGTAGAAGGGGAATGACTGCTGACAGCAAATAAAGTGAGAATGAACTGAGTTCAGAACAGACTTCAAAACCAAAGTTACTCCTGCAAAGAGAGTCAGACCTGCAGATATCCCTGGGAATGGTATTTGGGACTCAATGGATTTATAAGTTCAAGGGCAGACCAGCAACAGTTTGAAAGGAAGATTCATTGAGGGTTACTAAATGGATACGTAACATCAGTCTGAGGAAATCTCCTGAACTCAGAATAGTTAGGGGTTGCAGGTTACTTGGTGAAAGTATCATATATTTGTCTTCTTCTTGTTCGTGTCTCCTAGTCATCTGTTAACTATTGGAGAGTGGATGGATGCATTTTCTGAACCAAACACCATTTCTGGATTACAATCTTATAGATGCCTTCAGCACAGACAACTGACGCCTTTAGAGGTCATGTTAATTACAGATACGATCCTGAGTGATGACATACACCATAGCAGATTTATATATTCCAGACAAAAAATAAAGATAAGAGTGTTTGCTATCAGAACATCAAAGTATTCTGTCTGCAACTAATAAGTATGCTATCAGGTTATGCTAAAAGACATTAATTGTCTTTTTGATGATTATAAAATACAATTGGAAAAACGTAAATATTTCCATAGAAATAAATCCCTGCATATGTTTTATGATTAAGGTGAGGGTTAGGAACTTGTCTTTACCATTGTGTTCTTTCACTGTTTTAAAATACTGTATAATATAATTTGGGTGAATACTGAGATTTTAGCCATTACTTAGTGTCAGGCTACCTGAAGTCACCCTACCAAAATCAGTAGGATGCCTTGTTTTGTGGATGTCCTTGAAAAGCCCAAGATGAATTCCTGATTCTGTCTTTGACTATCTGAAGAGGTATAGGTTGCCAATAAAGAAACCTAAAAGTAAGGGCCTCCAAGATGACTATGCTCACATTATAGCTCATGGAGAACTGGTAGTTTTTTTCTGACTATATATCAGTGCCTATTTCACAGAACACATTGAATAGCTCTCTAAATTCCACTTATGACCTGTTGTGGTTTAACCCGGCAGGCAGCTAAGCACCACACAGCCGTTTGCTCATTTCCTCTCCTCAGTGGAAGGGGGGAGAGAGTCAGAAAAAGGTAAAACTTGCAGGTTGAGATAAAGACAGTTTAATAGGACAGACAACAGTTAACACATAACAATAATAATAATAATACATATATACAAAGCAAGAGGTGTCCAGTGCAATTTACTCACCACCCGCGTACTGATGCCTAGCCTATCCCTGAGCAGCAGCTGCACCCTGTGAGCCAACTCCCCACAGTTTTATTGTTCGACATGACACCATAAGGTATTGGACATCCCTTTGGCCAGTCTGGGCCAGCTGTCCTGGCTGTGTGTCATCCATCGTCCCGTTCTCCCCCCCCCCCCCCCCCCGCTCCTTGTGCACCCCCAGCCTCCTCACTGACAGGGCAGCATGAGAAGCTGATATAGCTTCCTAAATGTAGGCATCTAGTGCTATTTGAGAACCTGAGAACATCCATGACCTCCACGCTGCGCTGTGAGATCTGCCTCAGGATTTAGAGGAGACCTACAGCATCAAGGCTTTGCATGATACCCATAAGGCATCTCAAGTGACACCAGATGCCTGACTATACATAGGTAAATCAACTCAGTCATTGTCTTCAGGATGAATCTTCTCTCTGGTTTGTCACTTTGAGGGAACTACTAGGAGCTAATTTTCCAAGGGATGTCAGTGCATGGGTATTGATTTTCATTCCATATTGCCTTCAGACACCTGGCTGTTGGACTGTGATTCATGGTCAGTGCTACACTCCGTGGGGACTGGGGGATGCACAGACATTCCCTCTTTCTACAGATCTGTATTGTCCCTGTAGGACTGACTCTGGTGCTCATGTTCAATTGGGATCCCAGTCCTTCCATGTACCTGTGATCATGGATACTTGTATTTGGCCTCCTCCTTCTCCCCTGGTGGGGATGAGGAAATACCTCTCATCATGATGTGGTACTTGGCAGAACAGGATTTGGGTACTTGTGGATAGCTGGGAGAAAAAACAGGTAGGCAAAGGCTGGTGTTTGCTCCATGTAGGACTGGGGACTAGTTGTACACAGTGCTATACATAGAGAAGTTGGGATACCCTGCATGAGAGTAGGCAAATACATCAATGAGATGGCACAACCATTATTCTGGGAAGAAAGGGAAGATGTGATACTCATATGGAGGGGGAGGAAGAAATGGACTGCCATTGGGCTTGGAGAGGGAAAGAGAAAGTTGACTACTTAGTGGGGAATGAAAGAAATAAAGTACTTACAGAAGAGGTAAATGAAGCTGTACCAGGTCCTAAAAACAGATCTGGTAACCATGGCTGCCAAGGTTTAACTATCTTGGTCTAGATCGTCTGTCAGGGTACTGAGTTTGGCTCACTTTTCAAACAAAGTTGAGGAAGGAAATGGATGCTTTTTGTATAGTCACTGAGGCTCCAATGTGGACAGCAGGACACTCCAGTGCTCTGCCCTCCTCATGTATAAAGTTCACTGCTTCTTTTGCTTCCCCGGAATTTGCTTGGAAGTCCTGGGACCCATTAAGTTTCTTAAGTCCTTTTGCGGGTTCTGCTCCTTTGTTTTCCTGCTCTACATGTTTCTATCTGCTCAGGAAAGATAAGAGTACTTCTCTGCTCAAATGGGGATTTTGGAGATAAGAACTCTGCAGACTGCTTAGTAACAGGAGTCTTTCAGACAAAAGTTGCCTGTGCGGCACCTACAGCAGTCTGTGGCACTCCAAGCTCAATTTAGATTAAAGACTGTGAAAAAGAAGATTATTATAGAGATCCTATACCTATATCTCACATAATTATATATGAAAGTATGAATAACCTTGTTGAAACATCTCATATTTAGCTAAATAATTATAAATAGGAGACAGGGAGGCTTAGTAAGTAGGATTAGTACACGAGTGGCTACATTAATGAACTGTTAGCATAAATGAAATACTTTGAACTTTCATCATTTGGAACAAATAAGCTTGTTCATCTCTTGAGTGATTTGTGAATGTACCAAAAATGCCCTCCAAACTTTGATATGCAAGATAGCTACTTTAATAGGGGAGGGAGGAAAGAAAAGAGGAGTACTGCGTGTATATGAATGTGTGTATGCAGTACAGCAAGCTCCCACACTATTTCTTCAGTTTCTTTTCTTTCTCTCTCTCTCTCTTTTTTTTTTTTTTTTTTTTTTTTTCCCACTTTGCTTTCAGACTCCAGAAGCAGTGTCTTCTCCACTTCAGTTCAGCCCCAGGGGTACTTAGCTGGATGGTCAGTCTTGCTAAGGACTTCTGCATGTACTGACTGCCCTGAAGTTGACAGCAGCCTTAAAAGACTTGCTGTGTGTAAAAGTATTTCAGATTCCATAACTAGAAGTGGTAGGACTCTGAAAAATAGGTACCTTTTCCCACATGCCTAGAATACGTGCTGAAAGGTGCCAACTAAACTAAAGATTGGAATGTAACTGAAAATATACAATGTGCTCCCATATACCAGAACACAGACTCACACCTACAACTTTTTCATTAAAATTAAGTTAAAGATCACAAACCATTTTATGGTAGTGGCAAGTATGCATGTCATGAAATTAATGTTTTTGTAACTCAAATCTTGTTATGGTGCTGGATTATGTCCAATTGTCACAGCTAAAAAATGTGCAGTAACTATAAAACATCACGGCTTTTTCCTGAGAGAACAGTTTCGTAGTTTCTTGGTATATATGGTAAGGAGAACTTGAAATATTTTGCGTTGCATTTCTTTGCACTCAACATGGATGGCATTGAGCAGTGGAGGGTTTTCTCCTCCCAACTTCTTTCTCCTTAAATTTCTGGGGCATACATGACTGTGCAATGGCTGCAAAACACTACGGTAACATGAATCATCATGTTTTAAAATGCCACATTAATGCCACCTACTGCAACAGCTTTGTAGGTGGGCTACAAGGCCATCTATTGAAAGTAGGACCGATAGGGAGGAGGCTAGCAACTTTCTTAGTTGCCCCAAACTTCACCTTCTGCAGCCATAAACAAAAATCCTTATAGTAACTATAAGGCTACACAGGCCCCGTGGAACATCACCCTACATGAACAGCAGATTTTATGGCATAGACATAAGGCACAAATGACAGTGACAGAAAAAGAGTAAGAGAGAATAGGGCTTCTGGCCTGTTAATCTCATTTTAAAACTGAGAATACCCACGTGAGTGCAGCTTAGTTGGTTTTAAGGCTTTACTTTTAAGGCTTTGATATCATGTTTTAAAGAAACATTTTCAAGAAAGCTTTAGCATGGCTATCTATTTTGCTGCAATGTGGAAAGGGAAGTACATTTTACTTGGCTATGTTAGGCAGCATTGTAAGTTAGCAAGCCAGGCATCTGGGAGGAATAAAACAAGATGTAAGAGTTGTATCAGTTAGCAGGCCCATCAGGAAAAGATGAGGAGATTTAAGCTAGAAGAAATATCTGAAGAACAGCAGAGAGTGAGAAATCCCAAATGGTAAAACAGTGACTATCACTGTAATAGAAAAAGAAACCTAAAACCAGAGGGAAGTTTTGATCTTATACATATCTCCCATCGTATTCGTGCCATAAATAAGGTATTTGACAGTGATATAGCTAAAAATATAGTCAGTGGTAAATTTTCACTTATTCTCAATGGGCCATGATTTATTTTAATCCCTGGCTTTTGTAATAGTGTACTATGGGTCAGTTCAAAACTGAAAGCATGTTTTCTTTAATATTTGAACTATTGAATAGATAATTGTGTTACCCTTACCACTGGACTTGCTATGAGTGATTCTGGGAGACAGATTACTGTTTCTCAGGATGGGCTGATTTTCTGAACTCTACTTGTAAAATTAAAAAGATGGTATTCAAATGCCATTGTCCCCCACACATTTCTCCCCAGAGTGCTAGATAACTAATGCTAAAACCAAGCTATCCTTCTGGCAGGGACCATAACCTTGTAGCGCTGCCTCTATATCAAGCTTGGGATAAGAAAGCCTCTGAAAATTTGGATGGTCTTTCTCTTCCTGATATTTCCTTCATTACCCTATATAACCATTATATGACCACCTTCTTGCGAGGAGTACTCTCACAAGGATCAGACAGGACAATGACACAGAGCATCTGTGCAGATAAGACACTGCTTGAGCAGTCCCAGGGTATATCTGGGAAAATGCACCTCATGTAGTTTTAGGCATGGGACCGACAGTATGGTAGCACTAAAGCTTGCTACTCCTAATCTGCTTTTGATTCAGATAAAGATATTGAGGCTTTACAGAACAGGGTGCATCTTTCCTGTTTATGAAGAAAATTCATATTCATATTATACAGAGTAAAGAATTCATAAATCTTTTATGGGATGCAATGAAAATGAAATCCTGGCCTCTGATGAAGTTAGTGGTACAACTCCCCTATTTACAGGGGTTCATGGTTTAATCTAATCCTCTGTATTTTGTAAAATACACATTTTACAGCTTCATTGTCTTCAATACTTAATACTTCGATACTCAATGTCTCTGGTTTACCTTTGAAAGTGTTAGTAGCATGGGCACTGTACTTATGCTTTTCAATGGCTGTCACTTCCTTCTGGCTTTGGAGGGTCAGGTGGGAAACAAATGTTTTTGAAAGGCAGATTGCAGAGGCAGAAAAATAATCTCTCCAGAACAATAGGGAAGGAAGATTAATATACATAGTGAGATGCGTTGTCCTCTAACAGCAACAAGTGAGAAAGTGTAGGGAAAAAAAACAGTGGAATAATATAAAAATATTTGAAATCAAGCATAAAAAATGATATAGGATGTAAAACATGATGTGTGATATATGATATGCAAGATATATGCATAAGATGTAAGATATGATATGTGATGTAAGACATCAGACATGAGACATAAGACATAAGACAGATGACAGATGACATAGCCCATCCCCACCCTGGAGCTTGCATGGTTCTTTTCCTGAGTATCTTTTAAATATTGTAAACAAGCAATTCTATCTTTTTTTTTTTTTTTTTTTTTTTTTTTTTTTCTGATCTAGTGCCATGTCTGAGTTATTGTATCTTTAGATACAATCTGATTGTATCTAAAATCAAGTGGAACTGTATATGGAGCTTCCATTTAAAAAATTACGGAAATTCTCAAAGTACCTGACTTATGTTCACATATTAAAACCCAGAATCATTGAAAGAGATGAAGGCCTGAAAGTTTACCCTCAAATGCTTGACTATCCCAGTACACATTCAGACTGTGCTGTGTCATTTGTCTGACATACATAATAGCTTCAAGAATATACAGAAAAGAGCTCTTGAATCAGCACCTTTCCTTTCACTGCTGCAGGAGCTTTAAAAGAAACATCTGCAGCAAGTAACTTTGAAATTCTTGTAAATGTAGGAAATAGGTAATTCTTAATAATACTGGGTGAAGGAAAGCCCTCCATAGTTTATCTTTATGTCAAAAACTAGATTTTCTTTCTAGCACAAACTTACTGAAGGCAGTTTTTGCCCAAGAATATTCAGTTGTTGGTAAGACTAGTGTTGTTTCACTATACATAAAAAGGAAATATTTCAGAATACCTGTGAAATCTATACATATTTCTGAAACTGAATCCAAGTCATATGGAATTTCAGAAAGATTGGCTTGGCATGCAAAGAAGAAAATACAGCAGATGGTGATTTTTTTTTTTCAGATCTTAGACTAGCAGTTATGTTCTCTAAATTGAACAGGATTTCACTCATTTCAATTTATACAAGTGCCGCAGGAAAAAAAAAAAAAAAAAGAAAAGAAAAAAAGCAGAACAAAAACCCAACACCCAAAACCACAGGTACTTTATTCAATTTTCTTTTAGCTAGGTAGTCTGAGTAGAATTAGTGTTGGCAAAATACTTCAGCTGAAAGTGGACAAATGTGTATTTTTTAAGCCTACGATCTCAATAAAGGCCGAACTGTGTAACTCTTTCTCATGTTAATGAGAAAGTGAAGTCAACGGGACATGTAAGTGCCTTACAGCTTCAGCAAAGATTTCATAATATGGCCCTAAATGCTTTTGCTTTGATAGATCTTTGCCTCTGTCTCACGTCTCACTGCTGTTCTATCTTTTGAAAACAGGTTATCTATAAAAGTTTTGCTGGTGATATGTTATGAGAAGAGAGCTCAGTAGGCTTCCTGCCATTTTTTGAAAACCTGTTAACAGTACATATTAATTGCAGTTTGCTCCCAACTTCATTATAAATATAATTTTATGCTGATCTACAAGCTCCATCTGACAGTACTAAGAACCATAATATCAAGATATGTACAGCATTCATCATAATGACTGACACAAATTAGACAACTGTACTTTTTATCAAAGACTCCTATCTCTGAAGACACTCTTAGTGCATGGCAAAGCCAAATGAAATGCAAATAATACCGTGTAACCTTTAAAAACACCAATATATAAGATTGTTTAAGCAGCTTTTTTTGTGTTTTCAAGAAAGAGACCTGCTCTTTGATCTCCTTGAGAATGAGAATAAATGTTTCAGTAGCCAAGGAAGGCTCTTGAGAAGAGGCAGGATCATTCTAGTCTTGGACCTATATGCTCCTTCTGCAGTGATATCTTATCTATAGGCTGCATGAGATAATACTAACTGGAAACTGAGTATAATTCACACAGTTAAATATCATGACCCATATTCACTGTATCAGACTTTTCCCTTTGGGCAGAGAGAACTGATCCCTACTCTGCTTTCTGAAAGGCAGCTCAGTCTAACCCACAGGACTAAGCCAGTGAAAAATGAATGTAATCTCAGTGATAGAAGCTGCTGCTAATGCATGTGCATCTTTGCTTACCACACAGCTCTCAGGCTCATGTTCAGCTTGCAATGCTGCGCCTGTGCATTGGGAGCCTAAAAAAGATGTTCTATAAATCAAATCACCATTAAAAAGGCATTCTTTAATTTTACAGGCTACAAATGGCGTGCATCTGCTCCTGCATCGTCTCTACTGAATGCTTAATGCAGGGAGTAAATGCTATTCATGATATCAGGGAGAGATTCTTTCACTACCAACAAATGCAATTCAACCTGCAAATGAACTCCAAATTCTGTTTTCCTTGTTGTTTTTGTTTGTTTGTTTGTTTGTTTGTTTGTTTTCCATTTCCTTGTGTCACATGGAAACCAGAAAAAATCTGTGATTGACCTTAGATTGGAGTCAATGTAGCACTGTCATTGTCAGTGCTCTACCACCTTCTTCATACTATGGTGAAGCAAAGGGGTCTCCAGACCATGCACTGGAGCAGCTCTGGGTTCAGTGTTTGCTTCAGTGATGGTGTATTCTTGTCCTCTCCCTTCACTGAAAAACAAGTCTATAGTTATCATCTATATCTCCAGCAGTGGCAATCTCTTTCTTAGTCCTGCTGAGGAACACAGGTCAAAAAGAGAGGTGAGCAGGGTAGCAGCTGATGCTCAGCAGAGTTTCTGAGCTAAAAGCACTCCCTTGCTATGTATCTGCTGCAGGCTGTAGCTGCTGGGGACTGAGGCATCATGCAGCAATGAGATTTAAGGATTGGTTTAAAGTGAGTATCCAGTCCCTGTCTCACCAGTGGCTAAGCTGTTCTGCTTCAAAACCAATTTACTGTCTAGCCATATCCTAATCATCCGCATGTGGTGCTGCATATGTACAGACATTGATACATCAGCTACAAAACATGCATTTAATATGCTGAGTCGAAGATTTGGGTGAAAAGCCATTTTAGAAAACAAGAAAAGGACTGTTATTTGAGTGAACCATGATGATTTTCTACTTTTAAAACAAAAAACTTCCAAATTTTTGCCAGTTGACTCCCAAAAAAACTAAATGATGTTTAGTTTTTTTCTGAATTAAACAAGAAACAGCCTCTATCAACTTTGTACCAGGTCCTTTTTGCATATTTGTTATGGCAATTTTAAAGATCCATAACTCCACTGAATAAATGAAAGTTTCCAGAAGCATGAAATTAATGTAAAACAATGGCTCACCAGTCAGGGCAAGACACAGGGATGAAACTCTGTTCCATCCTCTATCCCAAGAAGTCCAACCACCCTTATCCCTTTCCCTAGGAAACCTCTGAAAACTACCCTGGCAGCAATTGAGCTGCAAGGCAAGAATATTTGCTTTCTATACTTGCATTTCTAATCCAAAGCTGATTGATTACTTTAATAACATTAAATCACACCAAAGTAAATTCAGAATACTATTATTGAAATCATTGGATTTACTCCACTTCTCTATTGCAGAAAAATGTTTTTGCTTCCTTTGTCTGAGCTCATGCCATGGTGAGGTAGAGGTGTGATGTTCTCTGTATTGACCAGGAATGCCATCTAGAAGCTTGGAAATCTTCCTAATGATGAAGATCATAAGCATTGTAACATTCTTCATAGTTTCTGATCTATATCCGTAAACAATATAAATTAGTGATAGACTGATAACCTTTGATAAAAGAAGAAATGGCAGAAAAATCTCCCAAGCAGCATTGATATTTCTCTTTTTAAGCACTTTATGTACAACTGAGAAAGTTTGATTAATGTCTGTCAAGAGATTTGAGGATTTGAAATAGGACAAGCGACATGTCCTGAGCATTGAAGTATACCTATAATTATTAGGATCAACGGGAGCTTTGATAGCTCAGTAAAAAACAGCAGAAACAAAGGTAGAGCCAGGTCATGAGAAATTTGGATCAGAAGACAACATAAATAATGTTTGTCCTTATCAGGTCATCAGCTATAGATCATCAATTATACTTCATTGTCTGTATGGTGTTCCTTTTTCTCAACCACCTCTAACAAAATGTTGCAATGTATTGGTTTGTGTCTATAGAAATGACAGTAATTGCAAAAACTTTCCGTGTGCCATGATGGAAATAGCAAAGATCCAAGGAAATGCCCCCAGAATGTGAACTTTGATGGCATACTATATTCATTTGTTAATTTAGCAACTGAACATTTGCATAAAGCTCAGGTAGAGCTATTCCTATGAATAATCTTGCACAATAACATCAGACATCTCTACTAATCCTACAGAACATCAAAAGCAATGCTGGCTGCTATTCAACACTGGGTTCAGTGCCATGACAACAGATGGAATTCATGGCTGAGGGGTAAAAAAAAAAAAAAAAAAGACTTCCATCCCCCTGTCACTTTTTGTAAGAATCCCTAAAGAGAAAATTATGCAAACTAGTAGAAACTGAATGTAGAACAGGAATGCCTGTGAACGTGTGCTATCTGCAGTTATACGAAACAGCTTATTTATGAAACAGAATGTAAATGATAAAAGTAAATGCGTAAATCTTACTTAAATTCTTGCAAAGGGCAAAGAGGAGGAGGAGGGGTAACGGGCTTGATTTCTCTCCTTTCCAGTTCAGGACAAGCAGACTGAAATTCACGTTATTATGGTCACAGACAGATTACATTAAAATGTATTTCTGACATTGTTAAAATTAACATCCTTATGTTTTGTGAAGAGATTATTCTGAGATATTTTAATCTAAATATATGTTTTGCAATATTTTGATATCTTTAGATAGAACATTTTAGACATTACTGCCCCATATTATAGGAAAACTAAAATGAAAATCTATCTGCTAAAGTTACTCATTGATTTACATCTCCCATTTAAAACAAAACAAACAAAAAATAACCTGTTGAGATGGATGGGAATTACCAATGTAAAGGAAGAGATAGATACCTTGTACATAGCGTTGTTATTTATTTATTTATTTTTCTCTAGTCAACAGCCCACAGAAGTAAGTTGATGAGTCAGATGTGTGACTACTATACATCTACTACATACCACTGTTACTTCAAAAGACCATTCAATCTGACTTAGCAAGCTTAGACAACATTACCAAACTTTATGATGCACAAGTAACAGGTAAAAAGATCAAGTAACAACAGAGTCAGTCTGACGGGTAGAAAAATAATTCTGGGAACTGAAAAGAAAGTCATAAATGAGAAGGGATACTTTTTTGGGCTGGATCCAGTGTTACATTGGTAATAACAGAATTTTTCCATGTGCTAAGATGCTTGCATGATCAGATACTGAGCAGAATATGGAACAGAAATGGCAACTTTTAAAAGGTATTTTCTGGTTATCTATCCTTGTATGCAATAGAAGCACAATGTTCCATAAATAGATTTTCAGAATTGTCTTCACATTTTCTTAGCAACAGAAATACATTTTTGCATGAGGCTGTCCATCAGAACCATCTGTAGTACAGAACAGAAGCATGAGTGATTTTTTTTATTTTTTCTACAAGATGGTAGTCAGAACTAACCATATGGTTCTGCATTCATTTTATTTTGGAATGCTTATTTAGTACCCTGATTTTTGGGTACTGCAGGGAAAAAAAACTAAAAAAAAAAAAAAAAAAAAAAGTTTTAACATTTCCTGACCTAACTACAAGGGCAGTAAGCAAACTTGCAGTGGTCTGCCATTACAAGAATATATAAGGATGAAAAGCTTAACTGAATGCCTTATGTTATTACCCTTGACCTTTGGAGATGTTTGGCTCAAGGTCTTCTTGCTTTGTGGCTTTGACTGCATAACGCTGAGAATTTTCTTTAATTGAATTTTCCATATGTTGTAAGAAGAGCCAGCCTTAGATAACAGCTGCAGAGTAGTTCCTTATTTGACTTTTCTACTTTCTCTAATTTATTGCCTGTTGGTATGATACAAAATACTCCCATAATGTCTCTCTGAGATACCCAGTATTTGGGTCTGGTTCTCTGGCCTGACCAATAGCAAAGTATAAGAACAGATATGGAAGACTCCTCTGACCAATTGGTGTGATAAGATGCTCAGCTGTGCGTAGTTGCATTCAAGAGCATTCAGCTGCAGATAGAAGATTTCAGGGGCATTTTGAAAATGTGGTTAAAAGTCTAAACTGTATATCTGCCTTGTTTTAGATTCCCAGTTTGTATACTATTAAAGAATCTATTTGGCCTTTAACAAGGGCTAGTCTTCCTCCTGATGTTTTATGTAAAATCTATTGCCTGAGTAAATTATAGGCTTGTTAAAACTGACCATCAGCTGAGGGGAGAAATAAATTAATCATGATAGAGTAATAGAAAAATTTACATTTTTTTAAGGCTAAGGAGGAATTTAATGTGCTCATTAAAAATAATAAAATAAAATAATAATAATAAAAAAAAACTATCCACTAACAAAGTTAACATTCTCATACAATGGAAAAATGCCTAATTCCATGATACACAATGGGGCATGCAATTTAGAAAGGGTCAGTGAGTTTCAGAGGTCTCTTTCCTCCTTTCTGGAGGGGATACGTTCTTTGGAAACCTACCTTTTGAGGAAAGGGTGGAAGGCAGCAAGACCTATTGAGATGACAATGAGATCAAAAAAGAAGGAGTGATTATTCAAATCCCTCAGAGAAATAAAAGCCTGAAGCAAGAAGAACTGAACCCAAAAAGGAGCAGGCAGGGTGGGGAGTGGGCAAAGGGGAATGAGAAGCAGAAACTGAATGAAGAGGGCAAGGTCTGAATGGGCAGCAGTGAAAGAACTAGGAGTTGAAAAGGGAAGGAGGAGGGGAGAGTAGGGCTGAGGAAGAGACGAAAGCAGTGAGAGGCACATCATGGTGAATGAAGCAGAGATGGAAAGTTTATTCTTGTCAGCCCGTAACAACTCTTTTGAACACTTCAGATGATGGGTCTATGATGCTAAAACACAGCTTAATTGTATTGCTTTTCCTGGGATCAGATTTATCAAAGTTTCCATTTTTAAGTCTGTTGTCAGGGTGGGCCACACTGGTGAGTGGCAGGTACTGTAAAGTTTCAGAAGGCCATGAGACAGCCCATCTAGTCCTCTGGTTGGTTGCTTAGATACACTAATGAATTGTATTAGGAATTTCTCACCTCACATTTGTACTCTGCTATGTTTCAAATATTGCATTCTGGTTAATACCATGAGCAGACTCTTGGCATGCAAAAATAAATTCTTTTTTAAGAGGAAGACTACTTAGAGAACAGCTGCAACCGCAACAAGAATTTTATCAAATAGATTGATTTCATTGTCATTTTTCTAAATTCTTCTTTCTGCAGCCTGTGCTTTTTCCTCTGAATTCCCTGAAGGTCACAATAGCCCAATTATTGACACACCAAATGCTGGAATAATCTTCAAAACTAAATTAGAGCAGGCTGCAAATCCATTGAAGGATATATCTGATGATGGGTGCCTGAAAAAGGAGTCGGTAATAAGCCCAGCAAAAAGAAACAATGCTTTCAATGTTCTGGCTTTTATATTAGGAGGAACCACGTGGCAGGACATGTTGTGATTTCCCTAAAGTGAGCTGAGATGTTAGCCTAAGACTGTGATCTACAAATGGATTTTTTGAGGACAGTGCCACAGAAGTAGCAAAACATAAGCTTTTTTGTGTGGAGTAACTGTTAATGCAGTTAAAAATACAAGCACTCAAGGAATGTGAGTTACACAGAAAATATTGTCTTCAACCCCCCAAAAGAGGATAGAGAATCTAGTGATGTGCACTGATGGGTTAATACTAATCTCTCTCTTTCTTTTTTTTTTTTTTTTTTTTTTTTCCTTTAACTGTAGTACCTTAACAGAAATGAATGTATTTATTGGGTAATAAGATAAAGTCAAGTTATCAGTGAAGTGGAGACACATCAGTGGTTTTCTTTATAAGTGGTTCCTAATTAAGGCAAAATACTGTCCATGCACTTATGTCACAATTAATTTAAATTTCAAACTCTTAAAACATTTCATTACACTTATTAACTAAAGAAAAGTTAAATTTATCCCATCTTAATTCCCTTCCACTTTTTGAGCCCAATGGTTCAGCTGCAAGTGCAGTTTCCCTTCTGATATTGGAATGCAATGAGATGGGAGTCAGTGCCATTTCCAAGCACGAGCTATAGCTTGTAGGGGTCTGGCAGTCAAGACACAGAGAGCTTTTGGCCCCCAGATTAGTTATCTCCTTTTGCATCATTTAATGTATTGCACAATTTGGATCAGACTCACTCTCTTTTCTCTACCCTGTGTTGGGAAAGAGAAAAAGAAGAGGAAGCTGATGCCAGAGGAGTGATAGAGCAGGAGGGAGAAGAGAGCAAAAGAAAGTGAAAAGAAAGTGAAAAGAAAGTAAAACGAAAAAGGCAGACATTTGTTTCAATGGAGTTCAGACAAGAAAAGTTTTGGGAAAGATGATGGATCACTTGGCACTGAGAAGCTCTTTTACAAATGCTCAAAGGTTGTAGAAGTTGGATTACCACCTGAGGATTTAAGAAAATCCAAAAAATCCACTTAATCTGTTGTGCTATTATTTATTTGTGAAGAACCATAAATTCTGTGAAAATACACACTAAGGTGTCCCTAAATTAACATAGTTATGAAGTACATTGAGCAATATAACTCTGGAAATAATGAGATAAAATGAAGTCTCAGATTAAATATGGGATGTGGAAGAATGAGATAATTTGAACATCTTGTCACAATTTCTGATAGGAAGGAAGTTAATAAACAGTGGCTATTAGGAAAGAGTAACTGATTTAGCTTAGAAAGAGCTGGAGGAATAAAATCTCCCACTGAGGATGTTACTCACAAAGTCAGTTTAGGAAAATATAATTTTAAATCAATATAAAATATATTTTGCCATAGGCAAGATATACATTTTCATGTGTTCTGCAAGGTTTTTGTTGTTGTTGTTTTGTTTTTTGTTTTTCCCTTCAGATTTTTTTTTCCCTTCAAATTAAGTTAAACTACTTGAAGATACATTGTACAATCAAATTCTCCAAAGAAACATCAGGAAGCTTGTGCAAGATTTCTGTCTATGTAGATTCCTGAAAAGAGTAGTAGATGGCTACAGCTGCTATCCTTCTGAGTTCAGTTACAGTAAAGTACAGATGTAAGTGTTTTGCAAAGTATTCAAAGTATAATTCAAAGTGCATCAAAGATTAGCATCTGCAGACTTTCTCTTCCCATTTAAAAAATGTGACATATTAAATAACATTTCTGAAGAAATTCATGAGTTTGCATGCATTCCCAATCTCTCCTCATACAAATGCTACTCAGTGTCCCTCTGTTACTGCATGTTCATGAACCTAGAACTGGAAAACTCTTAACAGGGACTCTAAATGGAGTGCTAACCACTCTTTCTTAATGACTTACTTTGGCATTTGCTTAGATGAAACCGCAGTCCTCATTGGAAATAAAAAAGCATATTGTCCAGACATTTCAAAAAGTCATTTTTTCCCCTTTTCTTTTTTGTTGGTTTCCTATTGATAGCAAGCATTAGTAGATGTGTAACTAATAACATGCCTCCAAAGAAGAATTCTCGTAAGTGGAATTCCCCATGGCAAAATCATTACATGGCAAGGACTCCACTGAAACTGTGCATATCAGATATAAGGCTCCTGAACGGTCACTCAGCCACCCTTGAGAGAACGTATTAATTGGATCTCACAAATCCCTGCAGGCCTGATGAGCCCTACACAATGAGGTCCCTTCTGTCTCTTGTGGCTAAAAGACATACACAAAATACTTTAATACACTACTCAGTTGGCTTAACATTTGGGCTCATTCTTGAGCCAAGGAGCAGTTTAAGTGATCCAACTTAGAGCGTTTCACTAAAGGTATTATGACTCAGGGCTCCCACACCCCATCATGTTACTATATTTAACAACTGACCAAACACTGGCTGAACGGCAGTAATTGCCTACGTGCACACCCTGGGGTAATAGGAAAAAGCAGCTTGAGTTGGATTAGGCCACAATAAAAGAGATGCAAGCTAAGTAGAAACACCTAATGCTTGCCCCAGGATCAGAGCATACATTCTGATTAATACAGCTGCTTGAATGACAAGTGAAGACCTGTGCAGCTGAGGTAACCTGCATATACATCCAAACCCTCAGAGTAACTATTGTTCTCCAGCTCATTCTTGGCTCTTGGAACAGATGAGTTTACTACAAAACTTCAAAGGATAAAAGGCTGCTCTCCTACTCTGGCCACTGAGGAGTAGGTGTGAGACTCTTGAGATATAGCCCTCGTTCAGCCTGCTCATCCTGCCCTGCTCCCACCACTCACAGGTAGAGTCCCAAAGAAGGAAGACATTGTGGTCTACACAAGGTCTGCAGTAAAAGCAACATATGCAGAACAGGGATCTCACTCTCAGATCTCACTCTCCAGCTCAGCCAGACATGGACACATCTAACCTTCAGAAACCTAGGACTTCCAATGTTGTGCATCAATTTCTGTCATTTGACTGCATAAACATACCTGCCTGTTAACACTTGCTTCTAAAAAGTCTTCAGTGAACCTGGTTTGCCTACTTGAGAGGATGCATGAAAGTGTCAGCACTCAGAAGGATGCTTAAGTTCATATAGGCTTCTGTGCTAAGTTAGGGACTTGAGTGAAAACACCTCATTAAGGTCCAAAAAGTAGGAAAATATTTATTTAGTCAATGGAAATTTGCAAACCCTAAAAGGAAGATATCTGAAGATGATAAAGATACAGGAGAGGAGAAAGGTAAAGCAAAAATTATAGAAACGTGAAGACAGTGGTTTGAAGAGAAAGATCTTGTAAGGAATTAAGAGCTATTCCAATTCCTGTTATATAAGATAGACAATTACATATGACAAAATATGAAGATTTTGTTCAAATAATATACTCCTTGTAGGGTCACCACATGAATCAGATATGTAGCAAGTTATACTGTCTGTCTTTCCTGTGTGAGTTCCATAAAATCCATATTCAGCAAGTCTTGCTTTCTTGCAAACAATGGGACATTCAGTTTATATGGGAGGGGTGAGGGCACTCCAGTGAAAAGAGAGGGCACAGAATGGGACAGAGAAACAACATTGGCACAAAAGAGGCAAAGAATGCCATTTCAGGAGGCGGGTGTGAAAGTAAAATCTGCTTCCATGCCTGCTACAGTATATATTACACAACTGGCACTTACTTGGCAAATCACCCACCCAGGCACTGACCTTGGCAGTATCACAGGGATAACCTCTATGTGAGGAAGGACTGTTCTTCAACAATGTCTCCAAAATGTTTGGCACCAAAGCACTTTTTTTTAAGAAAGCAAGCATTTCTTCCACTTCTTATTTCAGTCAAAACCCAGCATTTTCTTTTGGCTGCAAAGGAGACTTCCTGTCCGTGACTTTTGTGATATTCTTCATATAGTGTTCCAGATTATTTGATATTGCGTATAAATGCCATTGCACAACCATCCAATTTTGCGGATGTTCCCATGTTACAGAGCAATGGGTGTATTCAAAGACTTGCCCAACTAAAATGATCTCCTTGTTAATTATTCGAGGAACGATGACAGAATGCTTGGGCTTGCAATGCCCTGGTAGACAGTCTTCTGAAGGAAAAATGGAAAGCATTCAAAATACTGGTGAAATTGAGATATTTCTCTGTCACTGGCATTCTGTCTTGTGCATAGGGGAGAAAGAAAGATTGGGGATATTAGTAACTGTTGTTATATTTTATTGCTTTAACAAGGTAAATGCGCTATTCACTTCACTGTTTTATGGAGGTCATATAATTACTTAACATATTCAGATCATGTAGAAGCTCAGCAGCCTTTTCTATAAACATGAGAGTGAGCTCTATTAACTATGTTATTAGTTTGTGTGAGCAAAATTAGGAATGTGTTCTAGACATCCCAGTATATATCTTTTGGACAGGTACTTTAAAAAGGGATGGGATCACATGAATCCTAGAATAAGACTAGATGTTTCTGAGCACACTCCAAGGATAAAAATCAGTCTTCTCAATAAGGACTTAAGGCTTTCAATGACATTTAGAGTTAGTTTTGATAATCATTGGAATTACGATTGCTAGAAAGAAACAGATGTGTTAGTCTTCAAATTAGTAAAGAAATGTGAAAGGGAACAGACAGACATTTATTACAATTGAGATTAAATAAAATGAATTCCTAGAGAGTTGGGAGGTATAGATTTCCATTTGATCTCTAAAGAATAACTAAAACTTTTCAGTGAAGTCAAATACTAGGATATCTGTTATGCACAACAAATTCAAAATGTTCGAAACAGGAGTAGGAGTCACATACAAATATGTAGGTATTATAAGCTATTTACACTCTAGTTGATGCCTCCCACAGAAAGCCTGTTCAAGTGGAACATGGACATTACTTTTAAAGAATGTATGTATAAATAATATGAGTTTTAGAGGATGCAGTCATTCTGAGAACTAGTCTTACTAGGAAAACTTGCACTAATGTACTAGCAGATCTTTGTAGGTAAACATTATAAGAAGCCTTCTAAATAGTGTTTTGCCCATATGCATGCCCATACTTACTACCAGATGGCATAAAAATGGCATCACATATCAATCTCTCTCTTTTTCTCTTTGACTGTCACTGTCACTTTCTTTGATGAATGGAGGGTCACAGCCAAAACTACAAACTATGACAGAAGCCTGGGGCCAAAATTAGGAAAAAAAGAGTCGCATTTTGAGCCCCAAATTGACCATGCTAATAATGGCAAAAACAGGCAGGCCCCAGGCCTGACCAGATGGGATCTGCACCTGACGTTCAACACCTTTCTGACCTGGAACAGACAGTTGGTCTGGGTGGGACCTTTAGCTTAGCTTTTGACACATCTCTGCTCTGAGACTGCAGTACGCCCTGTGTTGGATGCTGGAATTTCCAGACTGGCTTTGCAGACCTGAAATGTCATGACAGAACTGGATATGGGTTTCCTGGAGGGCTTCACACAACATCAGTTCAATGCCATTGTCTTCAGAAGGAACATTTCTCTTTAGGACACCAGGAATCACAAAGGGGAAAGAATTTTTAAGGGAATCGGCAACAGGTAACAGAAACTGAGCCTAAAAGCCAAAATGTAAAAGAAATCTTAAGCTCTGGACTTTTGCTAGATAAAGTTTTTCTTTGCATTCATTGGATTTTGCATGTCTTCCTCAATTTGTCTGTTTTGGAACAGGGAACACTTTTCCTATAACACTTTGCAGGGAGATACAGGACCTTTGCACTTAAGTGATCTGTCCGTACACTGACAGATGGTGTCATGAAGTCAACAGCAGGGACTTGCAAATTGCCCTTTCTGGTCCACTGTATAGTAAACTCTACTTGCATCTCAAATCTTGGGGTTTCTGTAAGGTGTAATCACCCTGTGTGCTGGACAAAAAAAAGAGTGCTGTCTCTCAAAGCTATATTGCTGTGGCTTGTAACTCTTGCACAAAGATCTTAAGGCAGAAGGTTTCTCTCTTCTGCCCAAAATAACTACATTCAGCTCTTTGGATTACAGCTGAGATGACTGCTTCACAACCTAACAGCCACAGCAAACAAAATATGATGACATGAAATTCAACAAAGATTTTTGATGAACAGGCATCAGCAAGTAACTGTAGATCTGTCAACATGAGTGTTTAATCCTGCTATTTTAAATTCTTGTACTATTTTATTTATAGCTATTTCTGTGTCTTGTCACAGTGGCATCTGAATGGCTCACAAGACTCCCATGAGCAAAGCAAAGAATTATCTCGGGGGTGGGGGCTGAGAAGAGGAGGCTGAGAGAAGTGGCAGTCAAGCAGAGCATTTGCACAACAGCCAAGATCACAATCCATCCTTCCTCCCCTTTATGAGTTCCCCATCCTTCCTTCCTTTTACTAGACTGTTGGCCAAATAAATATGCGCTTTCCATCCAAAGGTCTTTCTCCTGGTTTTATCATCATGATCGAGCTAATTGGGAGCAGGAGGGTAAATGAGGCATAGCTGATGTATGTGGCATGATGCCCAGCTGACGCTACTATTAAGCTGATGCCGGAAAAGTTAGGAAACCATAGCCTGGCACTGAATAATAGGCCTATTGCAACTGAAGTGTGGGGCAGAGAGAGATTTTCCTGCAGCTGGCACCTTATCTACAAGTGGTGTACAAGAAAAAGTAATGAATGACTTGACTCTTTATGTTTCCTACATGTATTTTATCGCAGTTCATCAGGCACCCATGAGTCTGACTGATGATTCCATGTAAAAAGCAACAATAATTTCCCTTAAGAGAAATGAGTGACAGCTGAAGAATAAGCTGCAATTATAATCTCCCTTTTCATGGGTTAGGTTGGCAATTTAACCAACTGTGTTCATTAACTGATTTAAGTTCCAATTCCCTGCTTTTATGTCTGATGTGAATATCTTTAAGTTAAACATTGCTTGTGATGCAGTATAATGGCTAGCAGCTAATGTCATAAATAAGGAACATGGGAGTGAAACTAAACTTTCATTTCCAAATGAATGTACTCCATTGAGATAAGGTACCTGGCACCTTGGTCAGCACTTTTTCCATTAAGAGCCCATGACTGCCCAAAGGGGAGCATCTGTTAAGATCACTGCTGCCACATGGAAGCCTTTTCCTATATGTACTACATTTTTTTTTTTTAATCTATCACAAATGAAAGGCACATGTTTAGCAAAAAACAGCTATGTAAAAGCCAAACTCTAACTGATAAACACAAGTGAAAGTTTCCCTTTCCCCATCTATATTCTGATCTTCTCCAAATATGCTAATATACTATGAGTATCTGACTTTGGAGGGACAAGGCTGAGCAACTTGTATGAGACAGCCAAACCACCAAAGATTGTTATGAAGCTTCAGAGCTATTAGTGGGTATGTTACAGCTTAGTTGGAGATGGTGATGATTTACAGGAAACTTGTGGATAATTAAAGGCTGCACAGAGTGGTTGTCATTAAAAAGCAATTATTTACCATTGATTAGCATATTATGGTGAGACTAATTAAGGAGAGGAATAGAGTTTTGATGGATTCACCATTGCTGGGAATTTTGTTCAATTTTGGCTGTTTTTGTAAAAGATATGAGCACATTCAAACAGGAAATCATAGACAAAATATTTCATCCTCCCTTTGTAATGGTCTGTATTTTAATTAGAATTTTTTTCCTTGCATGTTGTTAGAGCTGTTACAGCATACTCATAAGAGAGGCTATTGCAACATTTATTTGGGTGGAGCAGCCACTGTTAAAGGTTTATTCTTTAACACTTATCTCCAAGTGTCTTCTTTTCTTCCTCAACACAAGTCAGTGCAGTCCAGGATTAAAGAGTGGAGGCTGAGAAATGACTCATGGCTCATTTGCTCTACTGTTGGTTACATGCCACATCTAAATTACCTTCTTATTGAAGAGATGTATATAGGGAATTTCCAGATTAGGTACAGAACTGGTTCTTCAAGGTTATTTCATCTTCATAAGAACACAGGAGTCATCTTGGGAAGGATGGAGGGGCAAGGAACAGAGACATGGCAGAGATAGTGGAGATGTTCTTGGGTGTCAGAAGAGTCATAGAAGAGTCATACGCAAGAAAATACCCTCAGGACTCTACACCACTCCACTGCAGTACCTAGCAATAGTAATTAATCCATGTTCACAGCTATAGTTTTGTTTATTATTATTATTTTATTTTTTTATGAGTTCCCTGTCCTTAGTCCCTTTCAGCAGCTGCTGCTGATGTGGGTTTGCAGCTGCTTTTTCTGTGCAGGTTTGCTGCCACATGGCATTGTAATTCTTCCTTGCTCACCACAGCTCTGCCCACTCTCCTAGTATCCATGGCATTATTGAATAGTACATCACTTCGTTCTCTGAAGAAAATGTCATGTGCTTTTATTATTATTTATGAATCTTAGTTTTTTCCACAGACCTGAAGGCTTAATGAAAGTAATGCCAATCACTTTTGAATAAAATTGTTGTCATTCATTACCTGAAGTATATGGGAAATTTTGTTGTTTACACCCATCCTTACCAAGTCTACAAAGCTCTGATCAATGACCAAAAAGATGACCCCAAATGTATAATCTCTGGATAATACACTTTTCAACAAAACATATCCCAGAAAAATATCAGAGATGATACGTCCACCTGGGCTGGGAATTTTCATACAATACGATGTCCCATGAAATCAAACATCTGCTCTTTGGGTTAACCAGGCTCATCTTTCACAGTCTATCGGTGCATTTACCTTGTGATGTCAGGGTACTGTCTGTGCGTAGGCAGATGGGTTTACCTGCCCCTAGGCTTTGGAACTTTTCTCAAGTACTACATCATCCAGAGTGGAAGTAAGTCAGAGATGATAATGAAAGGAAGAGAAATTGAACTAGGTTTTTCTCTCATTCTCCTATGTTATGGTCCCTCTGGTGTTTGGTGAATATGCATGACTAGCATTTCTTCTGCAAAGACTCTAAACTGAAAACACACCTGGATCAGTCACATGATAATTTTTATTTATTTATTTATTTATTTTCCAACCTGAAGCCTGGTATACCAAAGATGGTGGCAAACAAAACTGTTTTCAACCTGTCACATCCTTATGCCCTTCTCTAAATGAAAGGAGAAGACACTTCATCAGAAAAATACCCATCAGATAAATGAAGCCTATTATTATATTAGAGATTTTCTTGGGCTCATTTGGTCACCTACTATGCATTATTTACAGGGAGGTGAAAATCAGCTCAAGCCAGGAGCAAACTGCCTGAAGACTATAGGATCGAACAGTTAGACTTTTATATTCTGAGTTGCCAGATGTCAACTGATAGCTTCTTTGCTTTCTGCTTTGTTACAGTGTGAAGTGCCTCACACAGAAAACTGGGATGTCATATGAATAATAAATATTGCTGAATAACAGCTGGAGTTTCTCAGGGTGCCTGTTTCTCTTCAGTGAAACACCTCCCTGTATAATTTACTAGGTATCTCTCATTAAAGCAGAGATAGTATATACAATTACAGTAACAAAACAATGCCTCTGAACAAAAAGGGTCACTGTGTTGCCTGGCAACTCTTAGTCCATCCAAAACCAAATGCCTGCTATCATAGACCCATGTTAATTTGTTTTGTTTGTGAGCAGAAGCAGCTATGGGAACTCAACGCTTGAATGAGATCTTTGGTTATCAGTAGGAGGACCTATCCTGTAACTGGGTTCTGCCCAGCCTCAACCCAGCTTTCAGCCTTGGTTGGCCTCCTTGTTCCCCATTGCAGGGTCACATGGACAGGAAAACTGGTATTTTAGTGCACACCCCACTGGTGTGGGGTGGGAGTAAATCCTGAATTCTCTGTGCCTGGGAGTCAGGGGACATCATACATACACCTGGTCCTGCAAAATAGTTCTAGAGATAATGTATCTGTTATGACTTTGCTTTGAATACTGTTCCCATTATCAGAGGACAACTTCAATCTTTGAGCAAGAGGTTTGGGGATAATTTCTGTGCATATATTAGCATGCTTGTTTCTTCGGTTCAATGGTAGAGGAGCATTATGGACCTTTTCTTATGATATAATCTCACAATTAGCTGTGAGAACCACTGAGCCTATTACAAGGGACATTTCATGCAATCATGTTTGCTGAAAAATTTCTCATGCTTGCAAGAACAAGAATATATACCCAATTATTTTTAGAGTGGTAATTTTCTCTACGTGGACTTAAATAGAAAATGAATAAAGAGAGAGTAGATTTTTTTTTGTTTTGTTTTCTTTTCATAAGTTCAAGTTTTAGAAAACAGATTGTTTAGATGTTATTACCTTGATAGCCTTTAAAATTATAATAAAGATAACAATAAAACCTTTTTCTCAAAAGGCCAGGAAGGAATTTGATGTAAATAGACTCAGCTCCATGGAAGCTCATGGATTTGTGCCAATTGATACCAAATTAGAATCTGTCCTGACCTATCATTCAGGGATATAAAAGTGCCCTAGTGAAAACTCCAGATTTTGAAAACAGCAGAGTGCTGTTAAGACACATTTAACCTTGGAAAGAGGAAGATTCAATAACAGAGTCTATGATAACTTTTTTTTAGGGGTGTGTGAGGGGGTAACAATGAATCATATTTTGTTACTCTGAGTTGTGTTGAATTGAACATCAGTATGGAAGAAGAGCTGATTTTGATGAAATTGCTCACAAATTAAGGTACTTATTCAGTGACAGTTAAATTGGCAGAATTAGATAGTGTCATAAATACAAATGTGTGTATATATATTGAAAGACAGATGATGAAACTGTGTAGCTTCTTTCAAGTCTATGTACTTATCTAACCACTTAGACACTGATTTTTACCTAGGCATATCACTGAAGGAATTGAAAAAACTTCCTAACATTCATGTACGCTTGTGCCAAGGAGACATGTTTCTGTTTTCAGGTGTTCCTCTTCTGCTCCCTCCTACTTGTGGCAGGCACCCAAAATGTCTCTCTCTGCCTGAATTACATACCTAGATTGGGTTTATAATCCCTGCATGAAAAAAAGGGTGAGAATACACTCTATCCAAATGCCAAATCATCCCTCATATTGCAGTATTTGAGAGGAGCTTTGAGTGAGAAAGCTTCATGTTGTTCCTCTCTGTGAACTACTTGCACACAGCACACAACTGTATCTTCAATCTTTCTCCCACCTGCTCTGTTTTTCTTTCCTGCAGCAAAGAACAAACAAACAAACAAAAGGCTTTGTTTTCTTGCTTATTACTTCTGTCTTTGTCTTCATCTGGGAATTTCTGCCCTTATCTGCTCCCCTTCTAAATATAACTCTTCTGATTTGTCCCACTTTGCCAGAGTTACTGAGGACTGCAGCCCCAAGAGCTCCGTCTTTATAGCCTTGAATACCTTGGTATTAATGGGGTAACAATTGCCTGAACTTGCAGAGTTCTGTACTTTGCAAGCCGATTTAGTAACAATAGCCAGAGTTGCTGTGAAGTTTCTCCTATGGATACACATTTCCATGTCTATATGATGCTTCTTCATTTGCCAGTAGATGTGCTGAGTCTATGCAGCTGGAGAGGTGTAGTCACCAGTTAGGCTTATTTTGCTAATCATTCCCACATCACACAGAGTAGAAGGCAAGAGCACCCCTGTGAGAGGGTCTAGTGATCAACTGTTTTCTGATTCCCTGCATGATCTATGAGTTATCAAGGACAATGTCTAAATCAAATAATGTAAAGCACAAAGTAACTTCTTAGCTCTGAATTTATAAATGCAAAACTTGGAAAGCTATGCTAGATGGGAAGAGCAAAAGGAAAACAATGACATTAATTGCAGAGAAAAAATCTTTTGCAGCAGCTATGACATGAGTTGCAGAGTGGGTAATTTCAGAATCATTAAAAGATTCTGTATTTTGAGAGATAAATGCCAATAATAACTGTAGGTGTTTAGGATTTATGAGTGAATTGAAAGCTCTAGGGTTTGCTGTAGAAATGTGTTTGCAATAAAAATGTGAGATCAAGTAAGACTTACAACGAGGAGGCTGAAAACAAGCCAAGAAATTTGTTGAGGGATATTTTAAGAGGAATAAGCCTTTTAGTACCTAGGTAAATAAGCTACAACACAAAGAGCAATGTTAAATGGAGAAACATACACTAGAACATATAGGAGCTGAATCACTCCATCAGTAGATACTACATTACCTTATCTGAATGTTTAAGTGCAGGCAATAATGTGATACATTACGTATCAGAAAAAAAAATGCATGGAAAGCGTAGGTTTTGGAATAGAGCAATAGAGTATATTACAAACTAAGGAAGATAGAGTTAAAAAAATAAGTATAAGGAACAGAGAATTAGTGTAGTACAAGTAAGCATTGATTTAACTGACTTAATGTTAACTCTGCTGAGGAAAGGAAAGGAAAGGAAAGGAAAGGAAAGGAAAGGAAAGGAAAGGAAAGGAAAGGAAAGGAAAGGAAAGGAAAGGAAAGG
>CM021731.1:24431193-24487761 GCA_011075105.1 Heteronetta atricapilla
TTTTTCTTTTTATTTCTTTCTCTTTTTCTTTTTGTTTCTTTTTATTTCTCTTTTTCTTTCTTTTTTTTCTATTTCTTTTACTTTATTTTTTTCTTTCTCTTTTGCTTTCTTTTTCTTTTCTTTTTTTTTTTTCCTTTCTTCCTTTCTCTTTTTATGGAGAACCTTCTCCTTTGGCAAAGTGTGATGCATTCAGAGAGTCTTACAAAACAAAGCTTTCAGTTCTTGGTCAGCAACAAACTCATCTTTGTTCATGAAGCTCTATTAAGGAAAGAAGGCCAATTTTATGCAGGTTTCTATGGTCTGCAGCACAAAGGCATCTATCTGCATGCAAGTTATCTGGCAGGCACACAGCAGACTATGAGATCATCTATTTTAGCTATCGCCAGCTGCAATGTGGAACTGTAAAAAAAAAATATAAACTGGTTTATATAGTGTTTTTATTTTTTCAAAGGGGTGGCACTACAGATTTATGCATTGTTTTGTGGACAGATAACAAGTGCAGCTAATGGAGTGCCTTTGCATCTAGATCTCAGGATCTGGTCTGCATTTCCCCAGTGAGTCTCGGTCTGTTTTGATTGGATACTAATGTCATCTGTCTTAAGCAGGAAGTGATGCTCGAGTGCTTTATCCCTGGGGTTTTAACTGTTGTCTAAGGAATCCTGGTCCTTTATTTGATGGACTTTTACTGTTCTTTTGCAACCATCCGCTATTATTCCACAGTGGGTGGCCAGCTATTTAACACTTGCCAGTTGCATCATACACTGTCCATGTACTGTAATTTCACAGCATGAGGAAAATGAGAATATTTCAGATTTTCTCCTGATAGAAGAAGAGGAAGAAGTTTTGAGAAGGGAACCTGGATAGAATCAGAGGAGTTTTTGTATGAAAAAAAAAAAAAAAAAAAAAATCAGCACATTATTTAGTGGAGTTCTACAGGGTAAAACAGGACAAATCCATCTCTTACTTATTTGACTGTTGGACTATCCTAAGCAGCATGTATAACCATATCTAAAGTACAATGGACAGACTCCATTCAATCTAGTCAGGTATGAACTGGATCACATGTGTAGTACAGACTGACTACACAACTGAAGGGCTGGGCTGCATTTAGGTGCAGCATCAGTTCCATGTGTATTAGCATACTTGGGGAGAAATGAGTGTGAGTATAGAAAGAATCTACTAGAAAATGCTTTCCTGCCAGGCAGTGTTACGCTTACACCCAGTGCCCACCTTATGGACAGATGAGCAAGATCCTACATAGTAAAGGATAGTGGGAAATTGCATTATGTCAATTCTTGCACAGAATCTTAAGCTTGCTTTTACTATGCATCTTAAGCTTGCTTTTACTATGCAGTGACTGCATGAAAGTTAATTCCTCACTGAAGAATGGAGTCTAAGGATTGCTGCACTGTGTAGCAAAATTATCATTTCCCTTTGAAGGTTAAGTATACCCTCCCCATGTTAGAGGCATTCTCTTGAATCTATCAGTGCAATTCTAAAATCTCATACCACTGGGTTTATAGTTTGTTTTCTGAAAGCAAAACTTCCCAGAACGTACCATCTAGGATTTCTCTTACATGAAAACACATAATTCCTTGTAACTTCTATATATCATATCTTTCTTAGAACTAAAATAACATAAAAGAGGGTGGAAGAAAAGAGGATGGTAGTCATGCTTCATGGAGTGTGTGAGATATATTTACCTGATGAGTAAAAGCAACACAAGATTCTCCCTTTCAAGCCTATTTGACTGAGAACTTTGTTACAAAGGAATATAAAAGATTCATAAGATTTTGTTATCCAATACCAGCAGTTTGGAAACAATTAAATTCTGTAAATAGAGAATACTGTGTATGTTTCATTAAAGCAGCGTATCCAATTGCAGCTAGTGCCACAGGTAAACTCACCATGTTCATGAAAACCAGATCTTTACAGACAGCATATTCTGGCCTAACCAGTGTGATCCTACAATCCAAACAATGATTGTTCTGTGCATTGCTTGTGGATCATGGCATCTGTTCTTAGGTACAGAGCAACATATTTAGAACAAGTGAATACGTACTATTGCAGCAGATAAGCTGGAATACTATTAAGGACCACATTTACTGCTGTAAATAGGTGACTGTATGTTTGCTGCCTCCCCAGATGAAATCCAGATTTTTCCTTAGGATACGTGTATGTAGATGCCCTAGGCATTAGAATGTACTATTACTTTGTATTCTTCGTATTATTATTATTTTGTATTAACATTACTGTTTACTAGCCTCTGCCCACGGTAGCAGATGTTGCATAAATGCTTGTGAGAACTCCGTGTGTGTTTGAGAAGATGATTTCTCACTTTGCTTTTAGCATTTCTTATAGGAGCCAAAAAATAAGCCTTGTTTTGTTCCCAAATATGAAAGAAAATTCATGCCTTCAGTAACACCTTTGTGAGTGGGTGAGAAGTGAGCTATATTTCAAATGAATTATTTAACCACCCACACGAGATTTTATATGGATGAGTAACCTCTTAGTGTGTCTTTTCTTAGTGTTGTTTGTGATACATATTTTGAATGCATGTACATGCATGTGCATGCACACACATGCACACATACAAAGAAGACATGGATCTACCCAAAAACTTGGGTATCTCAATATAGTTAGAAGAAATGAAGGAATAGAAAATATGAACAGGTTTTAAGTGAAAGATTCCCTTTGGAAGAATACTAAAATACATCCCTGTAAAGATATTCAAACTAATATTTCATAATAATGATAATCTGAAGCTATTTCTAACAATAAAGAAGCAAGCTTCTGTATGTATTTGGCTAGCAAATGCATTCAGATATCTATTCATCCAGCCACTAGGGGACTGCTAGAGGAATTTCTCTGTGAAATACTGTCTAGGATACGAGTCAAAATCTCTCATGAGCTGAATTTATATAATGTGAGGTCCCACTGATTTCATCTGCTAGTGGTAGAGCTACTACAACTTAATTATCTGCCATGTGTCAGGTAGGCCTTTGTAACAGGCCACATGCACACTCCACGGGAAGTAAGAAGAATTTAACCGTACTTAACCTGCACAGGAAGAGCCACATAAGCCTCACTTGCCCAGTTTAGCAGTGTAAGCATAACAGTTACTGCTGTAGTGACATGAAGTAACTTTTTATACTGTAGTAATCATGAGTCTATGGCTTCAATAGGATTTATGTTTCTAAGTGCTTATGTCATTTTTGAAAAAGGGACTTCAACAGCTTAAGTCATTTAGGCACTTTTGAAGATTTTACCTTAAGCAATATTAATAATGCCTTCCAGCTTTATAGGAATTAATCTGTTCTGGGTTTTTACACTTTGATGATCTCTGCAGTGCTGAAGGATGCATTTTTCTGTTGGAGCTATATGTTGCATTTTGATAATAACCCCTACCCTTTTTTGTAATCACAGAATCACAGAATCACAGAATTTCTAGGTTGGAAGAGACCTCAAGATCATCGAGTCCAACCTCTAACCTAACACTAACAGTCCCCACTAAACCATATCCCGAAGCTCTACATCTAAATGTCTTTTAAAGACCTTCAGGGATGGTGACTCCACCACCTCCCTGGGCAGCCCGTTCCAATGTCTAACAACCCTTTCGGTAAAGAAGTTCTTCCTAACATCCAACCTAAAACTCCCCTGGTGTAACTTTAGCCCATTCCTCCTCATCCTGTCACCAGGCACATGGGAGAACAGACCAACCCCCACCTCGCTACAGCCTCCTTTAAGGTACCTGTAGAGTGCCATAAGGTCGCCCTTGAGCCTTCTTTTCTCCAGGCTGAACAAGCCCAGCTCCCTCAGCCGCTCTTCATAGGACTTGTTCTCCAGGCCCCTCACCAGCTTCGTCGCCCTTCTCTGGACTCGCTCAAGCACCTTGATGTCCTCCATGTAGCCAGGGGCCCAAAACTGAACACAGTACTCGAGGTGCGGCCTCACCAGAGCCGAGTACAGGGGGATGATCACTTCCCTAGCCCTGCTGGCCACACTGTTTCTGATACAAGCCAGGATGCTGTTGGCCTTCTTGGCCACCTGAGCACACTGCTGGCTCATATTCAGCCGACTATCAACCAATACTCCCAGGTCCTTCTCTGCCTGGCAGCTTTCCAACCATTCCTCTCCCAGTCTGTAGCTCTGCTTGGGGTTATTGTGCCCCAGGTGCAGGACCCGGCACTTGGCCTTGTTGAACTTCAATGTAACATCTGGAAATGGAGACAGATTTCTTCAGACAGGAGGAAGGCTTCATTTCTAGGGGATTTCTTGCATGATATGTTCAATTCCATGGGAATATCTAAGCAGGAGAAAAAGGCACAAAAATAGGGATACTGGATATTTGTAAGTAGTATTTTGTCTGGAACCTAAAAGTTAGTCCAATTTTTTCTTTTCCACCTGATCACAGATGATTTTCTATATGCAACAAAATGTTGATACATGCAAATGTTGATACATGCAAAGTATCAGAAGAGTATCAAGAGATACTTTGTTCTCTTACTGTACTAGAGACAAATATGTGTATAATACTGGTCTATGAACCACAAGTTATGTTTAAATAGATACAAGCTTTGAAATTACTGGACATAAGCAAATATCCATAAAGTTACTGTAAGAATGAAGAAAACCAAGGCCAGACTTACCAAAGAGAGATGCACATCCAAACTGATTGCGTGATTAAGCTTCTGCTCAGGTCTGAAATAATCTGCTATTTCAGTCTTTAACAATATGTTATCCCTTAGGTTATATGGATCTATATATATTATGGCGATGCTTGGAGAGCAAAAGATAACGTTTCCAAACAAAGTCTTAATTTAAACAAAAAATTATTTGTCAGTACTTTTATTATATGAAACTATGCATTCATATCTGGTGTGTAACATAGTACAGCATAATTTACCTTATTTGCCTTTTTTTTTTTTTTAATTTATCACTAGGTATTCTGTGTTTTTTGTAAAAGTATGCAGAACACAGAATTATCTGTTGCGCTACAAAGCACCATGTAGTTCAAACTAGGGCAATTTTATGTTGTTTTGGGAAATAACAGTATCTATCTTTTTCCTCACTGGAGATTTGCATAAATCTTATGAATTTAAGGAAGCCAGTATTTCTGAAATCACAAAGAGACCACATCTAAAGATCAAATAGCATGGAGCTAACGCTTCCTTCCCAAGTGAAAGAACCAGCAAAAATTCTTACTTTTAGCTCTGCACTTGCCTAAAATTCCAGCCTTTCAGGGGATGCAGGTAGGTTCTGAAAGAGTTTTTCCACAGGATCTCAGTAGACTAGAAGCTCCTTGTCACTTGACAGCACTGACTGTCTTCAACTGTTATGAACAGAAATATGATTCAAATCTGCCTTTAAGTGGAATTGTGGAAGGCTTCTCAGAGCTGCCTTGCTTGTGGGGTGTTTCATGTTCATACTCCATAGATCAAAAGGTGTCCTCAGACACCTGAATTTTTAAAAACAGCGTGGTTATTCTAAGCTGCTTAGAATGGTTATTATAAGCTGCTTTGTGGTTATTATAAGCTGCTTTTGGCTTGCTTGAGTTCCATCACAGGAACTCAAGAGAGGAACAGGAATGTTCCTTCACAGGAAAATTTTATTTTTCTCCTACTCACAGTACCATGCTTTGCAATGGTTATATTACTATTGAATTGTTATTGTGCCAAAAACTGTTTTCCTTACTGTCAGACAACAGACCACATATATATGTAGCAACTTGACAGCACCGTGGAGGGAATGGGAGCCTCTGATGTACATTTGGAGAATTAAAACTAAAAAGACTTTTTTGAACTTACTAAGGGCTGTTTTCTAGAGTTTTAATTGCTATCAGTAAACCTAGATACATACAACAACTTTCATTGCAATGTATAGAGTATGATAAACCCATTTTGATTTTATCCCAGTGAAGACATTACTTTAAAGCTGATTGAATTTGCTACCACCTATTAAAATGGTAACAGAGTTTATGAAGTGTTCATATGTTACAGCGAGGGATTTATCTTTAATTTATATAGCTGATAAAAAAGAAAATCAAGGCCCAACTTAAATCTTAGTTATTTATATAAATATACATGTGTACATATATATATATATATATATACACATGTACACAACAAGGAGAGATCAAATGCGATAACTGTCTTTAATCAAAGAAGCAAAGGCAGTGTCTGGAAGTTAAAACAGATAATTAGGTATATAGTATATATTTCAACAGTCAGGTTAACTCCGTTGGAACAAAACTATTACAGAAATCATGTCTGACTCCATCTCTAAGCCTTGCTGGTATGCTTGAGAAAAAAATCACATTATTGTGATCACTATAATGGTATGAATGATGTGCTGTCTTCCTTGGCTTTAAAAGAACCAATTATATATTATCCATGATAATATATAATTTATACTGTGGTGCATTAGTTTTTTTTTTTCCCCCTTAAATCTGCTGTCACAGGGGCACAAACAACACTGCTTATTAGCTCAGCTCTGGGCAGTGGCCTGGTCCCTTTTAGAGCTGGCTAGAGCTGGCTCTGATCTTACATAGGGCAGCTTTTGGATTTTTCTCATGGAGGCCCTCTCTACAGTGCCCCTGCTACTCAACCCTTGCCATGTAAACCCACTACAGCCTCCATAGCACTACATGCTGATGGCATCCTGGTGGAATCCAGCTGACCTGCTGAATGGGAAGACTCAGTCATTAATGTTGTCTAAAGTCCTATACCAACCGAGTGTTGATGCAATCAATGTGAACCCCAAGTATTGCCAAACTAAAACCCATCATTAAGGAAGAAATTATGGACGTGTTTTCTCACTGTCTTTTGTTTTCAGGCAGTATCACAGAGATCAGCTCAACTTTTTTATGGTATTTGTTTCTTCCTCTTGTTTTACTTATCTCTAGCTTTCTCAACAGGTGTAATAAATTATTCTAGTTATTAGGAGAAGTTCTGAACATGGGGGAAGGATCACTGGATAATGTTCTGTATTCTGTGCTGGGCAGCAGGTCAGTCTGTCTCATCGTGTTTTCTTATTTCTCATGATTTCTGAGTTACAATATTTGGTATTCACCCTGTCTAACTTTAGACTCCTATGTTGTTTAGACTCCTATGTCTTTGCATGAACTAACTGTTTGTGGCTGCAATAACGTAAATAAAGTGAAGTAGGTATTCTTACAATGCAAGTCATTTATCTATTGTAAACCGTATTTTAAAATGAGAAAATAAACAGACAATATATATATAAAAAATCAAAACAAAATGCTTTGAACTTTTCAGAAGCAAATATATTTACTGAGAAATTCTGAAAATTGATATTTTTCAATTGTAATTCATAGCAAAAGTTGTTAATGAAATAACAGAATTTCTTTAATTTTAGATATTTTTTTTCATCCAGAAATGTTCAGCTTAAAAACTCATTGACATGGGACTTGAAGTTGTTACACTGAAAATGGAAACTTCTAATTGACTTCAGTGGATTTAGGAATATGTCACATCATTTGATTTTTTAAACAGTTTGCACATGCAGTTGCCATCGACTTAAGTACGAGTTATCAGTAACATTCACCTTTGAAATCTGGTTGCTACTTTAGGATGCAGTTATCTCACTGATACAGAATCTGATATATGAACAAGCAGAATACAATGTTCCTTCTCTCCCACCTCACATCACTTAATAAGAAATCCCTGTTACCCTTTAAGGTCTTCAATAAAAGAACAAGCACTTTTTGACTCAAGCTTCCTACCATGGTGAGACTTCAAAAAGGAGTCATGGTCAGTAGCATTTGACATTTGAGGTCTGATGAGGCTTCTGTGTTTGACATTAAATATTAAATTGGATTTGAAAATGTTAAGCGACAACAAGCCTGTTGTTCCTTGTGTATGTGTGAACATCAACTGTCTTTAAAATGGAGGTGACTCATGAATCCAACATACTTTATGACATCAGCAGAAGTATCAGTACAGTTCTAGCAGCAGGATAAGATTCAAAGTAGTCTTGCATAAAATAATACTGAAGTAGTGCTAGTTTACTTTAATAATTCATGGAATTCAGTTTCCAGCTGGTCACAAACCTTGTGGAAATTTATCCTGAGTTTGGACAGACAAAAAGAAGTTGCTGAAGCTGAACAATTATTAAATCCCTTAGAGTGTAGGATTTGCCATTCCAGTGGAAGTTTTTTGGAAAAGCCGGATAGAAAGCAGAGCACCTGGGAGGTGGCTTGGAAAATTATAGTGGGAATACTGGAATTTTGAGAGAAAATGTAGCAGTGGAGTATGGGGAGGAAGAAATACTCTGAAGGCAATTGAAAACTACTATGAATTGATTAGAAAGGGATGGAAGACATGTTCTGGGTCAAAGAGAAGCATAAAAATCTGAAAGCAGGCCATGGATCCTGTCTGAATTCTGTGTTCATATAAAACATGTTTTATTGGAGACAAACATTGGAGACAATATTGGAGAGAGAATTCTGCAGGGGACTTGTAGTGTCTGCATTCTTAAGCTCTGGACCTGTGACTTCTGATGTGACTAGAACCTCTTGATAGGATACAAACCTATACCTTACAGTGGCTGGTTGTTTATTGTAAATGTAATTAGCCTCAATGTATATAAATATGTAGTAGTTGTTATTACAATACGCCACAGTCAATTCATTGTTCTAATAGTTATTTTACTGCCAGGTGAAGAGCATGGAACATAAGCTATGAAGATCAGAATAAATAAGTGATAGAAGTATTTATTCAGAATTAGTTCTATAAAACACATCAGAGCCCAGCATGTGCAGAACTACTGTAATCCTGATGCTATCTATGAGACTGCATTCAGAGTTTAGCAGATTGCTGATGACTAATCTATTGTTTTTCCAAATCAAAGTGATCAGTATACACGATATCACAGAATTGTCTTCTGAGTCAGAGTTGTCCTCCCAAGGAAGCAAAAAGTTTAAAGTAAATACATACTCATTTGATTTCCAAGTTCAAAGCAAGTAAGATACTGTCCTGCAGAGCACTACAAGTATTGATCTTGATTCTATGCGCCATTTTGTTCATTGATTGTGTACCCTGGGTTCCAGATTTACTTGGGTTTTTTCTCTGCCATGGAAGTGAGATTGTTTGTTTGAGAAAAAGAGAGGAGAACTGAATGTCGCATGCATACACTGAGAACAAGGGCGACAATGCCTGTCAGAAGAAGGAAGAAACACTAGTGAAAGCTGAGAGGCTGAGAGTCATACTGTTGACAGGAAATGAGGAAGGTTTATTTTAGTGTTTCACAATGACTCTTGCAGCATGCAAGTCATAAACTCTATAAATGTCCATCACATTACCTCCACCTCCCATTTGCTGTAATTGGAGGCCATTGTCCAGGATATCTTATATACCTTATACATTATGTATCTTATATCTTATATAAGATATCTTATGTAAGATATCTTATGTCTTATATATCACTTTTTTTTTTTTTTTTTTTTGTTCTCCCATCCAGAGTGGGTAAAAGTGCCTGAGTTGTGCTCCATTAACAACTGGCAGAGGAGCAGAGTATAGTTCTTAGTATAGCAGTGTACTCTGCATCTATTCCTGCAGTTGCAGCTTGGAAATGGAAGATCTTAAATCCAAAGCACAGAACTCTGAAAGTTTTAAATAAACTAGTTTGAGAGAACACAAAATGTGATTCAATCCAGTCTCAGAACAACAACAACAACAAAATGCTGAGGTCAATTTTCCATCTAATAATAAATGTTTCTTCGTCTGGTTTTGTTAAAAGTCTTGTACCATACATTTAGCAAGTAAGTTAATCAACCTTATTTTGCTGCTTTCAGGCATAAAGGAGGTTCCTAAACGTACAAACAACACAGGCTGATTTTAAGTTCAAAGTCATATAAGAAAGTGGTGTACAATTGTTTCAAAATTGCATAATAGAGCAAGAAAAAATCCTGTAAGGATAATCAGGAGCTGATCTTTGCTTCTTCATGGTTTGACAGGTTTTTGTAGATTACTGTGTAGATGACTCTTTCTGTTCTTTTCCTTGGTTCTTAAATCCTGTTAAACCCCTTGCAGACATTTTATAGTCTATTCCAAGCATGGGCTGACCTTATGCTGTACTTCTCTGCCTATTTTTCTCTCTCTCTCATGTTCGTTCACAGCTGGAAAACTTCCTTCTTTCTTTTCCTCAGCTCTCCCTAGGCACTGTTGGTTTAATTGTCTAAGAGAACAGTGACTATGCAGTTGTTAATACAGAAGCAGTTGAAAGCAATTAGATAAGGCTGTTGAGCACAAATCAAACATTTGACAACCAACAGTGTCAGTGTCACTTTGAAGTGAAAGGGAGAGAACCGCAGGTGCTGAGCATTGGAACTCAGGTAGTTTCAGAATTTATGGCCATCAGAGATGAGCATCTTCACCATACATGTGGTGAAGACTTTGCCTTGTCTCAACATCCAGTAACAAGCAGGAGAAATAAAACATGTATTGCCGTAGCTAGGTCCTAGGGGGTGAGATGTAGGGTTTTGGCCATCAAAGGAGATAGGTGTTTCGCCACATTTTCTTACTGACTAGTCAAGTTAGGAAACTGTTTTGGCAATAAAATCCTCACTGTGCAAACTCGTTTTTTTTTCTGAGAGACAATAATCGTAGTTTGTATACAAAAAAATATTGGAGATCATATTGAATAAACTGTTTCAGTAGCAGCAGAGTTGTCCAAATTGTAAAATCTATAAGAGCTTTTAAGCTCAGTATGGGTGAATTCTGAGCTGCTTGCATACAACTTGTAATCTAGGAAGGTGAGATCTCAGGTAATCCCTCAAAGATTTCAGACATTTCATTTTCAAACAAATAAGGACAGTGTCTGTAATCCCCTTCTACTCTGCCCTTGTGAGACCCCACTTGGAGTGCTGCATCCAGGTCTGGGGGTCCCAGCACAAGAGGGATGTGGATCTGTGAGAGAGGGTCCGAAGGAGCTATGGGTCCATCATCATGAAGATAAAAGGACTGGAGCACCTTACTGCAGCCTTTCAATACTTAGAAGGGACATATAAAAAGATAGAGAGGAACTTTTTGCTCATGCAGACAGTGACAGGACAAGGGACAAGGACAAGGTTTTAAACTAAAAGAGGGGAGATTTAGATTAGATGCTTGGAGGAAATTCTTCACTGTAAGGTTAGTGAGGCACCAGAACAGGTTGCCCAGAGAAGCTGATGCCCAGTACCTGGAGTTATTCAAGGCCAGGCTGGACAAGGCTCTGAGCAACCTGGTCTGGTGGGAGGTGTCCGGGCCCATGGCAAGGGGGTTGGAATGGATGATCTTTAAGGTCCCTTCCAAGCCAAACTCTCCTATGATTAGGCAAATATAGTTGCTTTTCCCTATAAAGATTTTTTTTTTTTTCAGCAAAATTGCCTGACTCTATAAACTGTTTGTCTCAAAAATTATTGTTAGTCTCAAAAATTATTGTTTATTGTGTCATACTCAATAAAAATGGCAATGTCTAAATTCCTTTGGAAAAAAAAAAAAGTTTTTAATAAATGTGTTCTCATTTGCACACACCTGACTTATTTCGAATTACACAGTTTAACTATAGTTTATAATCTTTGTGTTGTTTTTCACTTCACAGTGAGTAGTACATCTTTACCTGCAGTGTCTTCTCTGTGGCTGTGGAAATGCAGGAGTGAAAACAAAATACATGACTTGTTCACAAGATTTCTGGTTTGATTTAGAAGATGCTCTGTATCTGTCTGCCCTTCTTTTTAGCAAGAATGCAGGAAGAGATTGTGACTGATATTGATATTGGAATAAGATTAAAAATCCATTGGGGAAGTCAAATGGGACTCAGAGGAACTTCAGAACAGTTATAAGAACAGTTATGAAGGAAATATATTCTCTAAACTTCTTTTAATCGTCCTTTTAATTGCTCCATTTGCACAGCAGTGCCTTAACATTTATACTTCTGGGAAATTTTAGACAGAAGGAAGCTGTTTTTCATGAGAAGGGATTTAGGTGCACAACTAGATTTTAAATGAGCTTAGTAAAAAGATCTCCTGTGATGCTAATGTTGCTGGAAGGTTTTGCCCTTTGGTCTTTATAATTGAAGTCTGAGATAACATCTAAGTACTTTGTTTTAAGTGCTTCCATTTAATTGATTTTTCATTACCATTTTTCTAAAATTACTAAAAATACCAATAATGGGTTGTTCTTTCTGGGGCTTAAATTTATTATCTTTTCAAATCTTAGAGACTCAGAGATAAGGCCTGAATAAAGTACAATTTCTGTTTTACTTCTGTGCAGAAAATACAGGAGATTCTATGTATGTCTTCTCAGTAATAATCATCCAAATATTCTGTTTGGTTTTATATCACATGGGTACTTGTTTATATTTTTAATGGAATATTACAATCAAACAAAATAAAAAAATAATCATCCTGTTTTTAGGAAAAAAAAAAAAAATCTCCTCAATTCATACACATAGTTGCAGCTGAATTTGAGTGAAGTGCAGAGTGCATGATTACTTTCACCCTTGAAATTTCTCCAGGCTTCATCTGAATTTCAGTTTCTCAAGGCACTCTGAGTTGAGGAATGGGATAAGAAGACAAATATTTCAAAATCCTAGCAAAATGAAGAATTGAGATCAGTCTTCTTGGTAAGTTTGATCTTCATATATATAGAATGGTTTGTTTGGATAAGATTAAGTTGCTTACTTCCAAATCTCTACTTTCAATAAAACACAACAATGGTTGTTTTTACCTTTATGATAGAGCACACATTAACATTTCATATACAAAAGTAATTAAAATGGTAACATGAAAATGGAAAAATTGCCTTTGATTAAGACAAAATATTTTTATTTTTCATACTTGTTGAAGTAAATATTAGATTATATTGGAATTGTGATAAGACAAGAGGGAAAAAATATCATTTTATTTTATTTTATTTTATTTTAATTGAGATTGATTGGATATTTCTTTTCCTTGCAAGAAGAGAGTGATGGCTCCAAAATGACATTCACATGTGTGTGAACTATTTTACATAAGTCAAAATCAGCATTTTTGGGGGATGGAATATTGTTCCCTCTACAGTCAACTTTGTGCCCTCAGAAGCCACATCAAAAACTTTGCTAACTGAAGTGGGGTGATAATTATAATCATTATGTCAGTAAAAAAGTACCAGACAAAATTTTAGAATTGCTCTCCAAGCAGGTGTGGTTCAGGTAGACCAAACAGATCTCCAAACTTGAAAAAAACAAAGTTAGAACTGGAGAAAATTGTAACCGCAATTAGCCTGTATAATTACATGCTGCTTGCATTTGATGAGTCAGGCTGATCACTGAATCTGGCTATGGAAAGGTGTTTCACTTCCAGGTAAAATTATCTCGGAATAACAACCCCAGGCACAGGCATTTACATTATAGACATCTGAAGTGCGGTGTGAGGAATCCCATCTGTGGGACATTTTGCATTTCTGACTTTTCTTCCTGTCTCTTGAAGAAGAGCTGCCAAAGTCCTGTCGAGATGCCGAGCCATCAAGATGCTTGCCCTTCCATAGTTCATACCCTTATTATGAGAAGGGGAAGCTCAAGAAACACTGCAAAAGGTGAGTGAACAGGCAGAAACAGGCAATGGCTGAGTCTGAGAAAGTAGCTGTATCTGACCTGGTGTATCTGACCTTTCCTCTGACACTGGGAGTGCTAGGCAGAGGGTTCGCACTTCCACTTCCATCACTCTTCAGCAAAACACTTACATGGATTTAAACTCAGTTACAAGCTTTTGTCCTCCTAACTTCAATGGGACTTTATCACACACTTGAATTTAGGGATGCATTTAAGCAGCCTGTTTCTTAGCAATGAACCTGGGCCTCTGCTTGTGTTTTTGGCTGATCAAAGGACTCTGTGTGACAGTAGAAAGCAGAGCAGCTGTTTCATACATTTAACAATCCTTTCCTACTGTTATGTCATGAAGAGGAGTTCAGAGGAGGCAATAACGAGATTTCAGAGCAAGAATCTCTCTTCTTTCCTGCCACATCCAGCACTGACCCATGACTAACAGGAGTGCTCCTGTCCTCAAAGTATCTGCTTGCTCATTTGAAAACTACTGTTTGCCTTTGAGTCTTATGCAATTAAGTTGTCTGTCTCTTACTTATAATTCATTATCCAGTTCTTCTCCCAACTACTTTTTTTCCTCTCCAGTTTGCCTGATATTTTTTTCACAAAAGCTTTTAACTTCCATTTTTTGCTCTTACCTTGCTCCATTGGAGCACATAACCTCTGTCTGTTGCAGTGAAGAGGCCCTGTGTCTTGCCAGGGGATTTCTTTGCAGGAGACAGAGACCCTGGCTGGGAGAGCAGTTAGCCTGAACCATCACATGTCTGTCAAGCTGTAAACTTGGGGTTCAAGCTCACTGATAGATGCTATGACTGCTTCCAGCATGCCTTCAAGATCTGCAGAGTTACCTTACCCACTGTGGGAGACAGTATGAGGCTAAAACTGCCCTACAGTAAGTTCCTCAAAACCCATATAGCTGTCTGCATAATCTGTGCTAAAGACACCATGTTTCATGTGATGACTGGTATGTTTTCATTTGCTCATTTCATCTTTGTCGCTCTTTTCCCTATCACAGTTTTTGTGTGATAATTTCAGTTCTACATTTGTCAGATGTAAGGCCTTTTAAGGATGGAGTGGGAGTTGAATTACAGATAGCTGAATTTACATTTAGCAAGATAAAACACTTAGTTGATGAAGATTTCACTTCTAGAGTGAAAGTCTGTTTTGGAAAAGAATTCCGCAAATTAATTGTACTTCTCTCCTGTAACAATATCAGTCCTTGAAATAAGCCAAAAATTTTAATGGTAAAATCCCTTGCATCTTTACCTGTAAAAAAAATCTTGCTGTCATATTAAAAAAATAAAATAAAAAAATCAAGGTACAACAACTTAGATACACAGAGCTGATTTCCAGACAGTATTATTATGTGTCAAGGATAATTTTCTCACTACAGTTGTAGTCAGAACTGATGGAAAACATCTAGTTTTCTCTACCCCTCTGGTGTCTTTTCAACTGTCTTTTGAGAACTCACAGATATTTTTGTCAGAAATAAATTACAATTTTTCTCTGAGTCTCTTGACACTGCTTTTTTAATGCTGTTGCCATTCATTTACATATTCATTTTATATGCATCACCAAACTGACTAGGCTACCAGGCTATAGGCTATAGGCTACCAAACTGACAATCTAGAATTTGAAGGAATATATTAAACACCTTAGGAAGATACAATTTGTTGCATTTTCACAATGTCCAGTGAATGTGGCTCAGGGTTTACCTGCAAGGATAAAAAGCATTAGCGACAGTATTTGGACTCATTTAAAAACTATATGTGAAGGAGCTCAACAGCCCTTTGCAGTGATGGAACCTCCTTGTGTGGCAAGTAGACTGAGATCAGTACATATTGGCACTGCCAAAAAGCCATGAGACACTAACAGCAGCTGGTTAATGGTAGGATGGTTTTGAATGAGTGGGTTTGATTTAAATACAAGAGGTGAAACTCTGCAAGAAACTTAAGATAAATGCTGGCACCCAACCTTTTCCTCAGCCTATTGTCAGAAGTGTTGCAGATGGCTCTTTTCATTTCTGCTAAAATACTTGGTTCAGATTTACTTTAAATTCAATAAACAATTATGTATTTTGCAGCATCCAGAAATAATGGCTAGAATCTGACAGTCTGGGTTGCCTGATAGCCAGATACTTTAATATAGGTCCCCCCTCATAAACTTGAACTAGGTGTTGAAGCTCCCGAAGGAATCAGTGGAATTCAGTCAATGCAACTGATTGAGACTAACATGATTTTAAGCTGACCTATATTTGGTCAGTTGAGATGTGTTCTATTTTCCGCTCTCCATGTCATCTAGTTCTCCAGTATGGAATTCAGTTGTCTAAAGGCACTTGGCTGTTCGTTTCGTGTGCTGTGGAGTGCTCAGCTGCCACACTACAATAAGTCCTGATTCACACCTGCTAGCCCTATACAGGCACATCAGAGACCCTAGGGTGGCTCAGGTAGCAGTAGAAGCCTAATCAATGGAGTACCAAATGCTATAGTAGGAGCTCAGACATTAGCTCAATGTAGATATGTACATGCAGACATTTAGCACTTAGAGGAGTCTATACGAAAGAAAATAATCAAGAGGGAACCTGACTGTTTAATTCTATGGTTCGAGGACTGTTAGGAGTGTGAGAACATGTTCTGTGCTCTTGCTGTGCCACATACTTCTACTGCCAGTACTGCCAGTGCTTAACTTATAGGACAAAATGTATGAGCAATGTTGGGAATAGACACTAATTTCCAGGTCTGTCTCCATCCTATATACTGCCCTAACTTTTCCAGAGTCAGGCTCCCTCTACTTTCTATTTACTTTTTATTTCTGTGATTTTCCCACATAATAGTCCACAGTAACAGCTGGTATAGTCAGTGGTCAGTCCAAGTTAGTCTGTGACAACGCAGCTTAAATGAACCAGAAATGCATAACTCAAAAAATTATTTTGGCAGGAGAGGTGGAGACCTATACTAAATATGTAATAGATGTCAGCTGAAAATGTATGCAGGACTTTGTACTGTGAGAAGCCAAGTCCACAGTTCTGATTTTGATGTCGTGAATTTTTTTTTGTCGTGGAGCATAGACTTAGACATTTCACAGTCCAAATCAAGTCATGGGACAGGACTGGTGAAAACCTGCAGTTTCACAATATGACTCAGCTGGATTAATCTATTTTCTGTGACCAAGCCAGTTCCCACAATATTGCACCACTTTCGGTCTTTGGGAACATCTCAGTATGTATGCATGGGCATTGTTTGTTCCACTCCCCCATGGTTACGCGTAAATGGGTGTGTGAACACAGTGAAACCTACACTTGATGGATTGATTCTTTTGCTGGGATTTTAATATCTGTGCATCAGTGGAATCCCCAAACTTTAAATGCCTAGGGGGAAAATTAGTTGGAAGGAAGGGGCAAAATCAGTGATTCAGCAAGGATCAGGAATGGGAAGACATGTATGTCACCTTTTGAATAGCAAGTTGTTCTTGGACCAGGAACTTGAGGTCAACCTAAGCACAGTTCAGCAGTGGGAAGGTGTGAGCCTCTCTGCTTCAGAGCAGGGACTCCCAGGCCTGAAGACTCAGGCTCAGCCTGAAGAGGAAGAAAGGAGACATTGGAGCTACCAAGGAGCTGACAGAGTAGATGACAAACACTGTCTCACTCCTCACTCAGGAGCAAGGATTTCTTAGTCCGAATCCAGTGAGGAACAGGGAGGAAGAAGAATCCAATTTGCCAAGAGCAGTGGCACAGCTCTCAGAAAAGAGGCAGCAGCAGGGGTCACGATTCTCCAACAGCAGGTTTTAACAAAAGGCTCTGGATCTGGCTGTGATTGTAACAGCCTGAATTGAGCTTCCTGTAGCACACCCTAAAGAGGAGGAAATGTTTTTGCTCTTGTCATTAGCTACAATTCATGCATAACTGAAATAAGGGAAAGAAAAGTGTAAAGAAACTGAAAGAATATAAAGTTGTTTGGGTAACTTGTTGAAGCATTATACAATTTCTATCCCTCTTAAAAAGCCCTGGGAACTGCTGATGCAAGTGGCAGCCAAGATTGCTAAAGAAATCTCTCTTGCTCACTCCCCCTCCAGTCCCCCCTGTCTGTCCCCCCTCATTCCCCCTCCCCGTTCTCCAGTTTATTGATTTTGCTCAAGTGACAAAGTCAATTTTCCTCATTCCCTGATATAATCAATTACTGTCTGATTGTGAATCTTTCAAAAATAATAAAAATAATAAAAATTTAAAAAAGAGAGAGATTAACTACTGGGGAAACGGCAGGGTGGAAGTGGTCCATAATGTCCCAAGACCTACAGTTTTGTTCTATAAGGAAGCTCAGGAAGCCTGATTCACCCAATTTATAAGGCCTGAGAGCTTGACCAAAGTCTACTCTCATCTAGACCATATGCCTGGATTTCCTCCACGCAGTAATCAGTCTGAGGAAAGCTGTACTCCATCACAAAAAATAAAGCCAGCACGTGCAGAAAGCATATATCTAGACATTTAAAGGTCAGAAACACCCTAATGGCTCCTTAGTTCATGAATCAGCAGCGTAGGTTAGGAGCTTGTAGACTGCACTCCTTCATTTCCCCTTCAGCGTGTGTTTTGGTGACCTTCAACAAAACTGAAAAGATTTTGGAAAATCTGAAAGAACAGATACTATACTTATTGCAGACGTTGATGGTGATGGGGAGGGACAGGGTTGGGAAGGGACATACAAATGCAGGAGAAAGCTGCTGAAATGGTGTTCAGTTAATACATTTTTTTTTTTTTAATTGACCCTATTTACAGTAAAGTAGTATTACATTCTGCCCTTCTTACACTCCTTATCATTAGGTGCATTCACAAGTGGTTTGCTGATTCAGGACCCTGCAGCTGTGGAAACTCTATTACTCCATTTATGTAAGGGCAGATAATATGAAATAGGCAGATAATGTGAAATAGGAAGGAAAAGGAGAGTCCTTTCACAGTGGAGTATGTACTTGCCTTCAGTTTTGACTGGGGAACAAGCTCATGTGAGAGTAGAGATTTTAGGTGCACCAAAATAATTTGCAAGCTCTGGGATCTAATTCTAATTTTTTTTTACTTTGAATAAATAAATTCCTTGCAGAAGTAACATACTACCTCATTTAGAAAAACAAACAAACAAACAAACAAATGAAAAATAGCTACAAATCATCTTCAAAAGCATAAAAAGCACTTGAAAACCGAGTATTCTTGTTATTTGTTTTTTGTCTTGGAAAAAAAAAAATAGTTCAGGTCTGACCTTAAACAAATTAGAAAGTATTTTTAGGTTCAGCCACCAAACTAAAAAATCCATTATTTGCACATCTCTAATTAGGAGTGTAAGTAAAAGCCTTAAAGAAGAGGAGTATGAACTATTTTTCACAGCTCAGTGTTCTCATTTTTTGCTGCAGTTGCTCACAGGCACTGCATAAACATCACTATAACCCTTTCTGTTACAGTTAGTTATGCAGGCTCCACTGCACCTTTTTCAATTATTAGCAATACACAGTATCCAAGCTGTCTCTCCTTTGAGCCCCATTATTGAACACAGAAGGGATCTAAGTAGCTCCTTTGCACTGCGCAGACAGGAGGTAATTTTACATGCACGGCTGCTTGCTTTCAGTAGGTGTGTGCTTGCTCTGTGTATGATAACCTCTCTGTGAGTGTATATTTTGTGCATAAAATTTAGGTTCTGAAGCTTCCGTAGCAGATGCTTAACTCATAAGTTCATGGCTTAACCTGGACTGCTGTTGAATTAAAAATACCAGATAATTTTATGAATTATTTTGTCAGGGAACTCATATTACTGGAACCATTTCCTGATGCTAAAATTCCTGGTCAGTCTCTTTTGCTTAATTAGGACCTTTTGACAGACCTGTATGTTGGGCACTATTATTTTAAGCTGTCTTTTCTCTCACCATTTATATAATCCATTTCCATCTGTAATTGCTTTGCTTCTATATTCTTCACTTTAATCTGTTCCACAGAAGATCATAGGTTTCTCTCTGTAGTTACTTTAAGTCTCTTCAAAATAAAATTTTGTTATTGTTGTTTCTTTCTTTTTTTTTTTTGTTTGATAGGTCCTAGTACCTCTGAAAGGCTTTACTTAAACGTACTGCAATGCACTCTGCAAGTTTTCTGCAGCTTGATTTTCACCTATGTTCCATCATTTAGAATGGTGCTAGTGCTGAATGATGTGCAATTTTTCATATGCCATTTTCCGCTTTAAGTGCTTTGCCTAAACTGAGTGTAGAATTGAAAAGAGATCACATGAGTATGAAAGCAAAATATCAGATAAGCTCTTCAGTGAAAACGTCTCACACCACTGTATTTAAAAAACTACAGTATTCATGTTTCTGTTTTAACACAGCCTTAACAATGGGCTGAATGCTCAGCACAGCCCACTTGAGTTCCTTGTAATTAAATGTACTCTTTTCCTGTACATTTTGTTTCCAATTTCAGTAGAGTACAAACATTTTAAAGGACCTGGGAACACCAGGACCTATGCACTCCTATGTTGGTCTCTTGCAATATATTATTGTCTTTTACATCTATTGTTTTGTTTTCAATGTAAAAAAAAAAAAGACATTCAACAATAGCTATAAAGCAATGTCAGCATAATTGTCACCTATTTTCATAGAAACATAGAATCACAGAATATCCTGTGTTGGAAGGGATCCACTAGGATCACTGAGTCCAACTCCTGGCTCCACACAGGAACACCTGAAAATCAAACCATATTTCTGAGAACTTTTTCCAAATGCTTCTTGAATTCTAGTAGGCTTGGTGCCTGCAGGAAAAAATAGGAAAAAAACTCTCCCCACGCCTTGTTTACCATTGAATCCAAGAAGAATATCAGGTTTTGGTTTACAATAAACACTTCTTTACAGGCTTTCAGGTTCATAATTTATTCCAAGAGCTGCTTGCACTTCATAGTGAAATATGAGTACAAATTAGCTGTTCCAGAGGTTTAAAACAAATGGTTCTGTACATTTAGCATTACTTGGTTTCTTGCCTTTATTTTTTAGCTGACATTAATCTTACCTACTTCAACTTATTACACAGACTTGTAGGCTAGGCTTGAGCGTGTTTTTTTGTTTGTTATTTTATTTTATTTTATTGTTTTCCATTTGGAACAGAGAAGACACAGCACTTCACAAACCCACTGTCCTATGAGTGTTAGACAAATAAATGTTATGAGGCATTTTATACCTTAGAAAAATACTCAAAATCGCACTGAATGCCTCATAACTGGGAGAGGATTGTGCAGGAAAGAAGAAAGAAATATGACATAAAATGACAAATCCAATCATAAGTTGATGAAGTAAGTACAGATGGGTCTGTCATCCACCTTTGATGTGTCTAGAGAAAGTAAACTCTGTCTAGGCATGAGTGTCAGATAACAGACACATTATCTTAGTATTTGTAATACCTGTTCTTATTGTCTGCATTCTGTTCATTTATGGAGAATCTTCATTAATATAACCTGGGTAGCCTGTACTTTAGCATTAATGACCTACTCCAAGCCTGGGTCTTCTTATAACCAGACTTTAAAGTATTTTCCACAGTGATTTTCTTGAAGCATGACAGAACAATGAGATGCTTTATTTTTAACAAACAAACAAAGTAACAAACAAAAACAGTTTTAACACCTATAGGTGTGAGTGAACTACAAGATACCTTTCAGAATACGTAAAACAGATTAGTATTTTACAGCGGAGAGTCTCAGGTGAAAGGGTTTACTAAAGACCTAATTCTGCCAAAATGCTAAAAATAAAGGAGTTACCTTTTCTTATTCTAATAAGAACACCTTCCACTGAATATTTCACAGTAGTAACAACTTTGTAGAAAGGTTGTAAATATTTTTTTTCAAACACAATCTCACAAATCAGTATGGTCTATTTTCTGTTGATTAATTTAATTAATTTCAGCCTTCTCTCCTGTGCTGAGAACTGCTGCATTTTCACTTGAAACCATGGAGTGGTATGAATGGTTCCCTGGGGGTCTGCTGTGAGGGGTCTCTCTTTGTTACCTGTTCCTGGACGAAGGGGTGTTCTCTGTGCCTGCCAGGAACAACTTTCTCAATACAGCACTTGGCAATCCCAGGCCCCCGATGACCCTTCCAGCATGGCTGAGAGCATTCAGTCTCATGTCAGGGTGCAACTTATGGAGGGAGCATTAGACTGGCACTTGCATACTTTACATCCAGTGACATAACGTGAGCTGAATTTGTCAGCCTCCCTTGGCCTCAACTCCAGCACTGGAGAGATGATGGGGAAAATTAGTGCAAGCTTAGTCAAGAAGAAGAAAATCTTAAATCCTAATTTCAGGGTTGGAAGCAAAGTGGAAGACAGAAAAACAAAACAACAAAATGTAATTTGAACTCAGCTCTAACCAACTACCTTCTTAAGTACTCTGGTCTCTAAAAGCTTTTGGCAGTCTAATGTGCCTTAGAGTTGCCCAGCATATTGGTGACAAAGGAATGTCATCCTAGAAACATCCCCTTGACTTGATGGCTATCATAGAACTGGATCCCAAAGCTAGCAGAAGGTTACAGTTACCTTCATGTACCATCTGTTCTGAGCAGCCTACTCCTGTATTCTGACTACCTTTAAGTTCAAGATAAAACTTCTCTCTCTCTCTGGTATTTCTCACAGTCTTGAGTTTTAGATTCCTATCCAGTATCATGTTATCTGTGGTGATTCAGCAGTACAGATTTAATGTCTCAGATCTCTTCCCATTGACTTCTGGAGAGAAATGTCAAGAATTAAATGTTGGTAGCAGCAGGCTCTTCCCCTCGCCTTATGTCTTTTTCTTTCTATGCAAATCAGAAATTCATTGCTTCCATGGGGATATTCCTAAATTTTTTCCAAGGCTGCTGCAACATTTCAAGGCCACGATAAAATCTGCAAATAATATATAATAAAGACAATTAAATGTATTTACATTCTTTTACACCAAGCTCATCCATATTTTGTACTGCTACTTTTTTTATTGGAGCTATGTCATAATTAGTTCACTCCCACTTATTGTCAATGTTGGGGACTCTGGTTCACAAGATCTAATTAAGTAGGATTCTTAAGTATGTACTTAATTCTAAGAACAGGAGAAATAGTGCTCCCTCGCAGTAGTGAAATTTATTATAACAGAGTTAATGTTGAGAAAGTTTCAGACAAATCACTCATAGTTGCACATCTAAAACTTACCCAGAAATAGCTGCCCTAACCTGAAAACTCTGCTCTAAAACATTGTAGATCATGCTGAGACAGGGTAGGGATGTAAACCTAGACCTCATGTACTGAAAGCCAGTATGTACACAACTTTTTGTGCATGCCTGTACCTTGCCACCCATGACTTCGTGAACTGTGAAAGAATACCATTATAAAAATAGCTGGAACAATGGAACAGCTAAAAATAGCTGGAACAGACTTGTTGGTCCAATCCCCTGGGGTCTGTTGCTAAATAGTAATCGTACTGCAGTCAGAATAATGGTTCAGAGGTTTAAAGGTAGACACATGTTTCTATATCACATAGATTTAGGCCAAATGCATAACAATAGATGGGAAGAATAATGCTTAGCACAGATGAATGCCAGACTACCAAAAGGTGCAATGTCAAAAGGGGACAGCCCACAGGTCTAGTGGGGACAGTTTGTCATGTGGTGCATAGCTTTCCAAAGGTTGCTATTTCTTCCAATACCTAAACTATGCTGTGGGCACTTGGAAGGAAGAAAATGACACCATTAAGAGCACTCAGTTATTCAGCCTAAACAAGACATTTAGGCTCAGCAGGTTACTTAGCATAAACAAGCCTTAGGTTCTTTGTCTCCCTAGACATTATATCTTGCATTTTTTCCTCCTTTTGGAGAGGAGGAGGAAACTTTTGCTATACTCTTACTCACCTTCTATTAAAGCAGCCTCAGAAGTTTATTAAAATTTATCAATTTAAAATTTTGTGTCTCAGAACAATGTGTTCTAAGGCCTTGTTCTACAGCTGGTCATATCTCAGAGTATTGTCTGGCCACCTGCTCCAATGTACTGCAAGAAATGCTAGCCTGGAAGATGGCATTTCCAGCAGCACTTGTACTCAGTACTCAGCACTCAGTACTTCAATGTACTGAGGAGAAGTGGCTATTTTCTGATTTCATACTGAATATGTATATGGGAAGATGTCATGGGTCTAGTGATTACTGATTTTTTATTATTATTTTTAGCTACAAGCATCTATGCACATGCTTGTGTATGTATGCTCTGTATTGTCAAAATGATAATTCAGAAGCACATGGCTCTCACTGAAATTTCTACTATATACTTCAATTAGTTAATATTATACACTACTGCCTTGCAGAGAAGATATTTTTTTCAGAAAGGTGAAATTACTCTGCATTCTGAGGACTTGTGCTTAGATTGCACTGCTAAAATATTCCAACCCTTTCCATAATACCATCTCTTGGAAAATACTCAGTGTAAAAAAATACTCTATTTGCTGAGGAAATACCACCAGCATACTGGTCTTGGTAGTAGAATCACCCCATGTTTTATCATGGTTCTTCATTTTGCAAGGAATTTTCTTTTCTCTCCTTTAGTAGACTTGAGATAGCCCTCTTCAAGCAGTAGTTTGGAGTGGATTCCTGTGAAAACCCAGCTCAGGAAGAGGGGGAACTGAATCACTCCACAGATCTATACAACTTTTCTCATCAAAGATCTCAGTGTAACCAGTGAACAAAAACACAAAACCAAAGCAAAATGCTTGATTTTTTTTTTTCTCTCCACACATTTGTATTCAGCAGAACTTAAAGAAAACACCTCCTAAATCCCTTCTGAATAATTTAGCTTGAAATGTTTACCCTTTGACAGAAAAAAAAAAAAAAAAAAAAAAAAAAGCACAAAATAACTAGGAAATACAAAGTCCTGAAACCATTCCCAGAAGCCACTGCTGCATACACAGTCTACTTATTTCAGTTCCTTTATGCCGGGAAAGACCTCCTTAAGCTTTCTGTTCAGCACAGGGCACAGGGGACTACAAAAGACACTCAGCTCCCCTTCCTCATGGGAATCTCAATAGAAGAAAAAGAGGATCGCTTCACTGTGCAGGAAGCTACTTTAGCTTACTGTGAAAGTAATTTGCCATAGCATGCCAAGAGATGGTCACCATAGCCAGAGTTCCCTTTTCCTGTAAGAAGTGAGTTGCAAAGCAATACACTTTTACTGTTTAAATTTTGTGTGCTTATAATTTTATGGTTACTGATCACCATAATCTATGACATCACCTTCTTATGACACAAAAGTCTCTTGTTTGTTAGGCTCCCTTCATATAAGTGCCTCTTCTCTTCCTTCCCCAAATCTTCAAGAATTTCGCACATAGATCAATTCATTGGTCCTAAATAGTGGACAAAAATGAAAGTATAAAGCAGTACCACATAGCAGAGCAATCCTTACCACCATCAACTCATTACATATGCTGATCCTCCTAGTTCTTTGTCACATGGTAGGTGTATCACACTCTGAGGCAAGTGTGAAAATTTCAGCTGGTATGTTCTTTAGACTAAGGGATCCCTACAGACAAAGAACACAATAAGGATTCCAAGAGGAGCTTTATGAGAGCACCCAGAAATTAATGAATTAGCTTGGGATTCCAGCCTAAACCCAGCTGCGTGAAAGCCTATGTAAAACTTTTGCTAGTTGGTTGGTAATTTCTAAAATGAACTGAGTTAAACTGGCACAGATATACCTCAACACCATGCCACTCCCGAGTGACACCAGAGTGTCACTTTACCCTGTTCAGTTAACTGCACCAATGAGGAAACAGACAGACTTTTTTGTTGAGGAAAGGCAGAACGGAGAATGCAGGTCTAGCCAGTAAAGAAGCAGATAAATGAGCTGTGAGAGGAGATGGATAAGCTATAAAATAACTGGGAGCACAGTGTGTTCAACCTTGAAGGACCAAGGGAGATCTGACTGAAGGAGCTGGGTTTCTCCACTGGGTGGGATGGCTGCTATCTACCCCCAAAAGGAGCTGCTGCTCCTCCTTCTGCCCATGTTCACCATCAGAATGGGTCAGCAAGAGCTTTTTCAAAGCAGGCAACAAAGTCAGGAAAAGTGTTTCACAGGCCATAAATGTTTTAAAATGGGAGCAAGGGTCAAAGACACCTATGTGGGACCTGACACACAAGCACTAGGCCACATCTCTGCAGTAAAAATCAATACATTATTTGCCTGTAAATACCCAGGCACTTTAGCGTGTAATCCATGCAATACATGGCAATAATATTCCTTCCTGGTCTGTTTCAGATCAGAACTGCCTGGGAATTGTATGTCAACCTTTTCAGCTGGAGGAAAAAGCAAGGCTGGGACACATGTATTTTGAAAATGAAGGAATAGCTCCATATCAAGATGTTATTGATGCTGTTATTGAGCATAACATGAGGCTGTCTGACAAAAGGATGCATGTACAGTTTAGGACACTCTCTTGACAAGATGATGAGGGCTTTACACTAGGTTCAAAGAGACCTTATGACTGCAAAAATTAGCAACCTAAACAAAAGGATGAAATCTGTTGAAAGCAGTGGGAAATTGATTTAGGAACTCAGGAAAGTCAAGAGAGAATATGGTGCATCAATTTGTGTAATATCTTAAAAAATGTCTATATGTTTTTTTATAGGAATGTGTGAGTTTATAAACATGTTAAGGGGCAGTGAAACCTGTTATTCTAAGATATTCTAAGATATTGTCTGTCTTAAAATACTTTACCCCTGCAGGACTGGTTATCTTGGGTTCCATTCTGTTAACACTGGGCCTACATTAATCCTTGCTGACTCAAAGTGTAAGTACAATCAGCTTTCATGTGCCTTCAGAAAGAATAGAGCAAGTTCACTTCAGTCTGCAAACTGTATCCATTGATATTACCACTTAAAAGTTAACAGCAATGGAATTCAATGGGTAACACTCAGATTTATATTGCTTTGCTTAGAGCTAGTAACATAAATAAGAGAGCAAGAAGATACAAGATACAAGGTCGAGTCCCTTTGGGTTAGGATTGGCGGGGTCAACAAGGCTAGTGTTCTGGTCGGGGTCTGCTATAGACCACCGAACCAGGATGATGAGACAGATGAGGAATTCTACAGGCAGCTGACAGAAGTTGTGAAATCTTCAGTGCTTGTACTCGTGGGGGACTTCAACTTCCCTGACATATCCTGGAAACACAACACAGCCCAGAGAAAGCAGTCTAGGAGGTTTCTGGAGAGCGTGGAAGATAGCTTCCTGATGCAGCTGATTAGTGAACCTACCAGGGGTGGTGCCCCGCTAGACCTTCTCTTCACAAACAGAGAAGGACTGGTGGAGGATGTGATTGTCGGGAGCTGTCTTGGGCAGAGTGACCACGAAATGGTGGAGTTCACTATTCTTGGCGAGGCCAGGAAGGGGACCAGTAAAACTGCTGTATTGGACTTTCGGAGGGCTGACTTTGGGCTGCTCAGGACACTAGTTGGTGGAGTTCCTTGGGAGGCGGTTCTAAAGGGCAGAGGGGTCCAGGAAGGCTGGGAGCTCTTCAAGAGGGAAATCCTAATGGCGCAAGAGTGGTCTGTCCCCATGTGCCCAAAGATGAGCCAGCGGGGAAGAAGACCAGCCTGGCTCAACAGAGAATTGTGGCTTGAGCTCAGGAGAAAAAAGAGGGTTTATAATCTTTGGAAAAGTGGGCAGGCCACTAGGGAGGACTATAAGGATGTAGCGAGGCTGTGCAGGGACAAAATTAGGAAGGCCAAAGCTCATCTGGAGCTCAATCTGGCTACTGCCGTTAAAGATAACAAAAAACGTTTTTACAAATACATCAACACAAAGAGGAGGACTAAGGAGAATCTCCATCCTTTACTGGATGCGGGGGGAAACTTAGTTACAAGAGATGAGGAAAAGGTGGAGGTGCTCAATGCCTTCTTTGCCTCAGTCTTTAGCGGCAATACCGGTTGTTCTCTGGATACCCAGTACCCTGAGCTGGTGGAAGGGGATGGGGAGCAGGATGTGGCCCTCACCATCCATGAAGAACTGGTTGGTGACCTGCTACGGCACTTGGATGTGCGCAAGTCGATGGGGCCGGATGGGATCCACCCAAGGGTACTGAGAGAACTGGCAGAGGATCTGGCCAAGACCCTATCCATCATTTATCAGCAGTCCTGGCTATCGGGGGAGGTCCCAGCTGACTGGCGGCTAGCAAATGTGACGCCCATCTACAAGAAGGGCCGGAGGGCAGACCCGGGGAACTATAGGCCTGTCAGTTTGACCTCAGTGCCAGGGAAGCTCATGGAGCAGATCCTCTTGAGAGTCATCAGGCGGCACTTGAAAGGCAAGCAGGCGATCATGCCCAGTCAGCATGGGTTTATGGAAGGCAGATCCTGCTTGACGAACCTGATCTCCTTCTATGACAAAGTGACACGCTGGGTAGATGAGGGAAAGGCTGTGGATGTGGTCTACCTTGACTTCAGCAAGGCTTTTGACACCGTCTCCCACAGCATTCTCCTCAAGAAACTGGCTGCTCTTGGTTTGGACTGGCGCATGCTTCGTTGGGTTAGAAACTGGCTGGATAGCCGGGCCCAAAGAGTCGTGGTGAATGGAGTCAAGTCCAGTTGGAGGCCAGTCACTAGTGGTGTCCCCCAGGGCTCGATGCTGGGGCCGATCCCCTTTAATATCTTCATCAATGATCTGGACGAGGGCATTGAGTGCACCCTCAGTAAGTGCAGATGACACCAAGTTAGGTGCGTGTGTCGATCTGCTCGAGGGTAGGAAGGCTCTGCAGGAGGATCTGGATGGGCTGAGGTCAACTACATGAAGTTCAACAAGGCCAAGTGCCGGGTCCTGCACCTGGGGTGCAATAACCCCAAGCAGAGCTACAGGCTGGGAGATGAGTGGTTGGAGAGCTGCCAGGCAGAGAAGGATCTGGGAGTGATGGTGGACAGTCGGCTGAATATGAGCCAGCAGTGTGCCCAGGTGGCCAAGAAGGCCAACAGTATCCTGGCTTGTATCAGAAACAGTGTGACCAGCAGGGCTAGGGAAGTGATCATCCCCCTGTACTCGGCTCTGGTGAGGCCGCACCTCGAGTATTGTGTTCAGTTTTGGGCCCCTCGCTACAAGAAGGACATGGAGGTGATTGAGCGGGTCCAGAGAAGGGCGACGAAGCTGGTGAGGGGCCTGGAGAACAAGTCCTACGAGGAGCGGCTGAGGGAGCTGGGCTTGTTCAGCCTGGAGAAGAGGAGGCTCAGGGGCGACCTTATAGCTCTCTACAGATACCTCAAAGGAGGCTGTAGCGAGGTGGGGGTTGGTCTGTTCTCCCACATGCCTGGTGACAGGACGAGGGGGAATGGGCTTAAGTTGCGCCAGGGGAGTTTTAGGTTAGATGTTAGGAAGAACTTCTTTACTGAAAGGGTTGTTAGGCACTGGAACAGGCTGCCCAGGGAGGTGGTGGAGTCACCATCCCTGGAAGTCTTTAAAAGATGTTTAGATGTAGAGCTTAGGGATATGGTTTAGTGGGGACTGTTAGGGTTAGGTTAGAGGTTGGACTCAATGATCTTGAGGTCTCTTCCAACCTAGAAATTCTGTGATTCTGTGAAGATTGACAAAAAGATCCACAAAACAGATAAAAAGAGTAACAATGTAGTATGTACCAAAAATGAATATGCTTACTGTGATGCCAAGAAACCAGAGGCATGTCTGGGGAAGGATAAAAGTGGAGGCAAGTTGTAACAATGCAATCAAGCCTGGAGGCTGCCCGGAGCTAGTTGAGGCATATTTTTACTGTTAATATTCAAAACTCAGCTGACTGAAAATATACAATAGAATGTTTCAGTTTAGGTGACTAATAAGAGAAAAGAGACAAGTGAAAAACTTCTAATTGTGTGTTAGAAATAATAAAACGAAAGGACAAGACAATAATGAGCCCAGTACTTACCAGGGAAGGGGAGAAAAACATGTGAGAAACACAAAGTATTTTTTTTAATTTCAATTATCATGAATAATTGATTTTCCTATATGGTTAATGCAATAAAAATGAAAAACATAAGGAAGAACCCAGACTCAAAAACATTAAAATATTTTAGATATTCTTAAACTTGAGAAATCCTGATATAGAATTCTATAGTAGTTAAGCAACTGCAGCAATTTGTCTCAAGAAATCATGGTAGTCAAGACACTCTGAAGGCATAGATATTTCCAGTTTTGAAAAGGGTAGAATGGAATTGTAAAAACAGACTATTTTGATCCCCAGGAAAAATCCAAAGTAAATTATTAAAAGTAGTTTGCAAGTATCTGAAGGATAATTATGTAAAAAGAAAAAACAAGACTGTTTTTTTCAGGAATTAAACATATTCAGCCAATGCAATTCCCTTTTTCTCCAGAGAAGATCATCTTATGTACAGAGCGGGAGGCAGCAGAAGGATGTTACTTGACTTTTAGCCTTTGAGGACCTTTCACACAGCACTCTCTTGAGGAAGACTTGTATATGTATGGCAGTTTCAAAGCTAACAGCAGACATCTGTTCTAGGGCTATTTGTTAACTGTTTACACACTGGAGGGAAGGGATGCCATCCAGAGGGACCTTGATGGGCTTGAGATGCAGGCATGTGCGAACCTCATGAGGATCAACAAGGCCAAGTGCAAGGTTTTGCATTTGGCCGGGGCAATCCCAAGCACAAATACAGGCTGGGTGAAGGGAGAATGGATTAAGAACAGCCTCTCAGAGAGAAGGACTTGTGGTTGTTGGTTGATGAAAAACTCAACAAGAGCTGGGATTGTGCACCTGCAGCCCAGAAAGTCAACCATATCCTGGGCTGCATCAAAAGAAGTGTTGCTAGAAGGCTGAGGGAGGTGATTCTCCCCCTCTACTCAGTTCTTGTGAAACCTGAGTATAAAAAGTCAGTATAAAAATGACATGGGCCTGTGGGAGTGAGTCCAGAAAAAGGCCACAGGGATGATCAAGGGGCTGGAGCGCCTCTCCTATGAAGATGAGCTGAGAGAGTTGGACTTGTTCAGCCTGGAGAGAAGAAGGTTCTGGGGAAACCTTCTAGCAGCCTTCCAGTACCTAAAGGGGGCCTACAAGAAAGCTGGGAAGGGACTCTTTGTCAGGGAGTGTAGTGATAGGACAAGGGGGAATGGTTTTAAACTAAATGAGGGTAGATTTAGATCAGGTATAAGGAAGTAATTCTTTACTCAGAGGTTGGTGAGGCAGTATATCAGGTTGCCCAGAGAAGCTATGGATGCGCTATCCCTGGAGGTGTTCAAGGCCAGGTTGGATGGGGTTTTGGGCAACCTGGTCTGGTGGGAGGTGTCCCTTCCCGTGGCAGGGGTGTTCGAATTACATGATCTTTAAGGTCCCTTCCTACCCAAACCATTCTGTGACTCTATGAACTGTTTCTTATTATTTTAGGTTCTCTAGGGCTCTTCCCTGGGCTCTTTCTCACTCTTTTAATAGTTTGGATGAAAGAACTTCCATTAAAAATGAGTGAGTGAAGATGTCAGGCAGGGTTCATTGAAGATGATTTTGACAATTTAAGGAATATTTTGATATAAAAAAGGTGGATTTCAATAAAGATGGAATTCAATATACAGCATATGGGGATTTAATACAGGAGACAGCATTAGCTGATTGGCAGGAATAACACAGAAAGGACCTACAAGTTAGAATGCTTCACAGCGTAACTCTGAATCAACTCTGTCATGCTGTTGTAGAAAGGCATATGTTATTTTGTGTTGTCTGGAAGGTAGCTGAGCTGTTCTGCTGTATTTGGCACTAGTGTGAACTTAAATGGAATACTATATTTACTTGGGCTACCATATTTTAAGAAAGATGAAGTTGAAGAAAATCTAGAGAAAGCAACTGGAGGGGGGGAGGAGGAGGGTGGAGAGAAGAAAAAAAGAGCTGTGGAAAATAGGACCCATTAAAAAGTATGGAAAGATATGATTAGAGTTAGCTAACATATAAACAAGCTATCCCAGGGAGGAAAAACATGAAAGGCCTTCCAATCCTGTCAGTTTTGTTTGTTTGTTTGTTAACAGAGTAATTGTCTTGTGTACTCCAAGTCTTCAGAGGGTAGGGCAAATAAGTAAATAGTTTAATTTGAAAAAAAAAAAAAAAAAAAGCTATTTATTTATTTATTTTGGAAATATTTTATAATTTTAAGCTGAGTGAAGAATTAGAAATACCTAAAGAAGATGTGAAGTCTTAGTAACTATAGGATCACAGATGTGTTTAAACAAGCCTCCCTCAGGAATGGTTTGTGTTCATTTGGTCCTATTGGAACAAATGTACCCTTTCTTTACCTGTATTTCTGAGTCATATTCATTTCTTGCTGTGTGTGGGCAAATAGTTACCAGCAAATGTAAAATCGCCATACCTCATTCAGCCCTAATGACAATTCAATGCCTGGTGGGGTTTGTCCAGCCAGCTCCCTGTGGGTCATTGCCTTTCTACACGCATACACAGGCTGGCAAATCCAACAGCCAGGAACCCTCTTCTGCCAGCCTCCTTTAGGCCCAGCTGTAACCCCCCTTTTTAATGGGCCACCCACAAGGCTTTTTAATGGCAATTATGGCCCCCTTGCCAGAAACATATTGTTTCTCATGCCAGCTCAGAGCCTTTCATCCCAATATCCAAGCCACTGAGCCCTCTTTCTGCAGCCAGCTCCCAGGCTATTTAACTTCTCCCTGCTACTCCAAAAGCCACATATCCTCTGGCTCTCTTCAACTGCTGGTTATATTTCCCTTTCTGTGCTGGAAGGACTATTAAGCTCTAGAATGTGGATACACACCAAAAATAAATAAATAAATAAAATAAAGAAACCCAGTATCTCTCTTCTTATCTTTGTAAATGGTATCAAGAAGAACTACTACCACCCCCAGATTAGAATATGGGTGAGTTGAGAAACTGTCCAGTGGGAGACATATGTCCTCCACCAAATTTCACATCCTAAACCTGCTTATGGGAAACAAATGTAAATTATTCTACAAACTGATTCTTCAACTTTTAACAGGTACCCTTTCTCATTCTTTCTTACGGAGGTGAAAAACTCTCCTTCTCAGTGCTCTCTTTACTCCCAACTTGTCATCGAATCATTCCTTCAAGCACACTGGTTCTATTAAACCTACAAATAAATACCTTCTTACTTTCACACATATTTACATGCCTGAACCATTTTCTGTGGCCAAACTGTGCCTTAAGACAAGAATCACATTTCCTTGTTTCCAGAGTGCCAATAGCACCACCATCACTTGGCAAACAATAAGTATTTCTTGAACTTTTTCAGATGCAAAGTGAAACTGTACAAAGAAGAATATGAATTCACACAGAAGTCAGATTTTCATGACTAATATACTGAAAAAAACTCATTACTTTGCTGTTAAGAATATAAGCTTTTTAGGCACTTATACAGAAAAACCGTGTTCTTCGGAAACATATCTTTAGAAAGTCATTCAGATGTCCTTTTCCAGGTGCTTTGTATAGGTAACATTTTGTTAAAGGGACTAGAAATTTCCAAAGCAACTTGAAAGCTTTTGTGATTTATGGCTGCATTGACATTCAGATTTTTTTTTTCTTTTTTTAAATCAAGGTCTGTTTCCTTAAAGTGTTTTTCTGTGTCAAGATGCAAAAAATAAAATAAAATAAATAAATTGGTACTATTCCTGACAAATTTGAGAACTACCAGTAAAGAAATGTGAATATGAGGTAGAAATAATATATATAGTAGAGGTACTTTTCTACATTATGAATGTTTTAATAATATCTTATATTTTTAAAAAGGGACAGACAAAAAACAGAGGGGGAAAAGGTTTTGTAATTAGAAAAAGAACAGAGAGTCAGGAAACTCTTCTGTTAATATGGGTAAGAAAATTAGGTTAATCTCTTCAAACGTGGATAATTATGGGAAAGTACTAAAATACAACCTTTTTTTTTTTTTTTTAAAAAAAAAAAAAGTCTTTATGCCTGAGGACTCCCAGGAGAAGATACCTGGGAGATGTCTGACATCAGAACTCCAACTCTCCCCACCCCAGAGCCTTCCACCCCTGTAACAAATATAACTGAATGAAATGATCATCAGCTTCACTTCAGCGTCACTGCAATCAGCAGTCTGGTATGCTAACGTGAAGCACTGAGCTGTTAGCTGTGGCAGCTCTGGGGATCTTAAATACCTGATTTGGCCATCCAGAAAAAATTGAACAGGGAATAGTAGCAATTATCATTTCACACTTCCCAGGTAAATTGATTTGTGAAAATGAGTTGAAAGAAATCTCTACTTTCCCAGGTTTAAAAGTTTAAAATAATATACAAATATAGATTTTTCTTTAACAGTTGCATATCCCTTTGAGATCCTTGTGGAAAGGCATAAAAGTACCACAAAGCAATTGACTGTTGATACGTTGTTCCCTCTCCTCAATTACACATTTTTGTTCAAATATTCTGCATACAAAGATTCAATTTCTATTCTTCAATGGCCTAAAACAAGAATGACTCCACAGAAATCACTGGCATAAAACTTACTTCCCAGCTGAAATGGGAAATAAGCCTAGTACCTGAGAATGTCTACATATATTGCAGGCTATATATACAGGGCAGAGTAAATAATGAAAGAACAAGAATTTACAAGCCAGCAAAGGTTGTTGAAAAGCTTTGAAAATTAATTGAGGGAAAAAGTTGGGTGAGCTTCTATAGTAAGAGAATTCCTCTAACGTACTTCTGCAGCAAACACACTATATAGTATTTAAATCTTGAATCCTACCCAGGATGAAAAGGAAAGAGGGAAAGTAATTCCACTAAATCACATGGTGTAACCTACATGAAAGCTAACAAAGTACTTTTCAAATAAAACTGTCCCAACATGTTACCTCTTTTTGCTCTTTGCTCGTGAGAATAATTACACATGCACTAGAACACAACAAAATACTTTTATTCCTTATTTAAATTGGTAATAATTTATGGTTCTGCTAATATGAGTATATACTTATATTTGTTATTTTTCACAGTTAAAAAGTTAGGCTGTGAGGTGAGAAGGTGTGCATAAGAAGATAACAAGAACTAAGTACAGCAGTAATTTTGAGGACCTGAGAGCACAGATTTTAGAGGCTGAACAAAGCATTCAGATTTTGTTCCTGAAAAAGTGGGGGGATCAGTGTAATACTCAGTTTTAATTTAAAACATTCACAAATATACTGTCAGACTTGTCTTGCTATTTTTCCTTGCATGTCACGTATGTATACTGCATGACTGCAACAAAAGCAATCTGTGGCAGACCCAGGAAGTCCACATCGATTTTTATTTGTTTCTCCTCACAATCCAAAATGAGGCTTCTGAAAATTAAAAAGGGAACTGAGCTTTCTTTAAAAATAAATAAATAAATAAAAATTTAAAAAAGTGGAAAAATAAAAAGAAGGTCAAATGTCTAAATCTTTAATTTTGAACTGGAGGTGATACAAATGAAACATATCCAAGTTTCAATGGTTCTATTCACTTATTCATTGTCACCAGGATTTGGAGACCAATAAAGCAGCATCTTCAGACCCTACACCTCCTCCCCCTCCCCCCCGCCACCCGTACACATGCATTTTTTTAGCCCAGAAGGATGCCAACAACTCACAACATGATAATGTCCAGACTCCTACAACTCCCTTAAAATCAATTTAGACTGCTAGGCCAACAGTTTTACACAGTGCAAGGCTTTGGTGGCTTGAAATAATGGAGCATTAAAAGAGGGACTTAAATCAGCAATCACAGTTAGAATGAGTTCACCTCACCCAAGTATAGATGTGTAAAAGTCAGGATCTTGATTCAACTGTCCCCACATCCAACGTTGTCTGAGCTGGCCAAATATACTCTGCTTAGCTACTAACTGCAACTACAGAAGGTTTCCATAAATCCTGTGACACATCTTTCAAGCTAAATACATATCCCCTTCTATATCCCCAAAGAGTTTCAAGTGGCCCTAGGCACTACTGCCTGAGAGAATAATTTGAGCTCTAAGATCTTGATAATTAGGTATGAAAGAGGTTCATTCAGACCATCTTTTTAGTTAATGGAGACAAAACTTCATCCTTAGAAGCAATTTATCACTTTTTAAAGAGGAATGGAAAGAATTATCCTCAATTAAAACAGATAATATATTTCTGTATTGACTACAAACTGGTCTAAGACTTCATTTGCCCAAATATTAGACAGCTAGAGTCCTGTTTAGGCACATTCAATGATCTCTAGAGAGAAATTTGGATAACCAAGTGGGAAGATCTACTTTGGAATGAACTGAAGTGACCTCATGCTTCCTTTACTGCAGTAACTTCATCTACAGTGGAAGTGGTGGGAGCTTGGAAATACAGCATGCATGCAGACACTGTTGGCTAAGCAAAATCAGTCTCACACTGGAAAAATAAAACATCTGAAGTTAGGAGAGATGAATCTCATTTTCATTTCTTTCTTAGATGTTTTCAAACATGCAACATCACCTACAAGACCACTGAAAGACACTGAAAAATCAGCAAGTCCTCAGCTAGTGTGATCAGTATTACCCTACAGACTATGGGATTTACACATGTTAAGAGAAGTACTGACTGCTTGGTCTGGGGATATTACACTGACATTACTCCCTTCCTGACTGTGGAAAATTTCTTAAGCATGCAGGTGTAGAATAAAGTATATTACTGGATTTTTTTTTTTTTTTTTTTCCTGAAAAATTCTGACAATATAAATTTTTGTTTTTGGGGGGTTTTAAAAAAATTTTTTTTTTTTTTTTTTTTTTTTTCACTGAAAAACTTGAAGGGCAGCTAGTGCTACTTAAATACTTTCTCCTTTACCTATATTCAATATCATTCTGCTGGAAATTTACTGCAAGACTATTCTATTGAGTGATAAGAGAGCAATTCAAATGACAGTCACTGCACACTATAGACAAATCCTGGGAAGATTGGTGGCCATATCTACAAAGAAGATAAAATGTCACTGGAATGGAATAGTTAACAATGACGTTCAGTGAAGTAAGGAAGGTGAGGTTTCCAAAGAAGAAATTTTCTCTCATAGTGTCCAGTAAAGTTTCAAATAATTGTTAAAATACCACAGTTGTAACATGTCATGCTATAAAAGTTTTGATATGAAATACTGGTTTTGATCAGCTGGAAAATAGTATATTTATTATGGTATTAAAAGATTTACTTGCTGGGGAAAATTAATCAATCAAACACATTACATAAGACACAAGCCAACTCTTTATACAAGACGTGGCAACACACAAACAGCCCAGCCCAGGAAAACCTGCTCTTTAAAAAAACCCTTTAAAACAAAAAACCCTTTAAAAACAAAAACCCTTTAAAAAACCCTTTAAAAAACCCTTTAAAAACAAAAAGAAAGTTGCTTGGGCAGATTATGGGTGTGCTGTTTATCAGCAAAACTTGTCTGGGCTTACAGATATAAAGCAATTATCTTGCAGAAAAGGATCTGATAAGTTATTATTTTACTTTTCAATGCAAACATTCTTTAAAATTAATCATCCTTATAAAGAAGTGGTAAGCAGCTAAAAATATTCAGCAAAACAGGTAGCTAATTCTCAGTAAATAATTTGGTTATTTCAGCTTTTTCTTATAGTCAAATTGTCTGAAAATTATTTATAATTTTTTCAATTTAAGAATAAACCATTTTTGCAATTCAAATTTATTCACTAAATATTTCTTTTAAATGATTTTATACATGTAGACTCTGCTGGAAGGAATATGTGAAATCTTAACTGTGATACAACATGCTGATCACATGATTTTCCCTTTTGTTTTTCCCCAATTTGGATGAGTAAAATCTGGAATTAGCTTTCCTCACAAGGAGAAAAATGTACCTTTATTTGCTTATCATTTAACTGATCATTCCTGTTTGAAATGGATGTTACTATATCCATGGGAAATAAACACAAGAACAATTAAGCAAAGATTCAATTCATAATTTGTAATGACTATGCATAGTAGTGTATATGCATACATATGAATCTAGACAAAAACGGAGAAAGAAAAGTGTTATTACATTACATTTATGTGGACTTTAGTAGTGTATATGCATACATATGAATCTAGACAAAAACAGAGAAAGAAAAGTGTTATTACATTACATTTATGTGGACTTTAGACATCCCATTAATTTCTTGGATAAGTTTACTATGAAATGTTAAACTAAGGAAGTCTGTGTACAGTTTGCCTCTGTAAAATCATTCGTATACTAGCTTTTCAAAGGACCCCTGAAGACTGATATTTGCAAAATTGTCTCCTCCACAGTGTCACCGTAATCCACCACTGACCCATTTTTGTATTTTTTTCTGATACCTGGACTGTCTTTCATTACACAGAATAGGCATGTTTACTAAAAAAAAATAAAAAATTAAATGTCAGTTTTCAACAAGTTCCTAATTACCTTTTAGTTTGAAGCCACCACAGTTAAATCTTTAGGTCCTTGATGCCATAAAGATTGTATTCCCTTAGTACTGTCTTGTCTGCTTAACTGGTTTTGAAGTAGAATATAATGATGTGGAGAAATAAGTGATTCAGAACATCTCACTATAGTCCTTTTTGTTTGTGTGTTTTGTGTTTTTTTTTTTTTTTTTTTTTTAATCAATAGAAGCTAATAAGTCAACACGTATTTTCTGAAAGAGAAGCTCACTATCTTTGACATATCAGTTGAAATACATCAAGCCATCTTATTTTTCTCATTTTTTCACATTGCTCAAAGCTGGCTCCCTGAGCAACTCAGCCTCGGTAATGCTATGTGACCCACAAATAATTTGCTACCTAATGTAGGAAGGAATTATAACTGAGTATGTAGTTTAATACAAAATGCTCTCAAATGTTAAAATTCCTTTTCTGGTAGGAAATACATATATTTTTAATTGTGGTAAGATCAAATGAAAAAAAATTTTTAAAGCCTCCATATTTGGAAAATGAATCCATAATCTGTTAGAAATACACAGACACCTCTATATATGTGCCCATGATCTAATGTAGACCCTCGTATAATGTAGTCTTAGTCCCCTCAGAACTCTTTGAAGTTATATTCTAGGATCCAATCAATCTTTTTTTTTTTTTTTTTTTTTTTTTTTTTTTTTTTTTAACAGGTGTAATATTAGTTCAGGCATCTTTCTGCTGTCTGTTCAAGAGTTTTATGCTATTATTTATTGTGCTGATTTGGGATAGCTTCCATCTAGTATTAACCCTACTGTGTGGTAAGACAGATTTGGATGTCCTCTTTCGATGTGTCCTTTCTTATAGCTGAAGGGCAAGAAGATTGTAGTCTTCTTTCTCAGACCCTATTTTGGTCAGTGATAAAAATAATAATAATAATAATAATAATAAATCTCTTCCTGCACTACTGCATACATGTTTATAGAGGTCTTTGGAGAGAAACTAGATTAGGGTCCTTAGTAAGTATTCAGACTTGGCTATCCTCTAGGACTCAGGCTCTGTTCTTTTTTAAATCTTCAGTGATTTCAGAGGCCCTGATATAACTTCAGTATGAGACAGAGCTTTGTTAGTTCTTATGCCTTACAGAGTAACTTCCTGTTACTGACTAAATCAACATAACCAAACCAGTCTCATAGCCTTTCATGATGAAATGACTGGCTTGGTAAATGAGGGGAATGTAAGGTTTTCAGAATTGTCTCCCAAAAGGCACTCATAGAGAAGTTGATGAAATATGGACTGGATGAGCAGATACAAGCAGGTGTTTTGAAATCTGCCTGAATAGCTGAGCTCAGACTGCGGTGATCAGTGGTATGAATTCTAGTTGGGCTCAGTAACTAACAGTGTACCCAAGGGGTCTACATTGTGTTCACACCATTCCATGTCTTCACTGATGATCTGGATGCTGGGACAGAGAGTACCCTCAGCAAATTTGCTGATGATACAGAACTGGGAGGAGTGACTGACACACCACAGAGTTGTGATGTCATTCAGAGGTACATTGACAAGCTGAAGTGATGGGGATCTCATGAAGTTCAGTAAGGGAAAATACTAAATCCTGCACCTGGAGCAGAACAATCCCATGCACCAGTACAACATGTTGAGGGCTGCCAGCTGGAAAGCAGCTTTGCAAGAAACAACCCTGGGGGTGGGGGGGGAACGGGACACGACACGGCATGACACTGAACACTGGCACAGGTTTCCCAGAGAAGTTATGGGGTCTCCCTCATTAGAGATATTAAAAAACCATCTGTGTGGTCCTGAGCAACCTGCACTAGGTGACCAGGAGTGCGCGACTAAATGATCAAGGTACCTTCCAACCTCAACCATTATTTTATTCTGTGAAAACAAGGAATCCTGACCTTCCTTCAGTCAAAAAGAGCTAGCTATTTACTTAATCAGGATGAAAAATTCACCATACCTCCATTAAGAGTATTTGGCATATGAGAAGTGACAGAACTTAGTACAAAGATATGTCCCAGATGGAAGAAATGAAAAAGCATTCCAGCTACAAAATCAAATGCTTTACTAATAGTTATTTTAACACTAATGCAATAATAACTTATTAATTCCTTAAAATAAAATTCATTTGTGATACATTTAGCAGAATCAAACAGAAAATTATGATATCTATGAAGAACCATATAACAGTGGTTGATAGCAAAGATGTTGATGTGGAATTCAGTATTATGAAATCTTTGGAAAAACACAGTTACCCCTTCCTTAAAGTAATAAATGAAATGTGGTTAGCAAGAGATATTGTTGTAAATCTTGTGATAAATAAGCAAACAATCACTGTCTATGTTTATTTTCATGAAAACACCTTTTATTTATTATTTTTTTTCAGAGGAAACTATTATGTTAAGGGATTTTAAACTATAAAGATATGCCTTAATTGCTAATCTACACATAATTATCTGAGGAATAAATCTAAATGCAGATTGTAACATTGACCTGAATCTGGCGGCTTTCCGTGTGCTCCATGTCCAGATTGCAGCTTTGGTTTGCCTATGGGGTCCTTTCTGCCTACTGCAGAAGTAGAACAGAATTCTAAGGTTTGGTAATACACGTCCAAGAATACTCCTTGGCCTAGGGTATACAAATCCAAGTGAAAAAAGAGCTTTCTCCAATATTTTTCACACCAGCAGACCAGCCTGCTTTATTTCTTCAAGGGCAGAACAGCTGCCCTTGAAATCTACCAGAGCTGAAAAGCTGTGAACAAGAGGAGAACTAACACTGACAGAAATCCTGGGCAGCAGAGAAAGGACACAAATTCACACAACTCAAGATTATGTCTACAGCTATATTCAAAAAAATCATCCTCAAGCAGCTTGAACAACCTGAGCTTGCTTTATCTGTTTAAGGCTTTGCACTCCCCACTGAAGTAATTCATAATGAGCTTAATTAAACCCTCAATCATGCAGCCAGATATATTTCACGTGGGTTTGCCATTAGCAAGTTTTCTGTGCCCAAAGATTACATCACATCACTAAGCTCACTTACCCATAGCAGGTGACACAAGCTAAAGAAGAAAGAAAATTGCTTGTTTGAGAGTGAGAGAGAGGTCATGAGTGAGAGGAAAGCTTTCACATTCGGTATAGAGGAACCAGGATTTTTCAGATAACTCCGAAGCAGATCTAACAGATGTTGATGAGAAAGCAACTGAGGTGGGGAAATTCAAAGAGGTGTGGTGTGTTTTTTTAATTTTATTTTATTTTCAAAATCTGTGTACACTTATGATATAAGGAATATAATAATGTTTTGGAAACCCCATTAAGTCTTGTATCCACTTACGTTCAGTTATTATGATGTGCTCAAAAATAAACCCTGAGTGGCAGTCTTCAATAAAGAAACATAAAATGCTGTATTCTTTTCATGCCAAGAAAGTTTAAGAGCACATATGACTTGCATTGCTTCAAGAAGTAGAAAAATAATAAATAATCAGAAGGATCATTCCTAGGTCTGTAACTCTATGATGAGAGTGTAACATACTGAACTGTGGAAATATATCAATTGACTTTAGATACCTGAGGGTTCCCAAGTATGCTGTGCAGGAAGGCATAAATTCTGGTCTAATGAAACCAGTACTAAACCAATATCATTCAATCAAAATGTTAATCAGTGAAGAATAGAAACCAGAAAAAAAATATATGTTGTGTAAGGTTGTTGATGTAAAAAAAATCAGAATCAGGCCTGCATTTAAAGACTTCAGGGAGAAAAAAAAAGAAAAAAAGAAAAGAAAAAAAAAAAAGCTTTCGTTCTTCCCCTCTCCCCAGAGGTATCTCTATGTTGATTTAGTTGTTAGTTTTAGTGGCAACTACTGTTGTGCTTTATTGAAAGTGTTTTCTATTACCTCTTATAAAAATCACATTGCATAAGGAGATAACTATATCATGTTAGCAATCAAGAGCCATTTGTTTCATAGCACTTTAGCATCATTTAAATGTCATTGCATTACTTACTGCATACTGATGATTAGTTAACTTTAATATATTTCATAATTGGATTAAACAGTTGACAGAAGATGAAAAAAACAAGGCAAATCATTCCAATGTCCTTCAATGCCATATTTCCAGTGTAACGCAGGACTTATTCAAGTCGGAGTTGGAGTGTGAAGGTCAGTGAGAGCAGATTTGGAACCTGAGTCCTAGCTCCAGACAATATGCAGGCTACGTCCAATACGATGGTGGAACTGCAGTGAACTATTATATAATGTTTTTATTTTCTGTCCAAGATCTTGGAAAATTTATGCCTGATATAGTATAGGACACAGAGTCAAACTACAACTGCAAGGCTGAAAGGCTGAATGACCAACAGAATATCAAATGCCAATTGAGTAAGTGTCAGAAATCACTTGAGCTGGCTAGTATATCACACTAGACAAGGTCCGTGCATTCAGCACTCTGTATTGCTCACACTTATATCAGCTTGGATTTGATCAAAGAAAACACTCAGCTTATGGTACAGGTCAGGCTAGCAGCTGTTTGCATTAAGCAGTATAGAGAAGAGGATTGTATTTCAGAAGTGGGTGACAGAAATATACAGGCATGATCTCTGTACAACATGCCCTCAGTGCCTAAGAATGGGACCGGCTTAATTTCATTTACCAGTAAGATGCAGCCAGGAAGATATAGCATCAACACTGAAATATGGAACATACTGCCTTCTGTATATTTAAAAACATTATTTTCAGCTTAAGAATTGTAACGGCATTTGGTGTTAGATGTTTTGCCTTTGCAGAAGTACACCCATCACTGCACACAATTATTCATATAAACATCTCTTCATTTATGGCTTACAGAACATCTTTAAAGGCCAGTACACATATTCACAGTATTGCTGCACAAAGATTTGCTGCTAAATGTAATTTTAGGTCACAGTACTTACACTCACTTCAGCTGAGGTCAGAAGGGAGAAAGGAATGAAGACAACATAAGTATCATAAGGATAAGAGATAGTAAAGAAGACAAATTTTATATTATTTATTTGAGGAAAAAAAAAGAGATTCTTTCAGAACTTTATAAAAAATTAGGAACAATATTAGTTTGGAAACTAGTTTGGAAACTTAACTGTAGCTAATGGTGTTTTAATGGATGTTTATAGACTGAATATTCACTGCAATATGTTAGTCTTCCTTTTTGTTGCTTATCTTTTTCTTTGACAAACACAGCAGTGTTTTATTTTACTCCACATTGCATTATAGAGTGCTATTCAGTATAGTGTTACAATGTCTAAATAGACATCATGCAAGAACAGGGCACTTACGGAAGCCAAGTGATTGTAATAGTATCTTAGTTGTAATTGGATAAGTATTTGTATTTTCTTTTATATCAATTGAAGAATCTAAGTGTCCTTCTGGAATATGTTTATTCTAATTGATAGATAAGTTTCTTGCCATTGTAACACTAACCAGCATTCTCAGTTTCTAGTAGTATTGTTCCCTGTTGTGTTCTACATATGTACAAAGCATTGCTGTATTTTTAATTTTTGGTGTTTTGGTTAAGGGTGACTAGATATAATAAAAGGATGTGCCTCACAAATGTATCATGAAAATTACAGGAACACAATGACCTTGTTTACTAAAGAAAGAAGAGTTAATTTGTAAACCATAGAAGAAAAAATAGATAAATAAATAAATAGCTGAAAGACAAAGGACAGTAATTCATTCATGTACTAGCTAAATTAAATGCACTACATTAAATTTCTTTTTCATGAATATATAGACCAGAAATCCCATCTATTTTCATGTTAAAACTATAAAGAAACAGGGACAAAAAAAAAAAAGGTTTAAGGATATAACTCTATAACTATAAAATATTTTGATCTTTGATGATTTTCAACAAATTCATCACAGATTTAAAAATCATCAAATTTTCCTCGTCACTCTTTAAAAAAAAAAAAAAAAAAAAAAAAAAAGGTAAGCTAAAGCACAGATCATTTCTCCAAGGATGGATGAAGCTATGAGGCTATCTCACTTCCAGGTCATCACTTCCTGTGGTAGCCCAGCTCAGCAGGAAAAAACAAATCCTTACCACAACAGCTTTTTGGTTATCTGGGCAAAATTAATTGGCGGTCTCAGTCTCTGGGAAAAAAAAAAAAAAAACTAGCCACATAAACAAGACTGGGCTTGATGCTTGCTGCCTTTGATGTTGCAGTGTTGCATTAAAAACAGCATAGGCAAGCCCTAATGCATGAGTGCAGAGCTGAGTAAAATTATTCCTACTATGGAGATATAAATGAGCTGAGGGAAGTGAGGTAGGTGAGTTGAGTTTTTCAGAGTCATTGTAATTCTCTACACACAGTCACACTTCCTCTGTAAATATCAAGGTGTTTTTTTTTTGTTTTGTTTTGTTTTGTTTTTTTTTTACTAAGATCCTACTTTCAGCTGCCTGCCTGCTAAATCAGCTAAGTTCAGGTCCATATATTGGATTTGCTTGACAGTCAGAAATGGGCATGTTCAACAGATTGTTGATAATCTGCCTCTTGAGAGTGAAGTAGATAGGAACTGCTTCTGCAGAGCTGTTGCCCAAATGAGACCTGTGTCAACATTCAGCCACAGGATGTAGAAACCTGGGGGTAATTTAAAGGCTCCTTTTATGGGTCTAGTCCTTGGGTGACTTGTCTAGTCCTGTAGGAAGCTTCTGGTAAAACAGAAACTCAGACCATGAGCTGGATCTTCACCCTAACTATTGGCATTTTGCTCTGCCTCATGTGTTTGAGTGTGTTTCATGAAAAATACATATAAACAAAAAATCCACTTATTTAAAACTTTAGTGTCTCACTGTGTTTTGGATGTGCTTTGTGAGCTGCTCTCTTCACCTTCCTGTTAATTTTGTATCAAATTACCATTTCAGAGGGCACTGAAATAGACAGAATATTTTTCCTTACTCTTTCAAGTTTTCCTGAGGTTATTGTGAAACATGTTCAAGCTGAGGGATGAGACAGGTTCTTCTGCTTAAATATGCTTATATAAAGCATACGCTACTCCTTGGGCATCATTATGATCTTACTACCTGTTCTGTGAAACCCCAGGGCTCTCTCAGTGACAAAAGCCTGTGGTCTGGAAGTCTTCAGACTGCAAAGGGTTAGGTTACTTCAAGAAAGAAAAGGTTGGGAAAGAAAAATGCATGACAAGAAAAATCTTGTTTCGTATAACTGAGTGCAAATAACCAAGGCTCTGCATGCACCTGAAAATTGTCCTGGATTAAGATGGGATGTGCATATATGTATGTGTAAGTGTGTAGATATATATATATGTATATAAAGTACTACTGAATTCAGTAAAATTCTAAGCACAGATCTTATTCAAAATGAGAGTGAAGTTTCCTGGCATTATCAGGTTCCACAGTTCTCCTCCTGGAATAAGTGTCTTAGTTTGTAATTTTTTTAAGGTAAGCATTCCCACATAAAGTCTGTGTAGACAGACTTGATAGATACCTGCTTATGAAAATAATTTGTACTAGATTAGAAACAATTGGATATTACACACTTTAGCTGCAGAAGCATCACAGTGAGAAGTAGAGACTTGTGGGAGACCTTCTTTCTGGAGCAGCAGCTGGCAGCCAGTGCCTCTCAAATGGCAGCAGGTACCTCTGTTTAAGCAGGTGAATTACAGCTTTGTTTCATCACAACAATTTTTATTTCTGCTAATGTAAAAGAATCTGTGCTGAAATAATCTGAATAGCAAACTGAGGCATGTAGTGCATAGATGTAACTTAGTTTTCTTTGGAAATAAAATACAAGTAATATTGGCCCAATTTGATGAGCTCTTAGACTTCAGCATAAAAGGTTGTTTCCATCAGTCTCTATTTCTACCCAAATTTCTCTGACCAGCTCTCCTGTTCAGATTCTGTCTTCTTAGAGCTTCTCACATCACACAGCTGTTGTCATTTAATCTGGTATAAATTTACAGTGGGTACACAGCACAGAGTAACATCTGGCCCAGAGTCCACAAATTACTTTGTATATATGCTTTTCTGCTTTTAAAGCCAGTCTTTACTCTTTCTATGAATTCAAATGGCTAAACTGAATTACTTTCACGTTTTAGTTATTTCTTGTGTGCTAATACATTTATTTTGGGTTAAAAGCACAGAATATTGTTTCATAAAGAAAAAAAAAAAGTTCAAGTGGTATAAAGAAAACTAACTACATTGAAGTATGCGGACAGATTGAAGTCCTGTCAGCATAAATTAAAAATTCACTACTTTGTTGTAAATGGTCGTTATAATATAACCTAAAACTCATCTAGTTTTGACAGCTACTATCCTGGCTATCATCATAGTTGACCAGAACTGGAAAAGTTTTTTGTTGTAACTGGAAGCTTCATTATCAGCAAAAGGAGCTCAAAGTGGAAACAGATCTGTAAGCAGGTTTATGCACTCAGTGGAAGCTGTGGTAGAACGTGGAAAGAACAATAATGAAGGGTTGAGAACTGAATGGGCAGGGTCAACATCAGTCCCGCATTGCAGTTGAAACAGTGTAGGCACAAGGCAGATGGAATTAGCTGAGGCAATATATGGAGGCACAAAATAGTGACAAGGCCTCTACACATGTTAGCAGACCACAGGACTCAGCATCTGTGTAGAAAACACGGAAATGGAAGAGCCTTAATGAGACTGTGATGACTGGTTGTTTACTCAACTACAGCATAAAACTCATTAGTATCAGCTGACTGCCCCTGTGGTGTGCTGTGAGGGACCTCACCTAATTGCCTGAGTTCCTGGAGATGAAAGATCTGTTCCCTTGAATAAGCAATGATCTAATTAGTGCATTTCTGTGCAGCATTTCTGGTTCTATATCTTTTTCTTATTTTGGGACCATGTTATGTGGTATCCAAAGGCAACAGCATTGAACTCTTTGGACATTTAACATATTGTGCTGGCCTCTAAAGAAATGTTTTTCACAGCTGAACTGCCATGGGAAATTTTAATGAGTTAAGGTACAGATTTAGTATTCTGCTTTGCCACAAAGGTGTTCAGGAAGCTGCAAATGAAATAGATTTATTGCATAACATTTCTTTGAAAAGAGTCAGACTGGTAGACTATTCAGGGAGAATCCTACAAAGGATGTGAAAGAAGCAGAAAGCTAAATAAAAATGGATCTGCAGTTTCCTTGGCTCCTACAGAATAGGAAAAATTGAGGAATTTATCAGCTATTACTTAAGAAAGTCAGTGGATGCCCTCTAGAAGACCACCTACAATGAGATTCTATTGTGAATTCAGCTGAGATTCCTCAGGTTGAAAACATTACACAACATAAAGGTAACAGGAGAAATGTTCTTCAGGACAAAGTGTCTGTTTGGCAGGAGATATGTATTATATATATATATGTATACACATATATATACACATATATATTCACATATAAATAAATGTGTACACCAAGCTTTTTGGTAAGCTTGCTTTGTAACTCTCATCTCAGCTGCAGGGATGTTTTATACTTCTAGCTGCATCCATGAGTCATCTGGCCAGTCTGAACTTCAGCCTCTTCATCTGTAGAAGAGGACAATAATAATTCTCTGGCTTGCCGGAATGTTATGACTTATCAATGTCTAAAACATTGTCAGTTCCAAGGTGGTAAAATACATGTGAAAGCAGAGGCTGGTCATAAATTTAATTCCCTGTGCTGTCTTTTTGCCAAGAGACCTATCTACCACAGGTATTTCTTTGATAAGCTTGTTTGAAGTGGTATGCCAAAAAGCCTTTCAGTTTTCAAAAAACTATTTGTGTGTGCTTCAGAGCATGCCAGAACATATCTGTAAAGCAAAATGCATTTTCCAGGTCATTTCAGATCACAGACCGTCTACACAACATATAGCTTCAGTACACATAATGCCTTTACACTACCAGTCTTACAGAGGCCTTTGATTACCTAAAAGCAGGGAGGGCATAATGAATCCTGTTCAGTCTCCATGGAGAAACAGAGGAATTGACTGGTGAGATCCAACAGAGCATAGGGCTGGATGCAGCTAAAGCCTCTTTCTGGCCCCTATGCTATTTGTCCAGTGGTGTGGTGATGTCTCCATAGCTGATGAGAACTGGTATCTCCAGGACTTGAAGTTGCCCGATGGCCAAATGAAATTTTATGTATTTTCACGAGGTCTCTGCTTGTGCCCCTAGGACTGCCTCCCACAGATACAAACTCTCACTCCCCTCCCATGCCTAGGTCAAAATATCTGTTCCCTTGCCTCAAGTCTTCTCACTCCCCCAAGCAGAATTACCTTGCTAAGCCCTTCTCTTGCTGGATTTGTCACAGGTAGATCTTTGCCAACCAGGCCATCTTTAACAGATTGTCATACCCACCTGAGACCTGGGGGAAGTTTCTTTGTCCTGGTTGAATTCTGGCTTTCATATACCTTTAGTAACTTTCTTTTGATCCTGCTTTAGATGTGTAAGAGATAGTTTATATTTGTGTATGTGAGTATGGTGCTCAGTTACAGATAAGCGCTCATCTTCAAATGAGAACTTGTAGAAACACAGTGAAGGTCTGATCAGATGAGTGGTAGGCTTGCGAAAAGTGGAAGAAAAATATGGAGAGCTTTTAGGCACAGCTAAATATACTTGTAGTAAACAATAACTCTGCCAACTCATTAAGCTGTGCAACCCTATCCCACTTGTCGTGTGAACCACCTCTGAGTAGTGAGGAGAAAAAACAAATGTGTAGAAGTGCCATAGACACTGAAACATTGCCCAGAGTGAGATTACCTTGACTGGAAAACCTCACAGAACAGATAATATTCTCATGCTTAATGGAGAAACAGAAGATAAGCCATGTTCAGACAATGTGGAGACATGTCATCTTTGTAATTTAGTATGGTATCAAAAGTAGAGAGAAATGGGAGAAGTTTGGTTCACCAATTTCCATGTATTATTCCCAAGCTATTGGTTCAATGGCATATGCATAAAATCTGTACAGATAGAAACTTAAATCCTTCTAACCTTGGCATTGCATGTGCTTCTTTTCACTGAGCACATAAACTGACATTGACTGATTAGTAGTGACTTGAGTTTACATCTCTCTTAATCATAGGCATAACAAGTAGGAGGGATCCACAAATTCAGACTTTCTGGAGAGAAGAGCATAGGGAGAAAAGGGAGGCTACTGCATATTTTGTGGCATGTTTGGCCAGTCACACTGCACATTTATCCCTGGATCTAGCATTTAAAATATAAGGCTTACATAATAAAGCTGTCAAATTGCTTACCCTTATTTCTTTATCAAACAGGTATTTGTAGGGAAATATTTGTAGCGCAGTTTCTGAAACACTTGAAATACTCACAAAATATTTATGTCTGCAATTAGAACTATGCAGTTCACAAGCATTTTTCAGCTTCTTACAGAGGAAGAACTTGGATCCAAGTGGATTATTCATGGAGTATTCTCAATGCATAAAGCAGTGCCAGAATGAACGATGACTGAAGAAGTTCTGAATGCACAGTTTTGAATGCACCACTCATTTCTCACAGTGAGTGGTGGATGTTGGTAACCCACACAGGACTGTAAGCAGCAAATGGAAAGCCTGGCTGAGTGATGAGAATTAGAGAACAAGATGATGTTCAGTCAGTGTGGTATTTATTGCAGCAAAGTACATCTTAAAATTACTGGTTATCTTGGAAATGGCTGCAGACTAGTCAGGCTGTAAAACTGTCAGTTTTACTAAGATATGGGCACTGAATTCATGCTTGTTTTCAGTGATTTGAGAAAAATAGAAGACAGTCATCAAAAGTGTCTTCAGAAGGAAATAAGCTGGCTATCATATTGAAAATGGCTGTTTTGTCTCTTTGAATTCTGGTCTGAGAAACAAGCTTTCATACTTATTTCAGGTTTGAAGGCACAGATGATTTATGGCTGTCAAGATTACCCTAATTACCTGAGTTGTTCATGTGTCTCAGTGAATGGACTGACAGTTTACAGGAATTGAAAAGTGCATCTTTGAACCTTTACAATAAAAACAGGGCAATGAGAAAGCAAGAGTGACTTACAGGAGCAGAAATTGCTGCTCACTCCCAACTTTTGAATTTTTCCTCACTGAAAATTAATTGAAGATGTATTCCAATTGCACTGATGACATTAAAGAACAATTGCCTAAATTCAGTTAGGAAGTTTAATGAATTCGGTTTTGACAGTATAACTAATGGGATTTTGATTGTGTACCATTCAGAATAGACACCATCCAAGATGACTTTCCATGAAAGGAAGAAGAGAAGTGATTAAATTATGATGTGTCAGTATGCTCATACTCCATCTCAGAGTGTCCCCAGAGTCTTTTGGCTCAGGAAAAAAAAAAAAAAAAAAAAGTTGCTGAACTTGATGTTAGATTTAATCATCTTTATATCCTGCATATATTACTTTTTATTTATTTATTTTTTCTCTTTCTTTCTTATACACCATTTGGAGGGCTACCTAAGTTCACATCTGATTTGGTGGCAGCATCTTTCCTTTTACAGTAAAGCTTGCCATCTTGACTGCTTGCCTAAGAATCATAGAATCACTGAATGGTTTAGGTTGGAAAGGGCCAAGAAGAAAGAAACCTCACTCTGACTTCTGAGTTGAAGAGATATTTCAACTCATACCTCTCATATTGCAAGAGGATGTGAATGTGGTTTAGGAGGCCAGCGGTCATAGAGCCAAAACAGGATTTGGCATGGGGAAATGTAGTTATAACCTAATGGCTAGAGCACTCCTGTGGGAGCAGAGCCCTTATGTACTTGTCCTTACAAAGCAGCAGCTAGTCTGAAAGCAGACTCTCTTTAGCTCTGTTAGGTGGCTCAGTAGCTGCAGTGGATGATAGATCTACCTTTCACTCACTCCAAAATTTGCAGTTTACTTCTGAAGGAACCCTTATTTATGCTCTTATCCTTGGAACCATTGAAAGACACTGCTGGTAACAAAGTGCATTTTTCTGCTCCTAATGCACCATCATCCCATGCCACATCCACCAAACCTCTGTGCCAAGGTCTAGCCTGTAGCTTCTGAGATAAGACTGAGTTTTATGCTTTGGTTTGTCAACATGTGAAGGAAACTCATTTGTCTCTACATGAGAAAGGCAAACCAGTGATGAGTGCAGCGACTTTGCTTGGAGTCTAGTTGAACAGCTATGGTGGAACTTGTAAATAAGCTGAGTTTTCTGTTTAACATGAGTTATGAATCCTTCATGAATAAAGAGGAAATAGTGAAGGAAGTGGGCTTTACTCCCTTCACTGGGTCACATAACTAATTTAATTTCATTGAAGTAGAATTATCCTGGCTTGTCACCGATCAGTTCACATCCAAAAAGGAGAGCAAATCACAGTTCATCCAGCTTGGAAGTGCCAGTTCTGACAAGCTGTGTCCTCAGCTAAGCTTACCTCCCTAAGGACACCAGAAGTCCAGATTCCACTCTCAGGACATGTGGAAAGACTCCTACTCCTAATAAATTTCAGAAAGGCACAACCACAATGCAGCTTGATATTCCAGAAAGCTCAGTGTTTTCCAGTTGTATAGAAGACAAGACTATTTTGTCTGTTGCAATATTTGACCCTTATATGTATAATTAAATACTGCTTATTGCTCTGCTTAAGCATTGTCAGTGCTTTGCAAATGAAGACGACAAATAAAAGCATAAAAAGCCCTCTCTTTAATGACTTAGTGGAAAACAAAAGAAGTAACGTTGAAGCAACTGTATGCATGGAGCCTGGATTAACTGACTGCAGGCTCAGGGCTTGCTGTATTGATTTCTCAATGTGAAGAGTCTCCCAGCTTTCCACTTAAGTGGATATCCAATGGACTTTTGGGATATATCTCAAAAAAATAAATTGTTTCTTTTCCATCAGCCATAAGCAGTGTGGATCTTTGAACTCCAGTATTTGAGTGAATGGCATCACATTTCAGTTTGGACCTAATTATAAACTTCAAAGACCCTTCAAAGACCCTGAAATCTGTGTTAAGACAAAATCCCAATTTGAAGTCAGTTTCTATAGGGAATTGGAAGATATTTATATTCCAAAAATCACACTTAAATTATAAAAGGAGTGGCCTATTTTATGCTTGAACACAGCTCATTAGAGAAATCTCTTAATGAATATTTTTCAATCATCTAACAGAGAAAATCAAAGCACATAGGGCATCCTATAAGATTTGAACACATTGCTAGATGCTCTTGCAGATGTGCACTGCGAATTGTGCGCCATTAATAGTTTTGTGCTCATTCATCAGCATATGATTTAATAATAATTTCTGTAGTACATTTCTGTAGTACATATATTAAAAGAGAGAAAAAAGAAAAAAGAAAAAAGAAAAAAAAAAAAAAAAAAAAACAGGAAAGTAGCCAGAATCTCTGCTCCTCTAAAACAACATCTCTGAGACAATTACATAATTTATGGTAGAATGATATTTACATATAGTAATAAATTTTCAGCATCAAAATTCCCTAAATAATCTTATTTCTTTAATTTATTGAGCTCATTATGTGAAGTAAATTGCTACAAAATCTGACTCATCTCCCTCATTCATCCTGAAATTTACATTTTTTTCTTCATAGTGATTCCAGCTTTAACTTAAAAGGATGGAAGGTGATAATAGCCTGATGATTATTTTCTTCAGATATAAGCTCTGTAGGTTTGAAGGCTCACAAAACAAGGGAAATGTGGAATATCTATGGATGAGTGCCTGACCAAGGGGATATTTTATATAGGGCAGAGCCAGGCATATCCAATGATACTAGCTATGCATTTTTCTGATTATTTTAGGTGTACTCAGTGTGGAGAAGACCCTGAAGGACACCTATGTAACATGAGACTTGGGCAAAACATTCTGAAATCACAGTAAAGAAAAACTAAAAACATTTTTTAAAGTACTTAGAGATTCAGGTAATCTTGATTTTAGGGACGTGAGCCCTAACTTTCAGAAAAAGCTTAACTTCTGGAGACCTCAAGATGGATGCGCAGAGTCATTGTTCAAATTTAGAGATCTAGGAATTGAGACAAAAACTCTCTATGCCATAGGGACCCGTTCATGTTTAGTAAGCTGGCTTGTCCTCAGTGGTAGTGAAGCATGGGTTATCATTCTTTGTATAGACCATGACTTCCTTTACTGGAAGCAAGATTTCATGAAGATACGGCATATCGGTGCATATACACACACATAGTGAATCATTACTCTTTGTCCAGTTTCCCCTTAGTTCTTGAAAGAATAGAAAGATGAATCAGGCATGCCTATTGGCAGCTGTCAATGTATGACAGAACATGAGTTGTACCAGTGAGGATGAGAGATGTGAGGAAGAACCATATTTTCCAGACTTCACTCTTCTCTACATCAAATCAGAGGAGTAGTCACAAAGGCAAGCAATGCCTCTGAATGCGAATGAAAACACAGCACAAGACTATTTATTTTCCCTCTCTGAAATCATTACTGAAAATCTATTAAATATGGCATAAAAATCTACTTTATAGGGAAACGTAATATTCACAGAATTAGTTTGGCTTCTTTTCTGCTGTTTGTTTCCCCAGCAAATAAACCCAGACGGTCTTTCTCTGAATGATCTCTGGTGGAGCACAGTGGGCAACTTGTAGCAGCATCCCATCCAGTGCCAAAACTCTCCTTCTCTCTTGAAGGATCTTTCCTCATTGAAAGATCTGAATTTCTACAGTAACTTATCCAAATCTTTCTACTCACATTCAAACTTGTTCTGAAGTCCCAGAAGACTCCTAGCTCTGTGTGTGTATCCTTTCTCAGCCTCTCCTCTTCCACTGCTTGTGCCTGTTCTAAGTGCCACGTTATCCCAATCTTGTCTTCCCACTTTCTCCAAAGCCACCTAAAGCTGAACTCCTGCCTAATGGCCACCCACATGCATTATCTCTTTCCCTCCTTAGGATACATTTTTTTAAATGCCTACAAGGACTAGCCTGTTGCAAGAATTATGCTCACTACGTGGTTTTAAATCATAAAATGACATCTAAACCACTCTGAGTTGGGTACACCATCTGCTTACTCAGTATATCCAGTGTCTGATCTGCTGTAGCAAAATTTAGGACCCGCCTGGGGTGGGTCATTACTCAGCTACTGAGGCTTTAAGGGCAGGGAGATCACAAAGGATAAATCCACACCAGGAAATGTAGCAGCATGTAGCATATCCAAACTGGCTGTAAATGAACTGGCTTGAAAACTGCAAGGGTTATAGCCATGTCAGAATGATGTATCATCCAAACTTGCCCCAGTGGAAAGCTATTAATGTATTCTTCTGGGAGCCAGGCTAATATCTCTGCACAACAGTGCACTGTGCTATTTAAATATATTCATTATTCAGCCCTAGAGTGGGGTTCTCTACACAGCACTGCATAAATCTTTTGGGTATACAGAACATTCTCCTTTCCAGATCCAGCTTCAGAAAGTCTACATTTTGCTGTTCAGAAGGTGGGTGTTTGGGGCCAGGCCATCCCCTATACAGGAATGGGAGATTTGGAAAAAGAGGTGGCACTGGAGTTTCTCCCACACTGCATGCTTCACCCACCCTTATGCCTCCCTCAGCAACAGTGCCAGCAGCAAGTCTAGACTGCCCTATGTACTGCAGACAAAATCTTGCTCATTTTGCAAACCCAGAGGTTTGCTGCTCCAGACAACTGCCTGTGCAACCTGTACTTTGAGGTGTCTTTGCTCCTCTCTCAAAGATCTGTTGTATCCTACATTTTTACTGGGTCCCTGTAAAAATGGACCTACATTTTTACCGACCCAAAGGGAGGGCAGAGCTGCCCTGGCGTGCCAGATGTGTGTGCTTTATGTTCCCCAAGAAAGCAGCAGCTGACATGTTCACCCTGCAGGAGATGATGCCATAGTCCTCTGCTATAGGCTCTGGCTGGTTTTAAGTAGCATGGCATAAACCAGAGACTGTAGGCTCCATAGGGAAGGAACAATTTCTGTCTTTTTTCTGTTTTGTACAGTGTCAGGAATACCAAAGGCTTCTGTAAATAAAAATGATAAACAGCAATCTCCCAGAGTTTCAGTGTGGCTGCCACATTCTGTGCTTTAATGTGATTTGACATGGTAATTTGTTGTGAGTTGTCTTATTTTCTGCAGAATGAAACAGATCTTGCAATAAAATAGAAGATAACATATGCCTAATGTTACTTTCACTCTGCCTGCAAGAAGAAAATTGAGTTTGCCATTAAAAAATCATCTTGAAGGGAGCCATCAAAATGTGCACAATTTGAAATAACCATGAGATTGTATTCATTTTCTTTCCTCTCCTCACACAATTTACTAATCCCAGTTCTTGTGGTACATCTGAAAAGCAGGTTGTACATCACATGGACAGAGATTTTTCATCTTTTTGCACAGTCGGCAATATTTCCATCTCACAAAACTAAAACCAAGCTCCCAGCCTAGCAGAGTCTTGCCACTTCTGCTTTTACACAGCAATAAAAGAGAACTGAAAAGAGTCTTCCTCTTGGGAACCCACAGTCAGACTTAGTGGGAAGCAGGAAAGGCTCAGTGCCCTCCCTACCTCTCCCTTGTCTTTCTGTTTCTTCTGTGTCAGCCAAATTGTGGGCACTACATAGAGTCTGAATGCCCTGGCTTCAAAACTGAGCCAGCAGCATGACTTATGTTGGTGAGGGAAAGAAGGGAAAATCAGCTTTCCAGGCTTTTCAGTTGTTTTTTTTTTCTTTTTCTTTTTCTTTTTTTTTTTTTTTTCTGGAAATGAAAAATGTCAGGAAGTTGGCATTCTCTTGCAAACTGGATTTTTTACAAATCTTTCTATATGTTTTAAACCTTCTGTACAAATCAGGATTGGCTTTGCATTTGCTTGCTGAATCTAACAGGCTGTGCTCTGAAGAAAAGAGATCTTAATCTTTTGCTGTCATTCTTGTAGACACTACACAAATATATATGTTTAATGATTAATGCTTCTTTTCTATTATTATTATATTGTTGTCCTTACCTGTCTAAATACATATGCCTATGCAAATAAATGCATACAAAAATACGTATTTACATATATACATAAATACATAGACACATAGACACATGCATATACATATAGAGCTGCCTAATACAAAAGATACATATATACATATAAACACGTAGACATGTAGGCACATTTGCATATGTATAGAGCTGCTTCAGCATGTTAAAATTCAACAAAAAATTTGTATTACAGAATCACAGAATTTCTAGGTTGGAAGAGACCTCAAGATCATCGAGTCCAACCTCTGACCTAACACTAACAGTCCCCACTAAACCATATCCCTAAGCTCTACATCTAAACGTCTTTTAAAGACCTCCAGGGATGGTGACTCCACCACTTCCCTGGGCAGCCCGTTCCAATGTCTAACAACCCTTTCAGTAAAGAAGTTCTTCCTAACATCCAACCTAAAACTCCCCTGGCGCAACTTTAGCCCACTCCCCCTCGTCCTGTCACCAGGCACGTGGGAGAACAGACCAACCCCCACTTTGCTACAGCCTCCCTTGAGGTACCTGTAGAGAGCGATAAGGTCACCCCTAAGCCTCCTTTTCTCCAGGCTGAACAAGCCCAGCTCCCTCAGCCGCTCCTCATAGGACTTGTTCTCCAGGCCCCTCACCAGCTTC
>CM021731.1:24507990-24529900 GCA_011075105.1 Heteronetta atricapilla
CTTTCTTTCTTTCTTTCTTTCTTTCTTTCTTTCTTTCTTTCTTTCTTACATTTGTATGCATTTGGCTAACCATGAGAATCTAGTGTCACAAATGTCCATAGATTAACTCACCTATCCTCCAGTTACCATTCTGGAAGTGTATAGGTCTCCCTGAGCTCCTGTGTCAGACATATAATTTCCATGGACGTACCTTAGATATCCTAGAGCACATGACATATTACCGGGTACCCACTGAATTCCTGTCTAGGTCTCTATTAACCATAACAGAAGTTCAGGCAGCCTTTAAGGGGCTCACCTTTAAGCTCCAATGCTGGAGACAAATATATTTAGGAGTGAGAATTGAAATCCATCTGATGTTGCTGTGTGGTCAGGGAGCTGACCTGTAGTAAAATTAAACAGGTTTTTGCACTGAGTATTTTCTTGGAGAGTGGCACAAGGGGTGTGTTCTTCTCTTTGGTGGTATGGATTGTTTGTTCTTATTCTTGTTTAGGTCTAATCAGATCAGTTCCCCGATCCTGTGTACTCACTCCACAGCCACACAAGGTGAGGGGTAATGAAAGATAGGTGGCTATGTTTGGGATCATGACTGACCTGTACTGTCTGGGAATGCTCCTGAACAATCAGTCTAATTGGAAAGCTTCATGATTTAATTTTGGACCTAAAGTACTTACATCTGAAAAGAAGACTTTTATTTATTGATTTATTTTTTTATGTAGCTTTGCTGTGATGTCTGGCACTGGAAAAAAGTTACAAAACTGGAAGTTCATTCATACATTTCTACTGGATAAAAATTAACATTAAAAAAAAAAAGTGAAAGGGAGTTTAACCACATTCCCGTCAGTGCTTGCTAAAACTTGATCATGTATGCAAAGAGAAATGTAAAGATAGATTGAAACAAAATGATAACCTGAAGGTCTGTGCTCATCACTACAGATGAATAGAATGCAAAAACAATGCCAGCAGCAAAACTGTATTTTTCAGTCTGATTCACTTTTAATAATGCTGTAAAGGTTATGCATTAAAGCTAATTTTGCATTGAGCATCCCTTAAACATACACTATAAGATTATGATAGGAAACAAAAATATGGGCTTGTTGCTTTTTCCCAACACCTCAGTGTTTTTAATTAAATAAAAATTCTAATAAGCCATTAGTAAGCTGGCAAAAACCTGTTTGAAAAGACCTTGCTTTTTGCATTGCCTAATGCACTGTCTAATTGCTTCAGTTACAAAAACTATAGACCTGCTTCAAAGAAGGATTCTGATTTTGCCAAACTGAGAGTTAGGTACCTGGTTCTTTGGGCAGCACTTAATAGCCCTGACTGAATTTCATATGCATTGAATGGAGAACTTTGTGGCTTAAAATCAAGATTCATCTGCCAAGCAGGTGGATATCATAGGAAAACCCAAAGGACAATTTATGCTTGAAGTTCTGCCTCTCTTCACAGTACCTGTTAGAGAGTCCAGTTCTTGTTTGATCTCTTCATTGTCCCTCTCACAACATTTAAGTGCCGCTTTAAGAGTTCTGCAACACTCTCCATACCTTGCAAGAGGTCACAGCAGTCCTGCTAGCATGGGAGGAGACTTGTATTTCAGACCTTCCATAGGCACCTGAAAAGACTCAGACCCACACATCAAACATCCCAGGAAAGTTTCCTAATCATCAAGTTGTGGACAAGTTTAGTCTCCCATGCTGGGTCTGGGACTTGGCAGACGGGAGTACAAGTCTTGTGAGTGTGGTGGGCATGGCAGGGGTTTGCTTAGGGAAGGGATCTGTTGACTGGGGCATTCCTGTAGTTCATCAGTGGGTATGCACAGTAGCAAAATCTTAGGTGAAAAGAGGAAAATTCAAAGCACTGGATTGTATTTACAGAGAAATATATTATGTAATTTGAGCAGTATTTGTACCTTATAAACTTTTGTTTTGATGCCCATTTTCCCCTACAAAATAAGAGTATAATTATATTGAGTGGAGAAGTATTCTATTACCAGTCAAAAGTAGAAGAGAAACAGTAAATATCTCTTTTTTTTATATTATTTTCCTAGTAAACAAGCTATAAATGTACCAAGAACTGTACCTTGACTGATGCAAGCTGACTAATTCCACATGTTCTTACAGCTGCTCTTATTTCTGAGCCAATTGCCTAATGTAAGAAAGATAGACAAGTCTCAATGTCTAGTACCTATTTCATTGAATTGTTAAGACAAATATTTTCAACCATTGTAGCTTTTATTAAGCATCCAAAAGTGTGTTAACTGCTATACTGATAAAGGATATAGTCACTGCTCCAATAATTTAATTGGTTTGTTTGTTCATGACAGATCAAGCCAGCAATCAAAAGAATGGGAAGAGCAACGGAAGCAAGCCCCATATATGACCTGTAAGTATGTTAGCTTTTCTCTTTCTTCAGCAATCTAGTTAGTTCAGGCTTTGTGCATGCCTTTGTTTTTATTTTGTTAAACTAAATACATAAATAATTGAGATGAAGATAGAAGAAAAAATACCTTGGAGCAAGAGTGCATGTGTCAGCACAGGGGAAAGCAGTAGGGAAAAGGAAAAAAAAATGGAAAGGCAAAGCAAAATGGAAAGAAAGAGAGATCAATGAACAAAACAAGGAAAGATTAAGGAGCTGATCTCAGGATGTAAGTTTGACTATACAACAGATGTGGCAGTAAGGGAATGATGGAAAGAGGTCAGTTACAAGAAAGTCTGTTATGTAAAGTACTTCCAACACCAGAGCCCAAAGAGACCCCAGAGGTGATTGTTAGCAGCTAAATGCAGAACAAATTGTATTCTAACAATGCTGCCAATATCAGGTACGTGAAAGGTCAAAGTAATACTATAGAAATGTCATACAATTATGGTCTGGAAGCCATATGCCAAGCCATTTTGGAACAAGTTCCTGCTGAAAATGTTTCACTCTCAAATTAGTGCAAGTAACTGAAGGTGATAGTTTACATTGTGAAGCAGAATGGAAGCTGTCGAGTACGGAGGTTGTTTTCAATACAGGCTAGTCAGAGCAGAATAGGACCTGACGGATATTTCAGAAGTTTATCCTAATGCTCTGAAATCCATAAAGAACTGGAGGCAACAGATGCCAGTGTTAGGGCAGGGCTTCTCAATAATAACAGAGGCCCTGGTGGACTTGCAGCTCACAGTGCCATTGTTCTTCTAGTTCAGTGCATATTCCCCAAGACTTTCACATCATAATGCAGAAGAACCTATATTTTCCAGCAGTTACTTCTAAATAACTGATGACATATTTTTTTTTTTCAGCTAAATATTTTCTACTTGACGTACCATTTCTAATAGCTCCCCTTCTTCTTTTTTCTTTTCCTTTCGGCATACTCTAGACCTTAGAAATATGTTCTTAGCCTTCCCAGACTAATTATCACAGCTCTTTATTAAATATTGAGCACAGTTGCCATATGCTACTTTTGATGATACACTCCGCACATGCACATAAAATGGCCATCTCTTCATTTTGTTGTTGCACTTTTCTTACGCAACAAAACTGCTTTTGCAATGGAGCGAGCCAGTTGGCATGAAAATACCTGTCCTGTCAGAACAGTTCAGCACACGAAGTTAAAATAACCAATTAATCACTGCATCTGCTTGAAACTCCCCTTAGAGGCTTGCATTGTCTGAGCCAATCATCTTTTAAGAGTTTCTCTTTATCCCTAGGCACTTATGACTTCATTTGATCTGAATTTAATTAGGCACAGAAGAATGTGAAAAGCAAGTCATTAAGACAATGGAGCACAATTCTCAACACCGAATTTTATAGCAGCACCCATAGCAGAATTATTCTAAGAATTTCAAAGAGTAGGCAAAACCCTACATGCTGTGTTACAGAGATCATATTTTCAAAGTGAGGCACGCTGCTCTAGCAAAGAAGTGGGACCTTCAGATGTATTGCTACCTGGTAATAGAAAGCTGTTTAATGTTCAAAATCCTGGACAGATGGACTTCAGTCTGCAGTTTGAAATAAAAACAGAATAGATATGCTGTTGTTTTGGGCTGGCTGTCCCAGCTCCTTCCTGGGATTTCAAGAAAATAAATATGGGATGTATAAGCCACCCTGTCTCTTTAGCTGCAAAGAGCTGCTGCCATTTGGATCAGCATTGGGTCTGCTCCTGAAAACATTACAGACTGCATACTCAGAAAGAGACTATTGTATGCCTGTTGGCCATGGCTGCTGACATATTTCTTCTTTATCCTTATTCTCTCTTTTATTTTGAAAATAATTATATGAATACCAAGGCAGGGTGTACATAATGCAAATTATTCTCCTTACAGTAAGCAATACATGCATCTAAACTAACAGATACCTTGAATAGACACACTCCTACCTGCCTGTCTCTTTGTGCTGGTATGATGCCTACAAAATGAAAATGTTTCTCTGTAAGCACTACTTCACAGTTTCAGGGTGAATATAAAGATTTTAATCTAATCCAGGTTTTATTAAAAAACTTTTTCAATTTACATGTGATCTTTAATTCTAATGACTGCACTACTTCAATCATTTTTCTGAGAAGGGAGAGGTAAAGGTGGGTAAAGATTTGGTAGGACTTCTGCAGAACTCATGCAGCGAAAGTCCCATGCAATCTTTAAAAATGTTGCAGACTTCAGAGTGACTAAGCCTTCCAATTTTTAAGCAGTCACACTGACAATTAAAATTTTTATTTTCTAGTTCATTAAATTATGCCTTTCAGCATTTGGACAAAAAAAAAAAAAAATTAAAATCAAATCCAGAGTGACACAGCATAACATTTTAAAAAATCAAACATTAGATTTTAACATCTTGTTATTAACATAAAAAGTTGTTAAAATCTAATGTTTGATTTTAACATAACAAGATGTTAAAATGCTACTTTTCATCATCCATCTACTTCCCAAGAAGGCAAATGAAGTGGAAGGTGTTTCAACACAATCTTCCCCAAGAGCACATGCCTTCAGATTCAGAAGTTTCAATTGATACGTGGCTTGATTAGGCTTCCCAGATGAATTCAACAATTGTGATGAAGACCAAAAAGGTGTATGTGTCTGAGAAAGGGAGGGGAAGAAGGGGGAGATGTTCCAGATTGGTGATATAGTCTAGGTGAGACTTCTCTACCATTCTTGTGTTCATATAGCAGTACTTACTTCAGAGCTAATTATTTTCTACCACTGATTCCAAAATGAGTGTCATCATTAACCTCAGAGTAAGTAGCAACAAATTTTAAAGCCACTGAAGACAAAGGTATATGTCACTTCATGGGCTACAGCTGACCTGGGAGCTATGAGCATCCTGTGCAATACCAGTGCACTGCATGTGGTGAGAAAGGGAGGTCCCCTGCCTTCTGCATTTTGAATCAGATGTAATATATTAATAGTTTTCAAATGGACATCATAGCACAATGCAGTCACTGAGTCAGAAACAGACACACAAACACACAAAAACAAACAAACAAACAAAGACTAACACATATGGCTTTGTATGGCTTTGCTCTACTTTGTATATAAAACATTAAGAGTCGTTCAGTATCTACACTCATGCTGTCCTTGTCTGCTGGGCTAGAGTTTGAGCTGGATGTACCCATCCTGCCTAGAAGAACAAAACCACTGTGTGAGCCAGATCTAGCCTGAACATGAGTTTACTTGCCTGGAAAGACAGTTGTCACATTCCAGACATGAGTCAGAACCGTTGTGTGGGCTATATGCTGGGAAATGCGCATTCACATGAGAAGTTGGTCCATGAACTAGGATGACAGTACAGCTAACTCTACCAGAATTGCATCTTTTACATTCCATATAGTTCCTGATTCCTGCTGAAGTATCTTTAACACTATTCACAAGATCCTTCACACTTTTACTCTAAAACAAAACTCTCCGATCATAGAAATAGCTCATCACAATCCAAGAATAAGGGATCAAGGCACAGGTATAGCAGACCCTATTAGCCTATGGTCCAGCAGGGGTAACAAACCCAGGAACTCATGAATCAGATTCTTATGATTAATGAGCCAGTGGTGATGTCCATAAAATTCAAATTAAACTAAAAAGGTCTCAAATTCATATGACACATTTACAGAAAGCATTTATGGGCTTGTAGCTATTTCACACTGTTGAAGTTGTTTGTATTACAACTTTTTGAAAACATAGTTTGCAGAGCGCAGTGAAATTCAATACATATACATAAATAGAAAAAAAAAAAAAAAAAAAAAAAAAAAAAAAGCATGGTATATTCAGCCTTATGCATGCAAAACCTCAGCGAATCTTAAAGAGTAAGATTAACTATATTCCACATCTTTCCAAGCTGACCACTTGCTGTGGCAAAACACTATTTATAGACATGAGGATGGCCTAGTTCTGTTTTCCTGATGCTGTGCACATAAGAGTCAAATTCTGCTTTGGAGGTTTCATCACTGAGTGCAGGAAGAGTTTATGCTGATTGGACTGCTGAAAGCCTTAGCCTCAGTTTTCTTTTTACCTAAACTCAATTATACAGACTACTTGTTTATTTACAAGGAAGTATAAGGTCAGTTTACTGCGGCAAACAAGAAAGTGAACTCTCACTGTTTGTGCTCATACAAAGTGGGTAAATGCTGTACTGTACAGATTAGACAGTTGAACTCTGTTCACCTGGATTTACACTGATGAGAGAAACACAGGAGCCATGTAGTAGAAGATGAAGCCTAATGATGTTCTAAGGTGTATGAAAAAAAAAAAAAAAAAAAAAAAAAGACACTGGAATCTGATGTGTAAAACCCTTAGAATCATAGAATCATAGAATATTCCGAGTTGGAAGGGACCCATCAGGATCATCAAGTCCAACTCCTTGCACTGCACAGGTCTACCCAAAAGTTTAGACCATGTGACTTAGTGCACAGTCCAAACGTTTCTTAAATTCATACAGGCTTGGTGCACTGACTACTTTACTGGCGAGCCTGTTCTAGTGTGCAACCACCCTCTCAGTAAAAAATCTCCTCCTGATATCTAGTCTGAACTTCACCTGCCTCAGCTTCACCCCGTTCCCATGGGTCCTGTCACTGGTGTTTATGGAGAATAGGTCACCCGCCTCTTCACACCCCCTCGCGAGGAAGTTGTAGACTGCGATGAGGTCCCCCCTTAGCCTCCTCTTCTCTAGGCTGAAAAGGCCCAGTGACCTCAGTTGCTCTTCATATGTCATCCCCTCCAGGCCCTTCACCATCTTCGTCGTCCTCCTCTGGACACTCTCCAACAGTTGAATGTCCTTTTTGTACCGTGCCCAGAACTGCACACAGTACTGAAGGTGAGGCCGCACCAGCGCAGAGTAGAGCGGGACAATCACTTCACTTGCCCTACTAGCCATGCCATGCTTGATGCATCCCAGGATACGGTTGGCCCTCCTGGCTGCCAAGGCACACTGCTCACTCATATTCAACTTGCTATCAACCACAACCCCCAGATCCCTCTCTGCAGGGCTGCACTCCAGCATCTTAATATGTGAGAGGCATTTTTGAGGCATTTTGAGCATTTCTTTTTTGCTATGGTATTTTTTAACTTCTCACTGCAAACTTTTTCACTTATTCTGTAAAGAGGTTCTTGAGACATCTCCCTTTTTTGGGCGAAGACCTTTGTGACAGTCACTGCTCACTGAAAAGAGTTGCTGGGCATTTCACTTTGGCATATTTGCATTTTTTTCTCCATATTTAATTTTTGTGAATTTGATTTTTTTTTTTTTTTTCAGCTGGTCTTAAGGGTTAAAAGGGACTGTCCTAGAGTAGCTGTTGGAAGATTTGGACGGTCTGGAGAAACCTGTGGGAGGTGTCTCTGGCTCCTGCTCCAACTGGGCCGATATAGGTACACCAGCAGAGCCCTCTTGTGGACATGTAATGTGGAGCAGCAACAAGAAGATGGATTTGGTTTTTCTTTTTCTTTTTCTTGTCTTTCTTTTTCTTTCTTTCTTTCTTTCTTTCTTTCTTTCTTTCTTTCTTTCTTTCTTTCTCTCTCTCTCTCTATCTCTCTATCTCTTTTTCTCTCTTCCTCTCTTCCTCTCTTCCTCTCTTCCTCCCTTCCTCTCTTTCTTTCTCTCTCTCTATCTCTCTATCTCTTTTTCTCTCTTCCTCTCTTCCTCTCTTCCTCTCTTCCTCCCTTCCTCTCTTTCTTTCTCTCTCTCTATCTCTCTATCTCTTTTTCTCTCTTCCTCTCTTCCTCTCTTCCTCTCTTCCTCTCTTCCTCCCTTCCTCTCTTTCTTTCTCTCTCTCTTTCTTTCTCTCTCTTCTCTTCCTTCCTTCCTTTCTTTCTTCCTTCCTTCCTTCCTTCCTTCCTTCCTTGATTTTCTTGCTTGCTTTCTTGCTTTCATCATGTGGTTTGTATCATTTTCCTCAAACAGCTAACTGTCCAAAAGTGAAAAAATCCCCACTCTTCATTTGACAGGTCTACATGAGGCATTTGGTGGTATAACCAAATTGCTTAGGGAGGATGCTGTCTTAGTCATCATTAGCAATGCTGACAAAAGCTGGTATGCTTATGTTTGAAGATCCTCACATTACATTGTTAGAGGGCTCAGCTGTGCTAAATATATCATCAAAGGGAGTGTGAACAAACCATAACGTCTGTTTCACATGCTTATGCCAGCAAAACCACTTGTAGGTGGAAACAAGCTGATGGAGAGGTGCTTTCATCGGCAAGGTGAACATCACTAAAAACAGTGGTCTCTCTTAACAAGGAAAAAAACTCTTTATCCAGGCACTGCTTGTGCTTTAGTCAGAAAAATCTCTGATCTAGATCTCTGAACAACAGAAAACTAAAACTAAGGGCTTTAATTGCTTGGGCCATCCCAGTGGAGTCTTAGGGCAAGTCTATGCCATGAGCAGTAAGCAGTAAGTGTATTTGTTAGGCAGTTTGGCAGACGCAGTACTTTGTATGCTCTGGAATGATGTTGTAAAACTACTCCTGTGAAGAAACGGTTATGGTGGTGGAAAGACAGCTATGAAAATATAGCTGATTTTGCATAAGAGTTTCTGCCACATGGCAGACAGTCCTGAGGTATAGATTTAGTTCTTGGCTGCAATCTTTTTTTTAATATTTTTTTCTTTGCTTTATCTTTTTTTTTTTTTTCCTGCCTAAGAAAGAATAGCACTAATTAAATTATTGACATTTGCATTTATCACCTTCTGATTACATTTTAATACCCCTACTTTTTTCTTCTTTTCACTTGGTTTAATTATCAATTCAAGGATGTGCTGAAAAGTCAATAGCTACTTTCATCAGGACATCCCTGCTCATTGCTAGGACTATTTTCCCCAACATTCCTGTGGGAATTGCCAAAGCCTAGTCTCTGAACACTATTGGCTTTTTTTCTACAGGCCTATCTGTATTACATTAAACATTTAGTCCTTAGGAGTTTGGAAAACACCAACAAAGCACAAGTAAAAAACTTGCTGATAGATTTCACATTAGAAAGGAAATGTGCTATAGGCCAGTAAACTTTGTGTTTTCTGCCCCTTCATTTGCTGCCATCATTCACTAGGACTTTGTCTTCATGATGAATAACTAACCTATAAACGTGCTTGATGTCTTGAACTTTCTTCTCCTCTTTCTTAGCACTGGTACCTCTTAACAAGGACCTTGCCTCTAACAGCTTATGGCTGGACAGTTCAGTTCCACAGCACTTGTAGGAAAGACACCTAAAGAGACCATATGGCAGCTAAGATTCCTCAGTCACCAGAAAAAAGTGATCCCATTAAAACTGTATTTAGCTGGCACTAGTCCAGCCTTGTGAGCCCTGACAATAAGGTTTCTGTGGCTGGCAAGGCAGAAGAATCAGCTGTGGGGCTTGCAGGAAGATGCCCATAGGTTATATACTTCACAGCACGTAGGGTTTGAGAGATAAGAAATCCACCAGAGAAAAGAAAGAAACAAGCAGAAACTGGTGCAGCTTATGTTTTGACTGAATTGTTATGTTCCCTTAAGAGGTTGCAACAGGAAAAAAAAAAAAAAAAGAAAAAATAATAATAAAAAAGTAAATGAAATAAAAGTGAGTATACAAGAAATAATAGAAAATTTGAACAATTTTCAAACAGTCTTGGTGACAGCTAATGTTTGTTTCCTGATACAGTCTTGTATTTGGATGCTGAAAAGGTCTTTGGACATTGTGCATTTCACTGTTATATGCCATACAGTTTCTCGTGGCTCCTACATAGTCAGAATTTCAGACAACATAGGAAATCCTAAGAGAGCTTAAGGCTCAGGAGCTTAGGGGATCTTAAGGGAGTTAAGGCTTATATGATTTTAATAGCAAACTTTTACTTGGGCAGATAATGATATGACACAGAGGAATGGTATTAAATTAAAAGAGGGGAGATTTAGATTAGATGTTAGGAGGAAATTCTTCACTGTAAGGCTAGTGAGGCACTGAAACAGGTTGCTCAAAGATGCCCCATCCTTGGAGGTGTTCAAGACCTGGTTCGATGGGGCCCTGGGCAACCTGCTCTAGTGGGTGGCATCCCTGTCCATGGCAGGGGATGGAACTTGATGTTTTTAAAGTCCCTTCCAACCTAAGCTGTTCTATGATTCTGTGATTCTATGAAAAATCATAATACTGTGCACACCTATTTGTACTGTTCATTTTCCACAGAGGAACGGAGGCTACAACTTCAACAGGCATTAGAAGTGGAGAAGAAATTCAGGTTTAACTCTACAATTTCCCAGAGATTCTGCCTCATGCTGTGCATGCTAAATTATCCGTGTTTATGTTGTTTACCACTTCTCTAACATTACTGATTCTGAAAGCACCTAATGTGAATGCTGCTATCACTTTCTTATTCAGCACAGTTCTGTGGTTAAGACCAGAATGTCTGCCAAAGTGTTTTTGTTAGTTTCTCTCTCACTAACATTCTACCTCAGACTAAGCTTTTTATTTTTTTTGAGTCCAGGGGCAAACACTGTACAGTACATTGGAGTAAAAAGTGGACTCAGCTCAGAGTGAGCTGAGGAGTAAACCTAAAGTACACCCCCTTGAAGGATCTGACTCCACATCTGAAATCTTTTCTGAAGATCTGTTAAACTAGAATGTGACTAATACACAGGAAGGAAAATGGGTAATAAAAAGGTGATTCCTTTGTGAAACGCTCAGAGTTACCAGCTCTATAGGCATCTTCTCTATGAGACATTCCCAAGGGAAATAAGGACCTGTGGGAGCATTTTTCTGTTCCCCTCAGCAGGTTTTCATCTAGATTCCTAGTTGTTTTGGTGTCAGCTGAGTAGGAATACCCTCATTTGGGTCCTAGGATGAAATGGATTTAGATAGTCTTTTTCCAGAGGCAGTGAAGCTTATTCACTGACATGACTAAAGATTTCCTAACCTTACAAACACCAACCCTATGCTGTCACCATCTAACTCTGAAGAGTCACCAAGGGGAATGATGGCAGGTCCTATCTTAAGGGAGTTCTTAGGGAGATTTTGGGCTCTTGACAGATAGTAATGTCCTCTGCCGTAAGAAAAAAAAAAGAAAAAAAAAAAAAAAAAAGTACATAATGGAAAAGAAAGTGCAGATTTTTAGCCTGAAATTATCAGTAACATACTTTCCCAAACAGATGAGTGATATTTCATGGTTTGAGTAAAACAAGCTACTGAAACGTGAAAGATCCATGTTTTTCTGTATCATCAAGTAATGGCCATGTGGGATACCCTAGAGAATCTCAAATAGGTCTTATCTATAGGGTCATCTAACCAAGCCCACACAGTTTGTTGTCCTTCTATGGCCATGGCAGAGAGGATGGGACAGTCTTTCACGTAAGATGAATTCATTTACTTATTTTATGTTATATAAGGCCTACTTAAACCATGGATCCAAGAAGGGAAATTAGTGTTTTGTGTTCATCACTTCTGCTTGAAAGCAAGGCTAGTATCCTAACAATTCTCATACTGAAGTCTGAAGCCAAAGCAAAAAAGAGTGTGTATTGAATTATCTGCTTGATGTAACGATATATCTGATCAATTATTATTATTAATAATAATAATAATAGGACCCCTGTAGTCATTACAGCTCCACTCTGGGCTGAGCTCAAAGGCATTTTCAATGTGATTTGTAAGGTGAGGTAACAAATAGCCAGACAAAAGCAAAACAACAAAAGGAATGAAAGATTCCATGGGTAAAAGCTTCTGTTGTTACTGCAATGCAATCATTTTAGCCACATTGACATCCCGGCCTATGTCCTGCATCCATGAGAAGAGAAATAAGAGCTGGAGGGAGCATGCTGGTGTGTCATAGGCTTTGAGGGCAGAACACTGAGGTGACACAGCAGTCATGGGCTGTTGGAGGAGTAATGAAAGGAACCACCTCAGCTACCTCTTGACAAGCAGATGGGTGCAATGGTGAACTGACAACAGCTTTGCAAGGCCATTTCAGGTTGTTTCAGCTTGCTTCCTGATGTTCAGGCCATGTAAATGTAAATGGCCTGAGACTGTGCATCCTGCACACCTTCTATGCTACTTGCAAGGAGTAATTAATATCAGTTCTTTGAAAGCTCAGTGCTTTACTCATTTTATTGTTAACATAGAATGTGAAATGCAGGGACCTGTACTAGTTAATAATGGTTATGGGAGTTTCTACCAGTAAAGTTACCACTGATATTAAAATGTTCAAATTCTTGAAATTTTGAATAGAAAAATAAGGAGCAATTGTCTCACTTCATACAAATAGTCTTAAAATAGATGAATGCTTGGACCTACAAGTAAAATTTCTTTACAGAATTCCAAGATCATGGAGACATGGGGGAAAGATTGCCGTTATCCTTTACTCTGTGATTTAGGAACACAGTCCGAGGTTCCATTCTAGTCCTTTAAATTAAGTCCATCTAATTCTTTTTCCCCTAAAGGCCAACTAACAGTTTAGAGAATAAAGTGCACATCTTGCCTACAGCATGACATTAAGCTCATGTGTAATCATAGATGATTCATTTAATTATCATGGTGATTGCTATAATTTTTATAATACACCATGTTTAAAGCCCTAATTGGCTAAGAACTATAGTTTAATGAATGGTCCAATTTCACTATAGGCAGCACTCCTAATGATGCCTGTAATTCACACTAGTACCTTTGATTATATGATCCTTTCTTCAATTGCCAAATCTGGTCTTTAATCATGAATATATCCAGTTCTGATGTCTATGTATAATGACTCTTTTAAATTTCATTTTGAAGGGTCCAGTGATTTCCAAAAGTGAGTTCAGGAAACTGTAACATGTAATTCTGCAACTATTAGAAAATCTCCTGCATTCCAATGCTTTGGGACAAGTAATTAGAATTGGAGGTTCACTCCTCTTCGGGAATGTGCCCATGTAGTCCCTATGAAAATCTACCTACAGGTCTACACTGCTTTGAGAACTGCTGAGCAGTGTTGAGTTTCTCAACTTATACTTAAGCAATATGGGATATTTTTTCATACTAAGAAAAGTTCACAGCCAGGCATATTATTATTATTACACAAGGCAATATCAGTATAGGTTGAAGTGTTAACAGAGAAGAGGAGGCAGTAAAGCAGTACAGCCATTTTCTCATCCCGTAATCCTAAATGCTAAGGTACTGTAGCATCTTTTCTTTCTCTGGAATATCCTCCTCCTCAGGTGAGAGTCCCTGCAAAGTTAGGTGGCACAACCCAGCTATAACTGATTAAAGGGATCCTTCAGCAGTGGGACAAGTCACTTGCCCCTCCAGTCTCATGACTGAAGTGACATGACTTGACTTCACTTGTGTTGAACTGAATTTGTAACAGTAAATAATCTGGCCTTTAGTAAATAGAAAAAATAATATTATTCTGTACTTCCTGCTGTCTATGAAGACTAAACTGCTTTTTACTCTTTAGAACAATACTAATAAGACAGTTGACTAAACACAGGTTATTATCTTCTGTGTGGGTGCATTTCTACCATAAGACAGTGTAGGTGGGAGCCAAGAGAAAGCAAAGCTGTGTGTTCAGGCCTTCCTTTGCCCTGACACTTAGACAACAGAAATGTACCAAGTGAATTCAGGATGCTCCACAATCACCACTGAAATTTTCCCTGGTAAATACACATTGGTAACATGCTGTTCAAAAACCTTTCTCTCTACCCAAGCTAATTCTTTTGCCTGATTTTCTGTATTTGCAATACAGAAGGTAAATACATAGAGACAGTTGCAGGGAAGATTATAAATGTTAGGAGAATACTATGCAACTTCCTAATTACAGTTCTACTTCCCTAGAGTACACTCAATAGTCCATTTAGCCTGAATGCTATTAGAAGCCGTTCTTATTCATCCAGCTTCTGCTGTAGTCTTTTCCAGACACAATCACTCAAGATTGCTAATGCTGCTCCCCTCCTACTTTCCAATATTTCAACTCCTCACACAAGTGGGAATTTCTTTCCCTCTCAGTGAGAAATCTCCCACTTTGAATCTATCTTTTCTGAATATGGATAACCAGAAAAAATGCATGGGATTTCAGATGAGCTAACAATTACCATTGTTAGCAATGGTATTAATGTTTTCTTAGCCCTACAAGATATATTTTACTTGAGACATCCTCATATTTGCCTGTTGCATGTTAGTATCACCTTGGTGACTCACAGTTTTAATTCATACTGTTTTTTTCTTCACATTAATCATTTCTAACAGATAAACTTCCCAGTTACAGAAGAAAAAAAATCTTACTTGTTGCTAAGCCTAAAAAAAACTTACTTGTTACTAAGCTTATATTCCACCTTAGACCTCATGCCTTATCATTTCTTTTGGTTGCTCTAGTCCTATAAAAACATCAATTGAAAAGGAAACACTGAGTGTATGACCACAGGTCATATATATGACTACAGGTCATATACTGAGTCATATACTGTGATGTGAATTTGGGGGGATGGGAGGAGATGTATACTATTGTGTACTTTATATTTATAAATCTGATGTTTTTTTCTTTTTTTCTTTTTTCTTTTTTTTTCCATTTGTGAGGGTTATTTAGTTATGTGTCTATACAGCTCTGATATCCCTCTGTATACTCTTATCTTCCAGGTTCATGTTGTCAGCAAACTGCTTTAACAAAGTGTTATTTTTTGTTTCCAGAATATTAATGGGTATGTTGAAAACTCACTGCCAATTATGATCTTAAAAACCTTTTGTTACTAACCTCTCTGCAAATCAGCAATTCATTATTTAACACAACCCACAGTGTTCTACTGATTAGATAAGTTCCTACCAATCTCAAATAAATAAATATCTTAAGATCATTAACCTCCTGAAGTTTTGTTCCTTTCTTTATTATCATTATTTGTATGTTCATATCCTTATCTCTAGTGACAAAATTGACTTTGTCCCTAAGAAGAAAGGGACAAGTTGAAACATGGTAAATTGTGATTCGTTATATTTATTTATTTATTTATTTTATTATCAGGTTTGTCCAAAGCTGATTGCCCAGAGATGCTCTGGAATCTCTGTCTTGGAGGTGCTCAAGAGCCAATGGGACATGTCCCTGTGCAATCTTCTCTGATTAGATCTGATTGAGAACGGGGGTGGGCTAGATGACCTCTGGAAGTCCATTTCAAACTATTTTATTTTAAACTGAAATCAGAGGTTAATGAAGCTCTATATAATCTTTTACTTCTATCCTATTCTCCCATCACAGTTGTCACACTTCTTTTCTTGTTCTCTTTTATTTATATGATTGAAGTTCTCATACGGTATTTTAACTATATTTTGCCTTTTTAAAAAATATTTTTAAATAATGTGGAAAAACAATTACAAATAGTTGTGCTGCATAATCTCTTTTTATGCATATATGCATAAAAAATGATCTATTACTAATGAGTTAACAGCAATACAGTCATCAAGGGGGCAGAACCTGAACCACTGAAGTAACAAATACAGCAATCACTGAAATCACTTACATTAATGTAAGATTTAAACTTGTTTTAGTTTTGTTTTTGAAAAAGCTTATTTGGAAAATTGGATTTGTAACATGTCATATGTCTCTTTTTTTTTTTTTTTTTTTTTTACAAAGTTATGCAGAAACTGATACAACATGCTGAAATACTTCTATACAAAACAGTAATAGTTTTTTAGACCCATTCCTTGTCTCTCCACCCAAGAAATACCAAGGAAGCAGGTCTTAATAAATATTGCACTTACTAAATCCCAAAGATTTTTTTTTCTTTCTTTCAAAAACTTGACTGTCTGCAATTCTGCAGATGGCAGGTGGAGCAGAAATTATGTTGGTGAATACACGATTATGGAAATCTTGTATTTTTCATTGTTCCTAAAAGTACACAATAAACTTGGGAGTTACTGAGATATCTGAAACCATAGATGACAATTATTTCTATGAACATCCTGGCAAGAAGTCTGAGCATACTGCTGGGACTCCTGGATCAGTGCTGAATATTTCAGCTTTGCCTTGTCTTCTAAACTTACTGTAGTTTATTCTCTACAGTAAGTGTAGATTTTTAAAATTTAAATTACACTTACTGTAATTTATTCTCCAGTCAGTTTCCTCAACTGCTTGTTCTTTGTAGAAAAATCCTGCTTTGGAATATTGGCACCTGAATTCCACTAACTTCAAGACTCACCAAGTGGACTTGAAAGAGCTTATACAGAGATGCCTATTCTGCTGCTACTTAGAAAACTGATGGTTTATTATCATTGCAACCAGCAGAATCACCCAAGCCAATGCATGAATGCTGATAATGCAGCTGAGACATTCAATTTGTTTTAAATTGCCTAGTATCTTTAAAAGGATTGGACCAAAATAGATTTCTTGCAAAAAAATGCCCTTCCAAGTAATTATATTAATTAAAAAAATGGGCTTATGTTTACAGAGCATTGATCATAGCCAAGAAGCAAGTCTTGGAGAAATTGAATTTTTCTTGTCACCTCGTACTTAGATAGCACTTTAACTATGAGTGATTTCACAGCTCCAGGGAGAATTCTCTTCAAGCTGCATAACAAATTACAAATACTTACTAGCAGTTTCATCTTGCTGTAACCTTCTATCCATATGAATTCTTTTCCAACTTTACTCTTGTGCTTGACTTACATCCTAGAATATTTTCACACCCATCTTCCAGTCAAAATCTTGCCATTCTTTCAAATTCCTCTTGCAAACTATGTGCTTTCACACAAAGATATTAGATGATCTCAGAAAGGACATCAAGTTCTCATTGACAGATACAAACACATTTAAGTCACTTACAGAAGTATCAGATATGTCTTCTTTCTTACCATCTAAATATTTTGCTCCATTAATTTGATCAGGCACTCTCAAGATTAGCTGGAACAGAGGGACAAATTGTGAGAATTATATATATATATATATTGCTATATTTCTGCTTGTTTACAACTTATGTGCATACATGAGAGTGTTTTGTTGCATGTAAGAAACAGGCAATTTCTTTGCTTTCAAGTGCCAAATCTTAAGCTCCTGTAAATTCTGGGTGCCAGAAGCTCTGATTTTTAGCTGCTTTTTGAAAGCCTTTTATTTTTTGACGGTTTGTACCATGCCTTCTAACCCCAATGCGTATGGATATCCAGCAGTGCTTATAGATATTTAGCTTTATTTTTATTTAGCTGATCAGTTCTTTTCATGACTTCATTCCCTTGGGTGGTGTTTTGATCTGCTCTCTGTGGACAGATTATGTTGCCCGTTCCATTGAACTAACATACACACCAACTGTAAATTATCCTGTTATTCTGTATTAAGTGAAGGACACATTTCATGAAAGCTGATAGTACCTTTCAATAATATTTCAGACAACATATTATTCAAACACTGCTGTTACAATTAATTTACTCATAAGGTCTCTTTACCTGATCCCAGTCACTGGGAACGTTTTCCACGTTCAGTGGATTATTGAAACTGCTGTAAACAGGAAAATAGATTGAATGAGTCATTCCAGTTTAATGCCTTCTGTGAAATTTTGCACTTCTCTGCTAATTGTTTTGAATAATTTATTTCAGCTCTCTTTGTGCCAACATCCAGTTATTGGTATTTCAACAGATACTGAATTTCACTGCAAATGAAAAAGAATCTCACAGTAAAAAAATCCTTGTGTCTCTCTGATAAATTAATTCAGATTCTGGTTCAGAAAAAGCTAAAAAAGGGTGTGTGTATATATAAATATATATATTTTACCCATGTTTTCTAAACCTCTTATGCTTGAAGACTAACCAGAATTCAGCAATTAATCCACATATATTTATCATCTACTCATTTCCTTCCTTCACTTGCATCAGGCTTTGTTTTTTCTTAGTTGTTCCACAGCATAACACTTTTATTTTCTAGTGTTTGTTCAAACAGCACACTAAGTAATGTTCATCTAATTTGACATCATTATTGTAGGCTTTATCCTGACCAAGTCTTTAGTCTGATGGTCAGCTATTACTCAACACCTCTTGGGATTTATTTGTAAGATAATAAGGCAGTCATTTTTTTTTATTTTTAATGTGCCTTTCAGAACAACGGGTGATTTTCCCACGCTTCATCTAATTATTCTGAAAAAAAGATTACACATCTTCATCATCTTCATCTGATTTGTACATATTTGGGTTTTTTTTCTCTCCTCCTCCTTCCATTTGACCATTTAAGTTAATTCTGTTACAGAAGTTCTAGAGCCCATGAGGATTTTTAGAAAAAAATAATATATATATATACACATAATTATGTGTAAACAGTAGCTGTCTTACATACAATGGATCAGAAAAGTCTCTTATTTGTAAAACATTTTTTTCTGGAAAAATAATATTTTTTCTCCCATGGTAACAACTCCTTTTTCTTTATGGTATCCTCAATAGCAGAAGTGAGAGCGTGTTACAATGGCACAGAGAGATTCTGGTAGGTGCTAAGCTGCAGTGCTGGGTGAAGCCTTTTAAGTGCAATTGCACAGTGAAATCTTGGGGGGGTAGAAGCTGCAGTCAAGTCAGAAGAGGTGCAAATGCTAAAAAGGTGTTCCAGGGGCAGCACAAGCTCCTGAGGCTGAAGGCACCTATTCTGGCATACAATATGGGCATATCTAGTTCTGTTCTGCCTGTGCTGATTTGTGTGGTTCTGGGATGTACTGGGGTGTGCTGGATGGTCCCTCTTATGATTACAACAACATTGTTCTAAAGAGCATTGGATGGCAACATATGCCTTGGGCATATATGGGCACAATCTGGCCACCAGTTACCATGGCAATCAGCAAACTATTATCAGCAGACTTGCCAGTATTATACCACTTTACCTCAGGTCTGTAGGAGTTTTTCGTGACCAGAAGAGCATACTCACCCAATTCCAGACCCAGAAGCAGTTTAGTTTTGTAGTAGATGTCAGCTGTGGGATGGAAAAGTTGGGTGGACTGAGAGAGGGGATGGCAGCATGCTCATGTAGAATTGTTTGCTGATGGATACAGACTGCTCCTGGCAGCTGCCGCTTGTTGCCTCCTCTGGGACAGACTGCCTCTGGATGTAGGCATGTTGCTGCTTTGGATAATGGCATTGTCAGCCTTAGGGCTGACAGCATGAACGAACATGCTGGAGATCCTTGGGAAAAAGGAGGCTCAAAGCAGTGCAAATATGACAAATCCTGCATCCTTTGATGTATTTTTGGAGGCATCCTTGGATCAGAGGTTGAAGGGCAGCTGAATATTCTCTCTCGAGGTAAGCTGATCTTTCTCAGAGCTGTAGTTTCACACCTGATGGCTTCCTCACCATGGGCCTTAGACCAAGGTGCATGTGCTTCTCCCTGCTTTTACCAGTTCCTTTTTTCTGTCCTTGCTGTAGTTATCCTTCAGACTTTTTTTTACATTTGCACAGTAAAGGTCTCTAATAACCCACTAATCTTCCTTAGAAAGAAATATCCACACAGGTGCAAACACTGAAAATAACCTCTCCCAAATGTTGGTCCCATGCATACTTTCAAAGAAGCAGTTATTGGCATTATTATTATACCTACTGACCTTGTGTCATCTCCTATAAATTCATCTCCAACCAGAAAGCAGGCATGGGGTTGCCAGTATGTCTAGATTGCATTCACACTACGAAATTAGAATCAAGACTGCTGCACACCCCACCACTGCAATGGAGTTTTAAGGACACGCTCCGTAAATAGTAGTGATGGCATTGGAGGTTTGGTGTGTGGCATGAAGCCATGCTGTGCAGCTTTGTTCTATGTATGTTGGCAAATCTGGATGCCTCAAGTAAGATTTTATGTACTTGCCACCCCCGATGTGAAGCAGAATGGAGAGCAAATAAAGGTCAAATGTTTGTTCCTCCACTCACATATTAATTGTGTTGCTTCATAAACTAGACAGTATGGAGCTTGCAGGTATTTAGCCTCAAGTGTGATGACCTATGTGCTTTGAAAGAAAAATGTTGATCATACTCTATTACCTGTCATAACTGAATGATGCAGATGAGTAAATATATAGTAAAATGACATTCTGTACATCAGGAACACATTGAAGGGGCACTGAGGTAAAAGCAAGAGAAGAAAACAAAGTATTAGTACAGATGTTACTGGCCACAGAGATAAGATGAGGGGAAATGGCCTCAATTTGTGCCAGGACAGGATTAGGTTGGGTATTAGGAGAAATTTCTTTACTGATGGAGCTGTGCAGCACTGGAATAGGCTGCCCAGTTGCTGAATCACCATCCCTGGAGGTCTTCAAGAAATGTGTAGATGTAGAACTTACTAGCATGGTTTGCTGGTGGACTTTATTACTAGGTTAAAGGTTGGACTGGATGATCTTAGGGGTCTTTTCCAACCTGAATGATTCTATGATTCTATAAAAGCAATACAGCAGTGTGGAGGGTTAACCGTGGCTGAAGGCCAAACTGCCAGCCAGCCTTCACTACCTCTCACCAGAATATTTGGGAAAGAAAATACAGTGAGAAAATTCATACATCAAGATATAGACAGGAAGATCACTTAGCAATTACCATTGCCGGCAAAACAGACCAGACCTGGGGAAAATTAATGTAATTTATTGCCAATTGAAATAAATTTGGGTAGTGAGAAACAATGGAAAGCATTAAAACCACGCCTTTCCTCTCCCCTCTTTTCCCAATCTCAACTTCACTGCTGAATCCTCTACAGCCCCCACCTGAGCAGCACAGGGGGATGGGGAATGGGGACTGTGGTCAGTCCAAATAGATCCTTCCTGCTCACACTTTTTCCCTGCTCAATATGTACTCCCCATGGGCATCACATTACTGAGCCTTGAGGTCCCATTTAGCTTGTGTACACTTTTCTGCCCTAAATGCTGAGTAAACTTTCAGTACAGATTAGTTGTTCTAAAAAGAGGTGTATAATCACTTTCAGACCATGACATTTTAAGGATTCTGTGGTGAGTTTTTGGGGCAGCTGGTATAGATGGAAACCTTTTTGTAGGCATTGGTGTGATTCAGACAGGACACCAACCCCAAGCTTCATCCCAGTGAGAGTTTTAACAGCATGGAATCAGAACTGGTCTCTATATAAACTGAAGTTTCAGCAACAATTTGTGAGTCAAAATGTGACTGTTAACTTTCCCCACAAAGCTCAGCTGCAAAGAGATACAGAAAAAAATACTAAAGAAAAGATTAAAATCATATTTTTTTTCCTGTTGACCACTCCCAGACCAGAGATTAAAATGTAGACAGGCAAACAATTGATTTGACATTCAGCTGCACTTCTCAGGCACCTGACAGTCAATAATAGAATTTCCCCTCTCTTGTTCTGCTCCACTTAATTTCCAGAAATCTCTGTCCTCTCAGCTATGTTGAATCAAATGGCCCTGTTCTAGATGATGGGACAGGATGATGGAAACTACTTAAAACAGCAGTAAAAAGATTTTCCTTGTAAAAATACCAATCAGAACAGTCCCAAAGGAAACACAAATAACTAGTCATCAAAAAGAGAGAGGAAAAAAAAAAAAAAAAAAAAAAAAAAAAAAAAAAAAAAAAA
>CM021731.1:24530000-24668748 GCA_011075105.1 Heteronetta atricapilla
AAAAAAAAAAAAAAAAACAAAAAAAAAAACAAAAAACAAAAAACTGTTGTCTACCTGAAATAAGGGGACAGTTACCTACCCTACATATAAAATATGAACAAGGCTCAAACTTAGGTGGTTCAAGGAATGGATTTCTGAATAACCCATGGAGGAGTTCATATATATTAAACCAAACACATGATTTAATTGCTCAGTGTTCCTGGGTACACTGCAGGTGCTGTGCACAGAACTAACATGGGCCAGGGACTTTCTGGAGGGGATTTACGGGTGAGAACATCTTGACTGGTGAAGGAAAGTCGTGTGGATTCAAGCAGCATGATTACACTTGCTGTTAAGGCCAATGAATGGTTCCTAGTTCTCCAGGACTGCAATTTCAGTATCATGGACTAAGTGTATTCCACTTAGTGCAGGGGGACAGCCTGCTCCACCAGGGGCCTCTGCACAGGGGAATTTCTGCTCCATGCCTGAGCACCTCCTGCCCTCCTGCTGCACATTGACCTTGGTGTCTGTGGTGCTGTTTTTCTCACATTTTCTCTCTCCCAGCTGCCGTTGCACAGCAGATTTTTTTCTTCCCTTTCCTAGATCTGCTCTCCTAGAGGCCCAACCAGTGTCACTCACTGGCTTGACTCTGGCCAGCAGCTTTTGGAGCTGTCTGGAGCTGTCTGTGATCTGATATGGGGCAGCTGCTGGGCTCTGCTAACAGAGGCCACAACCGCAACTCCCCCCCCACTCCAGCCCCCCCCTCAAAAAAAGGGGGGTGGGGTAGAGTTTCTCTGCATTTTTTCTACTACCCCAAAGAGCACTACTTTTCAGCTACCAGTATAGGTAGCTCTATTCAGCTAGCTCTTTTCTCCTAGAAAGAGTCCAGTGGTGGGCCACAAAGATGCTACTGGGCCTGGAGCATCTTCCCTATGAGGAAAGGCTGAGAGACCTGGGTCTGTTCAGCCTTGAGAAGACTGAGAGGGGATCTCATCGATGTTTACAAATATCTAAGTGTGGGAGACAGTGGGATTTGGCCAATCTCTTTTCAGTGGTTTGTGGGGACAGGACAAGGGCAGTGGCCGCAAGATAGAGCACAGGAAGTTCCGCACCGGCATGCCTAAGAACTTCTTCGCGGTGAGGGTGACGGAGCAGTGGAACAAGCTGCCCAGGGAGGTTGTGGAGTCTCTTTCTCTGGAAATACTCAAGACCCATCTGAACGCCTGCCTGGGCAGCCTGCTCTAGGGAACCTGCTTTGGCAGAAGGGTTGGACCCGATGATCTCTTGAGGTCCCTTCCAACACCTAGAGTTCTGTGATTCTGTAATTCTGTGTGTATCTTGGGGAGTAGCTGACTGAGAAAATTATTCAACTGTTTCAATCAGCAAAACCTTTAAAGTCCTCTCTGATCATGACCTTTGAAGATTTGTTGTTTTAAGTGCCATCAGTAACTTGCACCATTTCAGGCAGCAAACCAGACAATAGGTGTGGGTAAGAGACACACCAAGAATAAATGTCTGAGGTATGTAACCTTTTATGTTACTTTTAGCCACAGCTACCAAAATTTGTCTCTAGCTTTCTCCCCAAAAATAATTGCTCCAAAATTTTCTTTAATACTGATTACCGAGATGATATTAAAAACGCTTCTTTTCAGCAAGGCTAATCCCTAATCCCTATCAGAGAGCTGTATGGGCAGTGACAGAAACACCGTATGTCTACCAATTTGGTCACTGATACCTTTCCTCCATCTTTTTCTCTCTCTTCCTAATTTTCATGGGTCTCGACTCAGCATCAAATACTGCATTCTGGCTATTTCCCTTTGCCATTTATAGTAAGATTTCAATTAGAGACTGAGAGAATCATTCGTAAAGAAGCAGTACCTAATCTGGTACTGCATGCATTGAAGCTACTAACATTAAAGTGTTGAAATAAATGTTGACAATTAATTGTCTGGTATATTTGAAACAGAACTTATCTGTAGTGTTTTCTTCATTGACATTTGATAGAGGGCCTATTTAATCAAAATACATATTACAGAAAAATGAAGGGACCTGAAAGGAGTATTTAGGACGGTTGTTTTGTCTGTCTCAAATTGTGTTGGCAACCCAGTTTTCCACCTATATAATGATTTAGTTTTCAATTGCACTTTTGCTCATATATATATATATATATATTATGAGAAGGTTTTGTCTTTCATTCCTGCTGTGGAAATATTAGCTCCAAATGGAAAGACGAGTGCATCACACTGTGCCCTGGGAAGGTTTTAGTGATGGCCTTCATTCACCTAGCATTAAGCAACCACTTACACTGCTCACATGCAGCAAAGACTTCGCATTTTTTCTCTGTAAGGGAGCTAAATGAGAGCTTTAATCCTCTTCTGCTTTAGTGTAACGGTGGTGGTTATTTATAGAACCACTTTAGCAATGGGTGGGCACTGCAGATGGTCCTGTCTCACCACAGATCTAAATTAAGTAATTTGCTTCTGAAGGGGAGGTTTATTTATTGACCTCAATAAAGTTAATCTTGCTTTTGCCTAGGGCTCAAAACACAAATATAATCCAGTGGGTTTACTTCACTTTATGAATTTTCTGTCTTTAAATGTGTGATTTTGTTTCTCTTCACGTCTTTTATGCTTCTAATGTGCCTCGTTTCAGACCCCACCCCTTTAGCTGTATCTTCAGGTGTCATTTTCCATGAGTGGTTTTATTTCTCTGGCTCCTTTGGTCACCATAATCATAAATATTGTGTAAAGTCAAAAATCTGTGAAAGTCAGTGAAATAGCCTCAGGACTGAATTTCTCTCATAAAAGGGTCTGCTGGGATAAAATGCACAGTGCAGTCAGCCCCTCCATAGTCATGGACATCTGGCAGTGCCCTCTCACACCAAGCACTTTGTTTGCTTCCTCCCTCATATAGACACCAGTGATGGCCAAGAGCTTGTGCTGTCTCCTTGATTCCTGATTCAGTGACATCTAACAGCACATCAGAAGCAATGCACTAAATCAGGACTCCCTTCGGAGATCAAATCTCTCACTTTTGCATTTCTCTTGCTAACAAAGGTGGCATATGTTTGGGTGCTGCTGCTGAGCCAGTCACTTCTGTGACTAAACGCTACTGATACCACTGTAACAAGGTGACATTATGGCAGCCAGTCTTTCTCCTGCCCTGCCAGAGCAGGTAAATCATACCTTTCCAATAGCTTCAGTTTTCTGACATGTGACATCCAGCATTTACGGAGTTGCCCTGCGTGTTCTCAGATTTTCTTTTCATCTGCTATCTCTAGGAACAGAAAAGTACTAATAACTCATGAGATTGTAGCACATTTTCTTATCACACAATATCATGAGTGACAATTCATACACAAAGACACAGAGAAAACAAACAAATAATAACAATAATAATAATAAATAAAAATAAAAGCAAAACAAAACGACCAACAACAAGTACAACAAAACTGTATTGTAATTCCTCTCAGCATGTATCCCTTAACACCAGGCCACAGGTAAATTACCTAGTGGACTAACTGTGAGATTTGATTTTTTTTTTTTTAATCAAATCTCAGGAAGGTACACATGACTGAGGTTCAAATTAAATGAATATGTCCTGATGAGGCAGAAGGGCCTCACTGGTGGCAGGTGTTTGTACATTCTTGACATGACCATGACAGCTTGACAAACCCAGATAAAGTGAGTTATAATCAGTTCCTTCTAGAATAAATCTAAGAGTGAATTTTGTAGCTCAACAGCTACAAAGAAGTACTAGCTTCTTCAAGGAAAAAAAAAAAAAAAAAAAAAAAAAAAAACACAGTGAAAACCTTAAGCTGTGAGATGTACTGATAGCAACGAGACACTTTAGACCTCTGTCTGATCTGCTAACCAAACACTGCATTTATTCACTGCCTGGAGATATTAATTCTCTATATGCAATCTCCCAGTCCACATCTACATACATGCATTTTTTCCTTCTTTTTCCTTTTTGTGTTGTATTTGTACCAAAGATACTGTATTCTAAAGTCTTTCCTTACATATTAAATTTCCATTTGCTTCAGTAATAGTCTGACAGGTCTTTTATTCACAGTAAGAATTAATTCATGGCCCAATTTAGAGTTTAAAGGTGTGGAAAGGAAAATGGATAGTTTCTTGTAACAGTAGCCATTCCCAGATGTGTTTCTTATTGCTGTGGAGAGTGAATCTAGTATTCTTATCGCACCCAATAGCATTTACATGAAATTGCACTTTGTATGCATTTTGGTTTATTTTTACATTTTTATCAAAAACATAGCAGCATTATATGGAAAACAGACAAATTTTTTTGCATACACTTTTAATTTGGTTGTAATTCTGTGCCACCAAGTGCAAAACTGATAAATATCATCAAGCTGAGTTCCGCATGTGTGTTTGCATAGAAACACATTTTTAGTACTTGTCTGCATTTTGTTTTTATGTTTTACTTACCATCCGATTTACTTGACAAAACAAACTGCAAAATATATTTTAGGTTTTGAATAAACATTCATAGTCTTTTAGTTGTCAATGATAATTTCAGCACTACTTGAAGACTCATAAGAAATATACCTGCTTTTTTTTCATATTTTAAATTAACTGAATAGTGTGTTGTTATGAAAGATGTGTGATCACATGTGCATTGGGTTACATACAGCAAACAATTTTCATTGGGTCTGTAATGTAAGGTTAATCACTAATCTTCCAGCTAATTCCAGTTAGTCTGCATACTTTCACCTTCATACCTTTTCTAAAGAAAACAAGTTGTACAAGATTCAGTTATAAAATAAAATTGTAATTTAGATATTATAATTCTTTGAATGTTTTTCTGTATTGGTGGCTTGATACTACTACATTAGGATGATGTGCTACTAGAATTTTATGTTACATTAATAAACTGTAATTTCAGTGCAGTTTCTACTTAAAAAATATTTCTATTAGTTTTATACCAAAGTCTATAATTTTTCCAGGTACACAGGAACAGGTAGCTCACACTGAGCATGCATAAGGTCATTTACATACCAGACATACAATGTGATCAATGAAAAGTGAGGAAGGTTCTGCATCTACACGCATTATTATATTAAACAGTTTTTTTCAGTTCTGAAGATCACATTTGGTCAAGACGCAGACCATCTTGGCCTCTTGTGCAATAGCATAAGCACTTTTTTTTTTTTTTTTTGTCAGAGGAAAACTGAATGCTTTGTTTCACATACTAATTTTAATCATATACATGTTGCCATACAAAACACTGACAATCAATATCACTTATGGTGTGATTGTTTAAGAGGAATCCACTTTAAACTGCCAGTGTTTATTAATCATATTAAAAATATGATTTACTAAATAATTTAGTAAAAATGCCCTGAAAAGTGAAATGTTGCCTGCATCCTTTGTTATCAGCATAAATATTTCTTAGAAATTTTGGATAATAATAGAAGATTACTTGAGCAGAATACATATGCTTGAAGATTTTAAAATTTTGTAGGTTAGTTAGATACAGGAATATGATGTAAGGTGACAGGCTCAATCCTTTAGAGGAGAACCTAAATACTAGGATTGACATTCAGCCACATATGTATTTCAGCTGCTTTTCCCTAATGACACTTTTGACTCAAAACTAACATTAAATATATCCAAAGACTGCAAAATGAGTTGTTGTTGTTTTTGTTGTTGTTTTTTCCCCAAAAGTCAGTGTGAGATCTGCCATTGGCTTCAATGGAAATAAGGAAGAACCTGAAGACAGAAGCATTTGCTTGGAGCTGAGACCACAGAAATGAGGTCTGATGCTCAAAGACTAGTTGTCCTCAGCTTTTTTCAGTAAGTGAAATCCCTGGATAGGGTCTGAGGGTACAGTATATCTGCGTCATGGGAACTATCCAACCCTCCCTACAGTCTAGTCTCTAAGGATGGTTCTGTACAATTCGATAAATGCCATTTTTTGTTCACCACAAAAAGCATTGTGCTTGAGCAGTAGAATCTACCGCAGCTCAGACTTGGATGTCCTTGAGTGCTTGCACAGGGCATTGTGACACACTGTTTCTCTCTATTCATTGCTATTTGTTCCTGATCCTCATGAGGAATATTTTTGCTGCTGAAGATGAAAAGGACGCCAGGCTACTGGGCAACAGATGTGATTCCCAAATTTTCTGAGTACCAAAATATGGATAAGTAGATTGTGCCTAGCAGGCATTAATTAAATTTCTGTGGTAGGTGCCACAATTTTACCAAGTGCTTTGTTCTCTATTTATTTATTTACTTGTTCTGAAGTTCATAGTTAAGCCTCAGACACTTTCCTTACAATCCTCCGGTGTATAATTACATACTCATAGATAATTCCAGAGCAAAATCCTGGTCCCATGGATTTTACTTGCAAAAATTAGGTCATTTGTCTTTATTGTCAAAGAGATGAGCAAAAACAGCCTGAGCCCTGAGACTGTGGCCTGCCTTAAGATATGCTTTGAACATCTAAATCCATATAGTAGTTTCTATCTTCACCAGCATCAAGTAATAAATCAGTGTAAGCCAAATTTTGCTATGCAGGTGTGAGACTCAAGGGGCACCCAGCAATCTGGTAAGTACTCAGACCTGCACATCAGGGCTTACAAAGCTCCTTCTCAGCTGATGCTTATGAGGAAAACTTGAGAAAGTGGAGGCAAGAGAGAAATTGCAGGATTTTCTATGGGATTTTCACCTTCTTATACTGGATTTGATATCTAATACTTTGTATCCCTGCCACAAAAGCTTGTTCACACAATCTTTAAAGGATAAATGAGTTCCCAGAAGTGAAGAAGAATAACGATACTGGTTATTTAAATACAGTTCTGCTTAATTTTTCCGTAAAGACTAGTGTGATAAATGACTGAGTCCCAAATAGGATTAAATTTAAAGTTTGTAATTTATTAAGCGAGTAGAGGCAAGCAAACAGCACTGGGTGAACCGGGAGTCTCTGCTCCACCAAGATGCACCCCTGTTACATCAGGGGGCTGATTTTTATGCTCCCTAGACTAATACATATTCATCACTATTCCTAGAAAAGGCAGGGTTATTATAATTAGTTCCCAGAATCCAAACCCTCTCCGGATGCATGTGTATCAGTCTCTGGTGGTTTTTCTGGGGGTCTTTCTCTTGTGCTGAAGGCTCGTAGTCTTCCTCCCAGGCTTTGTCCTTCGGTCGTCCTTCAAATCCCCCTTTCTCCTTATTTGGTGGATCTCTTTGCTGGATATCAGAGGCTTAGGCAGCGTCCCATGCAAAAGTCAGCAGTTTCCTAGAAAAACTCCTTGGTCCTCTTATCTCCCAGACCAGAATCTCAACGTTCACCCTTCAAACCCTCTATTTACACAAATTGCTGGACTGTTCCTTTGCATGATACAAGAACTATGTACACTAATCACTCTGTTTTTCTTAAATAGAAGGTTATATTTCATCATGCAGCCCTAGCATTGTTCCATACTGACACGAATCAAATGAACACATTTCACACTAGGAATTATGAAATGTTATCAGATTACTCACATACCCATCAAGTATTTTTGTTTGCTTGTTTGTTTTGTGTTGTTTGTTGCTATTTTGATTTGTTTTGTGGTTGTTTTTTGTTGTTGTTGTTGATGATTGCAAGGCTTAAATTGAAAAACAAGAAAAAAAGACTTTTTTTTTTTTCTTGAAAGATATTACAGAATTTTTTCAAAATAAAAAGGCTTCCAGGTAGGAAGTCTACATCAATATATTAGATAAGATAAGGAGATGTAGTACTCTTGATTGTTTCTATGTCTGTTATTTACAGATGAGATATTTATACATGTATCATGCTCTACTTATAATAACATTGTGAAATGGAACTGTCCTTCTAAATAATAAGCAAATCACAATCATGGTGTTATGGAAACAAACATACACAGTCCCTCTCCCCCTAAAGCTTAGTGTATGCTTTATCTATCTTTCCTCCAAAATCAACATTTACAGGGTATATTAAAAGATTATGTCCCCATAATCCATGGCAAACAATTTTCCTGCAAGCCCCCTTTACTGTCAGATGAACGGTAATCCCTCTTTCACTTTATCAAATATAATCCTACTTCTGCATCAGATACCAAAACACAGCTGGTGCTGGTAGGACACAACTTCCTTCCCACACCCACTTCATGTCTAGCACGAAGAAGCTGTCCTTCAGCTGTGGTGTAGGTTTAACTCCGCAGTACACATTGCATATCTATCAGAGCATCTCCAAGTGGAACAGATCAAGTTGCTCATGTGTTTATTTTCATTTTAATAGACCTAAGATAGGATTCTCTGTTATTGCCATCCCAGTGCTACTACCTGGTGTAGCACTGTGCAGAGGAATCCATGTCTTAGTGTACTGTTTGTGTTTTGGATTTTCTTTTCTTGCCATAATGTACAGTAAAGAGTGCATGACTGAAAACTTACACTGGTATAATTTAATATCAGATGTTTCTTGTCATTCACAAACCACTTAAACTCAATTCACTGTATTAGTAGACCATCAAAACTCCCTACTTTGCATTACCATCCAATATTCAATTGTCTGTCTTGAGTTATTCTTCATTAAAATATGAAGTGAATCACTGTACCACAGGAACCTTGCCAGGCAGAAAGTTATTAAATCAAACGTAGAAGGCATAGGTTTGGCTGAAACTCACTGCTAGTGGTTGCCTCATTTCTGCTCTGATTAGTAGAAAGATTTGTCAGCAGACCTGTCTTACCTGCTCCTATAACTTATAGCCCAAAATGCCCTCAGCTGCTCAATGAGGATTTATAAAGAAATCTGCTTTTCAAATACATCTTTTTTTTTTTTCTTTTTTCTTCTTTTTTTTTTTTTTCTTGTGATGACCTGCAAGAGACCTATGCTGCACTGAACTTTAGATACAGAAATGGTGGCTGTCCTTACTGTTGTCAAAATGAATATACTAAATATTCCAGGACTGACTCAACATATGGTGACTATCAGAGGGTTTCTTATTATTTAACTAATAGGAGATTTAGTTGAGATTCCCAATAGGTTCTCTGTATTCTAGATTTCCTTCTGCAAAAGAAAAATGGCATCTTTTTACTGCCATGGTGTGTTTTTCTTTCTCAGGAAAATTCTATTACACTATCCAGAACTTGACATAATTGAGACAATATGCTTTAATCAGAATAATTTCATTTTTATCTGTTCCTCTTGACTCTAGATTAAGGCTGGAAAGTGCTTCATGAGATAAATGTTGATTGTAGTGGGTAAGGGGTCTTTTCAGTCATGAATGGCATGGGAAGGGGACTAGGAACTGATTGTTCACTCTCTCTTCCAGCATAACAGCCAGGTGCAACTGTGAAGAGGCGAGTTCAAAAAAAAGAAAGGAGATTTTCTTCTCACATCAGGTGAAACTGTAACCCTCCTTGCTTAAGAATGTGGACTTTAAAAGTTTGCATTGATTCAAGGTTTGATAGGGTTCTGGAGAACAAATCTACAGAGTATTAACAATAGTATTGGTGTTATCATTCAGAAACTCTCTGCATTTGGTTAGAGGTTAAAGGGTACTTCAGGAATGTATTATTCTTGTCCTGCTCTTGTAGTCTTTCCTAGGTACCCACTTTTGGCCAGTATCAGTGACAGGCTACTGGATTATCAGGAACTTTTGGCCCAACAGAGCTATTGTCATCTTCTGAATATGAACCTCATGGGCATTTATCAGGTACTTCAGAAAAAGAGCAAGAAGCAAAATAATGAAATTTACATCTTAAGCAACAGACTCACAAAGACTTGCTTACTTGACGTGCCAGTCACTTCAGAAAGCTACCAGACTCAGTGTGGTTGCGTTTAATGAGAAATCTCCGAAATCTCTTCTGAAATGCTGACTTCTTGAACCACTGAAAAAAATAAATCTACCTAAAGCGAGTGATACAGGGCTTATCTTGGCTGCTGTGATTGTCTGTGACAGGTTGAAAGTTAATTAGAAAGCTTAACTGCATTTGATAAATTCCTGAGCTTCACCAAATGTTAATCCGGGTGAAATACTGACACACGGACCAAGTCTAGTACCAAGTGGTGCAGATGAAAGGACAGTAACACCCCTCACCTGCACACGTTCTCAGAAATAAGCTCTATTTAACAATCTCATTTCAGGCACATGTCTCAGGTGTCTGTGGGTGCTCCAGAGATTAAATTGGACTACCCTCAGTGCTTGTGCTTATCCTCCTTGGAGACCATCAGCTGTGACAAGAGAAAGCCACATTTGCAGTCCTCACTATTGTGGCATATTTGTATAAAGCTGTTATCAGTGTTACACTACACAGAGCACACCCTGAAGTACAGAAAGGCAACAAAGACATGTTACCATAGTCTCACAATGCTAAACCACCACTGAACAACACCAGAGGAACTGGGCAGTGATGCTGTCGTGGTATCATGACCCCCATAACCAGACTCATGCCACATTTTTCACAATCTTCTCCGCACTTCTCAGCAGATTCCTCCACCTACAAGGGAAGCACAGAGCTGCCACAAGTAAGCTGTGAACAGAGCACTTCGGGCCCCAAAGGGTAAGGAGGGAGGACAGCCTCCCTCGCCACAGAGGGCTGGAGAAGGAAGCAGTCCCCACACCCTTTGCACTGTCACGAGATGAAGTTCCCCAGGGGGGCTGGCGGCAGCAGGGAGGTTAGCAGGGCAGGAGAAGCACTCACTCCCTATCCACAGCCCCAAGAAATCCCCCACGCCCTTTCTTCAAAAGTGCTAACAGTTCCGTTGTACCTGGCAGTGAGCATGATCCACTTTGGTGTCATTTGGTGTCACGGATCCTGATGATACCACCTGTCATACCTGCAGGTACAGTTTGCTCCTGATCACATTTTAGGAAGGAGTCTGAAATCCTCCTCCTCCTACTCCCCCCACTTCCCTTTCCTCTCCTCTTCAATCCTAGATATTGCACTTGCTTCAAAGGTCATGAGAGATGAGTCAGTCTTTCTGAAAGCTTGACCTAGATTTTTACTAGCTTTAAAGGCCAAGACAGACACTGATACAGGACTGGAGCCATCTGATGTCCATACTACTGCCAGACTGCAAGGACTCAAGGCTGTGCAATTCAAGCAATAAATTGTTTCAATTTCCACTTGGTCTTTATTATCAGCTGGAAATTTCAGTAATTTAACTTACGTTGGTATGAGAAAGACCACATCTGAGAGGAAGGAATGCAGTCAAATCAGGGATAAAAGAGGCTCTTCTGAGCCACAGTTGTTGTCTTGGAGCTAGAAATAGAAAGTCATCAGGTTGGTTTTTTTTTTGGTTGTTGTTCTGTTGTCATAAGGGAGATTTGCTGAATGATCTGAAATGCTTCTCCTATGTGTTTTGGGACTCTGAGCCCCAATTTATCTAATACTCAGCTAGCCTTAGCATGTGATGATGTAGATGAAATGTAGAACTACAACATGAATAATTCTTCTGAATCACAACGCATGTGCCTGTCAAAGGCAGTTTCTCCAAAAGCAAAATATGACTGATGATGTTGCAGTGTTCATCACTTGGTACAAATTTTTACAAAAATACCAGTACAAACTTGCCTTGAGTTAATGCTGAGCATCGACTTAGGCTGTGGCTCTGCTTTTCTCATGATTTCATGTGGTAGAGGAATGATGCATAAACATCAGGTAAATTCATCCTGCTCCCACAGTTTGCCCTCTTCAGTCCTGTGACCTTTGCTCACCAATAAGGGTTCAGTAACCTAGGGGGATTGGTGATAGTCACATTTCCAGTATGTTTTCTATGTTAAGCTGTCCTCTTTCCTATGCAGTATTTATGAAATGAATTCCTCTTCTTGGCCACATTTAAGCAGATAGGGCTAAAATGCAACAGAAATGTAAGGATGCTCTTTCTTGTATATTTTTTTCCTTTCTGTCCACAATGCCAAACTGTGTGGGTTGCACAGATTTTATGGAAGGTGTGTCTACACAAAGGCATTCAGACATCCTCAAATGTCTACCTATGCTGCAGAAGTCAGGTACTCAAGCAGCTATAAGGTAGTGATAAGGCAGGTTATCATGGCTGATTTCCCAGGCTTTTTGAGCAAGAGCTCCATCAATTCCAAATAGGGTCAGAACAAACCAATACCCACCATCCACATTTATCATTCTTCCAAAAAACATTTTTTTCTTTGTGCTTAGGACAGCCGCCTGAGTGCAACTACACTCTACATTTGGATTGTGTGCACTGCTGAGAGAGGAATTCCCTCCTCATATGTGTTTCATTATCAGACAGTGAAGGATTATTTATATCAAATTAAGATCTGAAGATAAGACCATGAAACTATTATTATTTCAGAAAAGATCTGGTTTACATTCAGACACTGCAACATTGGAGTCAGAACTGTTGGTAAGGTACTTTCATATTCTGCAGAACATTTTGAAATATTTTTTCCCATTCTAAAATTAAGGGTTTTCAGCAATTCAGATAAAAATCCATAGAAAAGCACAGAGGAGTATAAAGCAAAACCAGCCATTATATGACAGGCCTTGAACAATACACATGAATGCTGCAGATAAAGGCTGTGACCTCAAGCTTATTCTGGGACTGCATGTGGATAGAAATTCTCTACCTATGTTTCAAGCATTAAAGATTTCTCTGAGGACTTTTTCTTCAGCTAAATAAACTGACCCTTTGTCTGCAATAACAAAGCAATACATATATGCTCCATTGCAGAAAAGATACAGGGCCAGAACTGCAGGACATGAGGTTAGCAGGAAGCTGTTGCCTCCTGTTTATCAGGCCAATAGTTATATGTATCACTAGCTTACATTTTACCTAATTCAATCTGGTAGGATCAGTAACTGATTATTGCATTTACTTTAAATTGGAGTAATCTTTTTTTTTTAACCTGTTGGAATTACAAACTTGTTTTTTCACCAGAAATGACTGCATTTCAAAGTTCGATGTGCTGCATCCCAGAAGTGAATCTGACCAATATACGTGTAGTTTCTGATACTGTCAGTGATAAATATATACATAAATATATAGAGAGAATTACCTATATGAAAAATAATATTATAGTACTTCTAATCTAGGAGAGTTTTTATTGTATATATTCATAACGGGTATGTAATACCCAAAAAAGAGCAACCATTGCTATTCCACCCAAACATCGCTAGATGGCAATAAGAGCCCCCGCAATTCTTGGTCACGGGACACTAAACCCAATGCTTTAGGCTATATCGTGTTTATGTTTCCTTAAGATTTATAAGAATTCTTTACGAAAGCAAAGCGCTTTTGAGCACTCGTTTATCATACCATGCCACATATGCACCTTTGACGGATACCAATTTACAATTTTCTCAAACATCAATACAGTAAATAAATAATGTATACATCGAAAGAATACATATCCTCGTACTTACTGAATGAAGTGGCTGTTCTTGTCAAGTGCATCCACTGGTATCTCTGATTATAATTTGGCTTTGTACCAACATAAATTCTGATATGTAGTAGTGTGGTGGATGGATTCATAGAAAAGTTTAACAAAGATGGGATTAAACAGAAGCAAAGAAAAGGCTGAGCACAGATCTAAACAGTATCTTTCAAATCTTTTCCTGTACTTGGTGTGCTCACTGCCAAGGACTCAGATAGTGTACTCTGATCAGAAGACAGATGCAGACTTTTTTATCTCTGATCCACATGCAGTCACCACATGACATGATGTGGTCTTTCATCTGAATCTCTCCGTGGTTGCAGTGTTAAGACAAACTGAAACTAAGGTACATTGTGCTTTTTATCCTTTTGATTTTCCTAGGCCACAAGTTCACTCTTTTTTTGCTCATCTTTAGCAAATTACTCCCCAGAATTTTGTTGACTTGATATAACAAATTCAGGGTTATTTTATTTTATTTTGTGCATTATATAGCAAGAAATGCTCTTTGGAGAAAGATATGGGGGCTAGTATAAATAGAATGGTGAGAGCAGACATTTTTCAATACTTAGGTTTTAATTATTTTTTGAATAGGTAACTAATAATGTCTGAGGAGCATTCTCACAGCTTAAACAATCATGAAACTTAAGTACAGGAAAAGATTTCCCTTAAACAAGGTCACACGAGGAATGTTTCTTCCTCTATGTGACGGCAACTGGGAGCATTTCCTGAAATCCTAACAACCTCCCTGATGTTCTCATGGCCTTGGTCTTTCCTGTGTATTTCTTATGCTTCTGGCTTACTGCATTAAATTTTTAAAGTCTGATTGTTGCAGGAAGTGCTGTGTCATTTCTGATACACCTAGGTATGTGGGGGGGGGGGGGGGGGGGTGTTCCGGGACAGTTGTGAACCTGTGGTGATTGTGTGGGAACCTCTTTGATTGTTGTCACTGAATGATAACATTACTGCAATTGCAAAGAATAATCTTTTGAAGATTCCTTTTAAGTCTCTGCTCCTACTTTCACTCACTACAGGTAATGATATAAAATTATTATAATGCAACAGTAGGAGCTGTTGTTGATAAAAATAATTTCTCACTCAGAAATGACACACAACTCCTTGTTGCTAAAAACTCACAATCCCCACATCCCCTAAACAGGGATGGCTAAACAATGACTCAAAGATCACCGCAACATCTTGACTGGGATGAGGGGGGAGAGAGAAAATTCATAATGAAGGTTTTCTTACTTTAAAAAGAAGCATTTTGCTTAAAATGTAGCATTTTTATTGTTATTTCATAAAACTTGGCTTTATTTCCAGTGGGTGTAAATGCAAATAAGCACATAGCATTGATGCCTCAGTGGTGTAACTGAATTCATGGTCCCTTTCCCCATGGGCAGAGTCAGACCCAGCAGGTCACAGGCGCTAGGCAAGCTCAGAAACCTCTGTCACAGGCTCCTGGAGTTGTGAGCAGAAGGGACAGGATGAGATGTCATCATTATGTTAATAAGGATTTTAGTACATACCAACAAAAAAACAACTATGGAAAAAATAAAAACTGATTACAAAATCAGTTTGGTGGAAAAGTTAACTTAATTCAAAACTCCTAACAGGCATCTAGGGAAAACTATATGAAATTATTTATGTTTATTTTGCTAAAATAATTAGCATTACTGAGAAAGGAAAGTGACTTTGCACTGGAAGACACTGTTGAATAGTATAGACCTGCTACAGGAAATCTCTCACTATGTTTTGAATATGACAGTGTCTAATAAGCTCTCGGTCTATAAATCATAAAGGGTGTGATTTGGAGTGCAGAGTGGAATGGAGGTAATTCTCAGCACTTTGAATAGACAACACTTACTTCCCTCTAGCTTTAGAGGATGAATTAATTAACACTCCCTGTTGTACCTTCCTTTCAGAGGGAATTGCAGAGAATTATTTTAAGTTTAAATTCAGTTCACAATTAGAAGAGTTGCAATATGTACTACGTATACAGCCATGTATGTAATCACAGGCATCACATTATAAGTGACAAGTGAAACATTCATAAAATGAGAATAGCCCATTTACATGTAACTCTCACATGTCTTTAAGATCTTCAAGAGGAAAAAGAAAAAAGAATTTCATTTTCCCATGAAGCAAAGTAATTATAAGGAAAAGTCTTAAAAAGTAATTTCATTCCTTGTCCTGTAGCATGCCAAACACCTGTCAGCTCCACAGCGCTGACTTCGGCAGGAGCAGAATGAATTTGGCATTCTGAAGTATTCAGCAAGTTTCAGCGTAGCACCTTTCTGAGCCTGATACTCTATGTGAATAGACAAAATTACCAGTGACTGTAATCTCTGAAGAGAAACACTGTTTTCCATTGTATCTAGATCTTATCACCTAAAGTGTGTGTAATGTGAAAAGATCTAAGTGGATGTAATCAGACTGGAATGTGTGTTGTGCAATTCTTGAGCCAGACTTGCAGCACTAACCTTTAGATAAATTACATTACTGAAGTCATAACAATTGTCTGAATTAAAAGAAAATGATACACACAATCGTATGGAGATCTTGAATCTTAAGGCTTCCTTTGGGAAAACTTTTCCCTGTCAGCCTTTCTCTTCCATAATTAAACCTTTGTGGAAATATTCAAAGCAACTTCTATCAAAGAGTTTATATTAAGAACCAGAAACACCACAGACATAAACCAAGAATAAAACAAAAAGGTTTTCACAGATGCTATGAGTTATTGTTTCTCTTATTCTTTAATAATTATTAAATCCTGCTCATAGCTTTTGCTGGAAACTTGAGATTCTACTCATTGTCCAAGATGGAGGCTCCTGCTTTTCTCAAAAATAAATAAATAAATAAATAAATAAATAATGCTTATTCGAATCTTATCATTTTTATTATAAGTTGCAAATGTTGCACACATAGGCAAAGTCTTACTGGTGTATTTTGGAGAACTGTGGTAATACAATCAGAAGTCAGCTTGTGAAACTTTAGGAGATTTCTTCTTCTCCATGGATCCCCTCACAACTATTCCCACTGCCCATTTATGATTTAACTAATCCCTAGAAACCACATGCTATTTCTAATTTTACTTCATTTTATTATGAACAAAATACAATACCATTAATGAAATTTTAAGGACTAACACCTGCTCCCAAGAGTTTGTTTGTTTGTTTGTTGTTGTTTGATTAATTTTGTCCTTCTTTGTGTCAAAGGTTCATTCTGTTCACTAAGAAATTCTTCTCCAGTAGAGTCTGGTGGAACTTTTCCCTGTACCTTTGGCCAAACTAAGATACTATCCAGTACGTTTTGTGTTCTTGTATATTTTTAAAAAACTTTTGGTGAATTAATTGTTTCACTGAAGTAAGTTGCAAAATTCCATGCGATTTCTGTGGGGACAGGACATCTGCAGATGTGTTTGTTTATTTTTTGTATAGTAGCTTTTTCCCAGGAACATACTTGCAAAGATGACAGCAGCCAATAAACACAGGAATCTGTTTCTTTTCTTTGTTAATGCTGAGTTTTCTTTTATCCTTTTATCTGCTCATATGTTTGTATTTGGACATTTGTATGAGCTAGAATGCTATTTACAGTCCTGAGAAACAGTAGTTTTTATTTCTGTGCAATCCAGTTCTCCCACTCAAAAAAAAAAAAAAAAAAAAAAGAGCAGCATATGTGTCACTCCTTTCCTTTCCTGTTTTTACACAACTAAACAAGTCTGAACTTTTCATAATCAAGAGAAGTGTTTAGAAAAAATACCAAAACGCCATGTATTATTATGTCAGCCAAACAGTAAAAGCTTTCTGCAGGCTGAATCCGTTGCCTCAATGTAAGGGAGGAGTCTGTGATCTGGAGAAATGGGCTCAATGAACTGGTAGCCATCTAGGCTAGTCCTTAAGAAACCTCCCTTCTCAAATGCAGGTGCCTTGTTCAGGGTATCAATAATGTCTTCAACTTGTCCTAGCTTCATATTCTTCTTTAGGAGGCAGCCTTGACTGGAAACAAGGTATCTTCATTTTCCTTCTCTCTTAATGGATTAATTCTGCCTTGAGAGTGCTGAAATCCATAACTTTGGACCGTATGTGTTAGGAATTAACAAATCCAGTACACCAATCAAGGCAAGGCTGCCACAACTTCATCTCCTCGGATCCAGCCAGTAGTGAGCCTGAGTGTGTACTCCCAATAGGCACAGACACACACGCTTTCAATGCATGTGTATACATGTATGCATGTAGACATAGATTTATCTACATATGTGCATAGCTGGCCACACAGATTGACACAGACAGAAAATGTAGCACTAAGCTAACACAGCACAAATGGATTGATCCTGCTCCCCTCTGGGGCTGATTGCATTGAAAGCCTGTTAGTGGAAAATATGTACATACCTATATGCATACTCCCAGTAGTTTCCCATAAACCCCAGTCCTCCCAGTTGCTGGCACCTGGACATGGAGCCCCTGAAGCCACTGCCCCACTGCAGTTGCTGGTACTCTGACCTGCACACACACCAGCAGCCATCTGTGCACATTTGGTCTTTTCAGTAGCTGGCCCTGGAACCCCTGGCCTCATGAGCAGACACACACACATGAAAATGGGCTCATCCAGTAGCTGGTTCAGGCCTGTGGCCCCTCCAGTAGACAACTCCCAAACCTCACGATCTCTTGAGTAGCCAATGTGGGACCTCATAGTCACTGCAGTAACCAACTCTCAGAGCCCCTGGTTTCTTCTGGATCTGGCCCAGACAGACACACAGGCTCCTGAGACCCCTGGTCCCCCTCCAACAGTGGCACTCATGCTCCAGATGCACATACATAATAGAGATTGCAGCATCCAGGAAAAGAGTTAGGGCTCATCAAGAAGATAGGACAGACTGTGGGGATCAGATGAAAGGCATGACCAGACAAGTGTACAAACCAGCAACATGTTTACATATGAATAGACCCTTTTTATTCCCTTCCCCCCCCCTTTTTTCTCTATTTTTCCACTCTTGCTCCTTCTCAAATAACCTTGATCTCTCCCTTTGCCCACCTTCAGTTCCTCCTCTAAATATCCCAACAATCTTTCACATACCCCAAATACTCTTCCCAACTTAGTATAATAGCTCCCATATCCCTGTAGGCAGGAATCCCTCTCCCCAGTCTTAAAGTGATCCTGTGAGAGCCTCTCCTGGACCCTGGGCAGTGGGGCTGATGGCCTTCCTCTGGTGGGCCAGGGAGTTGGGGTGCTCAGCTGGCACTGATTAGGTTGCTGTATTCCTCTGCTCCATCACATTTATGGAGGTAATCCTCAAATCACATAGCCTAAAATTCCTGCTTTGCACAGAGATCACTTGTACACTTGTCTGAGGTGAGTATCAGTCAATGGTCTTGCTGTCACACAGGGGAAACCTGGGTCTCTTGGCACCATGGCTATGCTGGATATAACACCCGATGTCATCAGATCTTTGCAGACAAGCAGGAGAGTCCCTGATCTTATCAATACTTTGAGCCCAAATCAGAAGCCAGGTCTCCTTCCAGGTGCCTAAATCATCAGATCACTAAGTCATTCCCAAGTTGGTAACATCTACCTATTGTGCCTGCTGCTTTGATGAGCCCACATTCTCAAGCACAACAGGCACAGCTGTACTCACAGCAAGTCTGGATGCTCTTCTGAGAGTTTAGTCTTGCAGCTTCCAACCCCCTTCAGCAGCAGAAGAGGCGGAACTTAAATTCTTTAATCTTGAATGCTGACCCTTGAATAGTTACACAAAAGGAAGAAAAGTAGTACTTGCCAGCACACTCTTGTCATGCATTTGGTAGAAATCTATCTCATCATTATAATATAAGTACTTACTGGTTTGAGTCCCAGGCTGAGAAACACCACTTTACAAATCATGATATGGCTTGAAGTGCAATAGTTTAAGAGTTTTAGTACCTGTCAAAACAGAGGGGAAAAACTTCAAGTATATATATATATATATATATATACATTTACACTGGAAATATGAATATCTGTGGACTTGAAGCATCTTGAGAATTACATGGCAATTTTTTTAAGAGCTGACTTTTGGGTGTCTAACTATGAAGGCAATTTGGAACAAAGTGACTAAGACAGCCTGCCTTCTGCATCTCTAAAGCCTGTGTGGCACTTACATTTATTGAATGTCTACCTTGTAATCCTGATGGTTCTCTGAACCTTATCCTTGCAGACTAAATATAGGCTTCCAAGCAGATGCAGAAATGCTCTCATCAGAGCTGTGAGCTTTCACACCCCCGTCCAGCACATGTGCAGACACATCTCCAAAGAGAGCAGATAACAGCACATGCATCTGGCATCCTTTCCAAGAGACAAACAGCTTTAGACAGTGAGTCACTCAGTGAATTATCACCTGAAGAGGGCTATCACCTGTGTTTCTAGAACTTCATCATAAGAAAAAGTAAAATATTTTTGTTTTACTTTACTACAGAAAAAAAATATATGCAACACTTCCAACTAAAACACTCCCACCTTTTCTTCTCAAGCTTTGCAATCCCACCCAATGGCCCTTTCTAAATCATATCTATTCCATAGGGAAAAAAACAATATATATATATATACATATGTGTGTATAAGTAGTCTTTTCTTACTTGTTTACGTTACAGATGTGGAATTGTTTGGCTGTGTGGTTATAAAGGAGTATGTAAAAAAATAATAAAATAAAAAAGCTTTATTTTGGGTAGCAAATCAGTATTTCTGTGACCAAAAGAAAAATATCTTGGTGTCTTTTGAAAGACTAAATGATCCTAGAAATTCTACTCCAATCGATTAACACTAAGAAAATCTTGCACTAATGTGAGCACAGTAACAAATTATATTGTTTCTTCTAGCCAAGGTTCCCAGTGCTCTTTGGAGATATTATTGATAAGTTTTCTCACAGCCTTGTGAGTGAAACAAACACTACTTTCCCCACTTTCTGTATAAATAAACAAGCTCAAGCAAGGTTAAATGACACCCAGTAATATGGGAAAGCCTCAGCTCTAAATTACGGCAGTACCTGCACCACTGGAAGAAAGGGCTCCTGTCAGAAAATCCCAATGCTATTTTATAGTCAAAATGTATGAAATGACCTGCCTGTGGTTTCATCATTAACATACAGAGCCATCTTTCCTCCTATAGACAGCACACCTGTATAATTAACCTGGAGTTCATTTATCATACATTTTTATGAAACAGAAGGCAGAGAGCTTTCCTCTTTCACATTAACCAAGCTGTCCTAGGGAAGATACGAAGGATGGTGTCGCAGCTGTGCCTAAGCACTCCTTGCTAAGATACAAGATTATTGCACTTGCACTTTAACAAGTTGTTGGTAACTGATTGGAGACTCTCACTGCAAATGTGATGTAAAATGTGTCAGCTCAGACTTCAGTCTAGGTTAATAAAAGAAAAAAAAAAAAAAATGTTTTCTCTGGCATTTGCCAGGAAAGGAGCAAGCATCTAGGCAGTCACCTGCCTCCTCTGACATGAAGTAACTTAGTAATGTTCAGAAACCCACTGGAGTGCCAGAGCCATTAGAGACAAAACAGCATCTCACCCTCATTAAAATGCAGCTCTGGAGGCTGCCCTTCAGGAGTAATGGCATGTGCAGTGTTGGCTCCGTTCTGTTTCCTGCAGAAAGGAGAGTGATTATGTGGAGTCATGAGTTCACTTTGCAGATGAAGAAGTAATATTAATGAAGGGGCTCTTGGAAACAGAAGCATGTGCAAACCTTTCCTTGTAGGATAAGAGATTATATTGTCAGTGCTGAATAAAAGCTTGTTATGTACAAAAAGGGTTTGTTTTTAGTGGGTATTTTTTATGTCTTTTTTCTGCATTAGGCTGTGCCTACTATAATGCATTACTAGCAGCTACTTCACATTTATTTTGTAATTGTCTTTTTCTTCAGAAAATAAGCCCTGGCATTCGGTTGGTAGTGGGTGTATCCCCTGGGTGCAACCTTGTTTTGGGACTGCTTTGGGGCACAGGTGAATGGGCAGCTGGGTAGGGCAGGAGGGCAGGGGGTTGTGCAGGACGCATGGCTGCAGTACATACTGTAACCACCCCTCTGTCCCTCCATCGGCCCAGATGTGCAGGGACTGCAAGCCCAGCTTCACTGTGCTCTTCCCTCAGCTGTGCACCCTATCCAATGAGCTTCTTCACCTTCCTTACTGAAGAAACAGCCAAGGTCTGGTGCCTTGTTCTGGGGTAGAAAAATTCAGTTTTTCTCACACTGCTGACGAACCTGAGTTGAATATGCACAATCCTCCATGCACTGCACTTTGTTACCTGCTGTGACCTTTTATCCTGGTTTGCAAACATTCCCACATTGAACCGGTCATCAGGACAAAAGAGGGCTTCAGCCTCCCTGCCATTTTTCTTTGATTTCTAGAAAGTGAAAGAAACTTTATTTTGGAACATGCTATGAATAAGTACATATAAACTAGAAGGCAAAGACAAACACTACAGTGAATGAGAAATAATGGCTCCTTTTCAAGTTACTTCTCATGTATAAATCTGTAGAAATTGTCCTAAGTAGACATGAGGGGATTAGGCAGCTTCTGAGAATCTGAATACCCTGAGTTGGAAGGGACCCACAAGGATCACCAAGTCCAACTCCTGGCTCCACACAGGACCACCCGAAAATCAGACCATGTGTCTGAGAGCACTGTCCAAATGCTTCTGGAGCTCTGGCAGGCTTGGTGCTGTGACCACTGCCCTGGGGAGCCTGTCCCAGTGCCCGATCACCCTCTGGGTGCAGAACCTTTCCCTAACACCCAGCCTGACCCTCCCCTGTCCCAGCTCCATGCTGTTCCCTTGGGTCCTGTCACTCGTGAGGGAGCTGCAGCCTCCCCTCAGCCTGCTCTGCTCTGGGCTGAACAAACCAAGGCACCTCAGCCACTCCTCATACATCTTCCCCTCTAGACCCTTCACCATCTTTGTAGCCCTACTTTAGGCATTTTAATAGTTTTACATTCTTCTTATACTGTGGCACCCAGAACTGCACACAGTGCTCAAGGTGAAGCCACACGGCACAGGGCAGAGCCGAACAATCCCTTTCCTCGCCCAGCTGGCAGTGCTGGGCCTGATGCACCCCAGGGTACACTTAGCTCTCCTGGCTGTCAGGGCACTCTTCTGGGTCATACTCGACCTGCTGTTGATCAAACCCCCCAGATCCTTTTCTGCAGGGCTGCTCTCCAGCCTCTCGTCCCCCAGTCTGTATTTATAGCTAGGGAGAAGCAGAACATCTTGAGGAATTGCAGCCTCACAAATGAAAATCAATCTCAAAGTAGTCTTGTGCTGCACAGCACCAGCCTTTTGATCCCTGTGCTAACAGGACAGATACTAGAGAGGGAAAGCTTCATCCTAGACTGATTCTCAGGGAACTGTACAACCAGAAGTAGACAGGAGGCCAAGAAATCCACCACAAGCACTTTGTAAAATCTCCTTCTTCAGCCTATATATTTTCTTCTTTTGGGGGATTTTCTACTGGTGGACATGGTGTTTTGCTCTCTAGCGGCATTTTTATTTTTAAGTAAAGCGTTACTTCAAGGGTTAATAATCATTCATTCAAGAGTTTCTGACAAAAATCTGCTTCATTTAGTGTTTGGTTTCCAACTGATAAACAAAGTAATCTAAGAACCCAGCAACAGACTAAAAACAGCAGTTGCTGGAACTCCTTTCTCTTGAGGCCGAATTAGCATAGTAAGTCACTACCTTGCTCCATTCACCTTTTTCCCCTTCCCTGTTGACTGTTATAATACTCAGAATGTATATCATTAGAACTCACAGGGAACAGCAAAAAGGTGATCATATTTTAATATTTTCAGAAGCATCGGATTTCAGAAGCATCCTTGAACTAGAAGCAAGAAGAAGCAGATGAGATACTGAAATGCACTCTGAATTTAAAGGAAAACCCTTTATCTCAGATCATCACACATTCATATTGTGTGAAGAAATCACTAAAAAAGAAAGTAGATCAAATAATTTTTTCATATATGGAAAGAAAAAGAAATAAAGGCACAGAAACAAGAAAAGAGCCGTCCTGTGATGGCAACTGCCTTCCATTTCAAACTCGCTGGTTCTCTCAGTTCTTGCATTGCCACTGAATATAATGTCAGCACAGCGGTGCCTGCCTTTCCTTGCATAAGGAGTTATTTTACTTTTAATTCAGGCTAGGGGCAGCAATAACATTGGTTGCTGAGGAATGTGTCTTAATGAAAAGTGAAGGCCAGGTATCAAGTACAACAGCATTTGACTAAAACAAATCTCTTTTGATGAGAATCAAGTTTTCAATAAGGTCACACTGCCTGAAATGAGAAGTCAGGGTATTATCTGCAAATTAAAATTCTGAGGTATGTTTTGGCTTTGTCTCTTTGTGGATGATCTGCAATATGATTTTCACCCTGGTATCTGCAACAGTGTTACCACATTTATTTCTTATCCATATTTGCAGCTAGTTTTTGTCTATCACCCCCTTGCTAACCGTCAACTTCAGCAAAGAATACTTCGTGTGTGGGGTCAGGCTGTGTGTAGATCAGGCTCTTCTGGGTGGTGCATAGATCTTGTCAACAGTTTTCAAAAGGACATTCAGTCAGAGCAAGCAATTGCCAAGAAAGGGAATAATTAGTATGTAAGCCAGACCACTCTGGAAAAGCAGGTTTCCAAAACAAATCTGGCCTGATTTGCAGCATTAGGACATGGCTTTGCCCTAAGCCATGTTTGGAGGAGCCGATCTGTTCCTTCTGGAAAATGCATGAGCCAGAGTTCTTCTCTGGGAAGAGGCATCAAAGGTGCCCATGCTCAGCTCTTCTCCCCTGCAGCGCAGTCACATTTCCAGGTTGCTGTTTGCCTAAGAGACAGAGATGCTCTGACTGGGATGTGTCACCCTAAGTAAGCAAATATATTAGCTCACAGTTTTGCCACCACTAGTCTCATGACAGCTGGCAGGGATTATTATTTATTTCCATCTTAAAATTATGTAGTTAGAAAGAAGTCTCCTTGCCCTCATTCACCCACTTATATAAATGCACTGACATGTCAATTGCTCACACCTACAGAAAGCATTTTCAGCTGGTCACTCCATATAGCTGCCTTTGCTCCCTGCCCAGGAAGGACTGGCTGAGACATTCAGTCTGTATTTACTGATTAAATGGGTTTGCAACACACTGCAACAGTGGGTTTATTTTGTTGTAACTTCTGCCACAGCTCTGCCATAATCAAATAGGTAATTGAGCCAGTCTGTCCTGGAGGCTTATTGCCTTCCAACTCACACAATGCAGAGGTTTATTATTTTCTGAAGTTGAATCCCTTTGAGTACTGAGGACCAAATTTTGCAAAGGGAAGGTAAATGTGAACATTTTAGTAGGTAATAAATGGATGATCAAGCTCACGGTTTTTCTCAGAAGGGATCCTTTGGTTTGTGGTTGAATGATTTTGGAAACTAATCTGCTAAAAATACTGTGGTGTCTGGCATGCCAATGACAGGATTGTTATTGTGTAGATAATACTTCACGCTGAATTAGAGAATGTGGTTTTGTAGGTCATGCCCTTGAGGGATTTTTTTAATGGCAGATAACTTTCATAAAATCAAGAATGAGTTAATAATATACCAATTCCTCACCCTCTTCTGCAGTGAGAACACCAAATGGCACAGTGATATCAGTTAAATTTTTTTTCATTCTGTGAGCAGAATTTTGCCTCATGGTTAAGTCTAAGTTCACAGCATCTTCTTACAGTTCTTATTTTGTAGTCATTAACTGTGTGATTAACTTTTGTGTTCCACAGGAGGTAATGTGCCTCCTGCCATCGGTCTCCCTTGCAGCATCTAGACTCTGTAGGAGTATCCTGACAACTAGCATATGAGAATTTTTCAAGACAGAAAAAGACAAAAGCCCAAGAGGCTAAAGATCACAGATAGAGTGAGCTTTCTGATGCCACCTACAGAGGACACACAGGAAGGAATGAAATGCTTCTGTATGACTGCTGCATGACTTCAGGCTCCAGGGCAAGCAGCATGGGGTTTGGCCAGAAATCCCCTGAATTTCTGTGTAAAGCTAGTAAGCCCTCTTGTCTGACCCAGTGTGGTCCAACTGGCAACCTGTAGTCAAATCTGGCATATTGGACACTTCCATCTGGTCTCTTCCCTCGAAGAAATTGTATAGCCAATGAAATATGAATGATGCTTGTACAGACAAATGCCTCTTCTGGAGGCTGTGAGTGAGCTGTCACAGCACAGCTTTCCAGCTGTTGCTGCCTTCACCCCTTTCCTCCTCCTCACGGACTAAAGCAGCAGCAGAGCTCCCTGAACCAGAGATGGAGTGCATCTGGCACCTCTTTTGACAGCAAGAGGTTGAGGTAGCAACAGCTACCTCAGAGGTGAGAGTGACTGGGGGAAGAAGAAGAGAAAAATGCCAAAATCTGGTGAGTCGTGCCCTTACCTGAGTGAACATGCCCTGAGGGAACACTGTCTCTGTTCAGGGAAACAAGCTAGGCCAATGTTTGAGATTTCTTCTCAAGGGGAAGAGTACCCAGGGTGCTCAGACATTTCTCATGTCCTCATGAGCTGAAACTCAGGCTTTGGGCTGAGGTCTTGTTCTCCCCTCCCCCTTTGGTCTGGACTCTGCTGAAGAGAAACCAGCCTGGCTGGGCAGCACCATCCTGCCTAAGCCAGACATTGCCTTGGGAAACAGCAAGGCCTCCTCACAAAGTGTGACAAGAAGCAGGGAGAGTACCACCCACTAAGCTGAAATTACTGGGCTGAATATAAGAGTCTTCATACTGAGCTGAGTGACCGCAGAAGAAGTATGACACCAACGGGTAAATGATAAGGCAGAAGCACCAGGCAATACTGCAGCACCTGGGGATGGCACCAAGCCAGGAGCATCTCTAAGGCTCCATTACAAAAGGCACTCTGCTGAAAATGCATCTACCTGAAAATAACCCCAGGCCCAGGAACTTTACAAACCACTGACAGCCATCTGAGGGCAAAAGAAAGAAAAATTCAAGGGTCAAAGGAATCCTTGTTGGTAGGAATGTGGAATTTACTATTCACATATGCTAATTGTTTCAGTTATTTCTAAGCTTTTATCCAGAAAGAAGGTTTACCTGCCTCCTTGGCAAAGTATTCAGTACTTGTCAGTGATAATGTGCTTTCCATTAAACCTGGTTAGAGAGGCATTTGGCTTTCTCAGGTTTCAGGGTGAAGCTTGACTCAGTTTATAGGTTTACTGAGGCTTTGAATCCTGCCCTCATTTGTGGTGTTCAAAGTCTAAGGTTGCTTCAGAATAACATGGGATAGCAGCATTTTCTATGAAAAAATACTCATATCATTTTGTGTTCTTCTCCACATTCCCAGTTTCAGTTTAGCAGATTAGTCAGTGGGTCATAAAGTGAGGTATAGAATAGACTCATTTGTACATTTGCAAGCAGCAAGCAAACCTATTTCTTACTTGGAAATTCCTGTAAGTGTGTTTCAGTTGACTTATTGACACTGAAGGGATATGAGAAACATGCAAAGATCACTTTTTGTGCTTTTTGGGAGCTGAAGAGTGTTTTTTGTTTGTTTGTTTTGTTGTTGTTGTTTTATGGCTGAAGAACAGTTTTGGCTGGAGAACTGTTTTTCTAGCACTATGTAAGGTCGATGCTTTTGGCCACCTTCCTTAATGCTTTTAGGGAATGTTACAGCATTTGCGGGAAAAAAAAAAAAAAAAAAAAAAAAAAAAAAAGCAGGTTGAAGTGTTTATTTTCCATAGAGTTCATGTACTGGTGTTCTTTCATAATGGCAGTTGTTATTGTACCAGATGACTGATAGAGCATTAATCAGCTTATCTGATGGTCTTTGTGTTAGAGGGACATTTTTCTCACGCTATTGCTATTGATCTATTACCATACCATTAGCTTACAGAATTGACTTATGGAGCACGTTAGACATAGGAAAATCAGTTACTACACAAAAGTGCCCTCTATTTTTATTAATGCACTAGAACTAAATTCCCAAGGGTTAGCTTGACACCACTGATATAGAAGAAACTGTAACCTGTCTGCCACTTAGCCTTGCAGGTATGTGACATATCAGCATCTCACCATGGAGTCAGTGCTGACCTGACATGGGATGTCCATTGCTGATCATTACATCTCTCCACTGAATGTTAACAGATCAGCTTCCTAGACAATTATGAAAAGAAACTATGAAATGTAAGTATACTCTAACAACATTTACAATTGTCAGCAAGGTACTTTTATTACTGACATCAAGTCCTCTGTCCACTGTCAGTTCCTGTTCCAGCAGTCACTGGGAGAAAGATGGTCTAGTGAAGATTTATTTTTTTTTTTTTACACAGTGTATTTCATGACAAAAAATGTAAGAAGGAAAAAAAAAAGGAAATATAGAGCCTCAGAAATTTTCCAAGTGCCCCTGCTCCTGCATGTTCTCCCAGCCTTGTTCAGTGCCTGCCTCTGCAGGTTGGGGTGAGCAATCATGCTAGCAGCAGTCTTTATAAACTGCTGGGGTAAGAGCAAAAAACTCAGTGGTGGACAGCCCTGCCTTGCCTCACCTTTTCCCTGGTCATTGGCATGGTATCACCTGAATACATCTGGGCACAGGAGATGGGAGGGAAAAGAGAGGTGGACACTTGCTGGATCTGGGCATGGGGGTAGCAGATCAATGACAACTCCTGAAAATGGGATTTGTTCAGCCTCAGGGCTCCAAGCTGTTCATGGAAGATGACACTTTGCTGCTGCCATGATGACAGCTTTGCTGATGCCATGAAATTGATTTTTATGACCCAGGATGAGGACAAAACAATTTAATCTTCATCAGTGGGGCAGAAAAACAAATTTCCCTGCTTTGCTGAGGACACTGAACCTACATTGCTCACTATGGCTGGAACAAATGAAGCAGCTTGGTTCAGTGTAGTATAATGGACTGCTAAAGCCATCACTCTAACAAGATGGAAGGCAACTCTGTCATGTCTGCCCTAGACCCATGCAGCACATTTGAATCACCCTTCTTCTGCATTTTAGACCATCATTTATACTAATGCAGTTGACTGCCAGCAAATCAATTCACATTCATTTCACACACAAGAAAAACAACTAGAGCAAAGTGAACAGAAGTGGTGAATCCAACACAAAAGAGAAAATCTGAGATATGACTGAAACTTCTCTTTAACAGGTTAAATTAATTAGACTCTACTGAAACCTCACTTCCTCTCTCTCAGCTAGACTTGCACATCACAGATTGTATCTTAGGAAAAAGAGGTAAGAGCTTGGCTTTTAATTTAGCCACAAACTGTCAATTTAAAGTTTACCGGAACCTTAGTGAATGTGGTCCATATTTCAGGAGTCACGGGTCCTCTATGTGCTTCTGAGGAAAGACTCAATTTCTCTTAAAATGAATAGATTCAACTGGTTTTATTCTTGATGTTCTCATACATCTTGCATCAGTTGACAACAGTTCTGCATACGACCATTTTTTTACATTAAAAATAACTGCAGATGGTTCCCAGGAATGGACTGTCAGAGACATAGAAAATGAATCTTTCCTTTTTTCACTGTGTAGGGATCTCCCAGATTTTAAAAACTGACACAATGAGTCCAGAAAGACGTAGTCTGAAAAAAAATAGGCCTGGGACAAATTAGAATGAAAATTGATCTTAATACCATGGGTTTGGGGAACTGATAAAGAAAATAGCATGGATTTTGTAAACTAATTATACAGTGTCCTTAGTTTAAGCAGTGTCTTTCCTTAACCTCTTTAATTACTTCTCTTCAAGAAATGTTTTTCTTTATGAAGATCATTCATATTAGGTGAATCATGGCTTTGTACTGTTGCTTCAGTTTTTATTTAAAACATAATTCACAGACAAGTTCTGTATTCCCTCTAGATTTTATGAATTATAAACGACATTAAAGCTCTTTTACTTAAGCTAACAAGTTTTCCACAAGCTAGGAGCTCTTTAGCACCATAAGAAGTCAGCAATATCTAAGCAGGCAGATAATTACTGTTTCTTTGTCATGCCTGTAACTCTAATGCACATTAATTGGAGCTTTACATGCAACTCTGAATAAAGCCTCATTCTTCAAGGTGCTGAACAGCTTGCCTAACACCTGGAGGTGGTAAGCACCTCTTCAAGCTGCCAACCTCCTATAACAGTTGTGGGCTTGATGCATCGTTTGTAAATTCTGTTTCAGAATGAGAAATCCCTTTGTACTAAACTGTTTAATCTTTGTGCTTCACTCTTGGCTATCTGGATTTATCAGAGAATTGTGAATGTTGTCAGACTCCTAGGGGTGACAGCTGAGATTATAACCATCTTCTTACACCTTAGTTAAAAACAGGTATATAGAAATGGAATGATATATATGTATAAGTAACTGCATGCCATATTACAAAGAATTTGATCAAAATCTCACATGATAAATCCTTTATCTATTTCAACTCTTTTGTGACTTGACTGTATGGCCATACTTACTGAGCGTTCTCTTTTTGAAATACGCAGTTCAATGCCTGTTAAAAAAGGGAGGGTTAGTTTTTGCTCACCAGGAGCAGTACATGAAAAAGACATTTCCCACACTTTTGACATGATGGGACTGCTATCAAGACCAATTCTGTTTAGTTGGTCTGTTAAGATAATTGGTACCTGTCACAAACTGATGCAAATCCAGAGAGCACAAACTGGAGATGCAGAACTGAATGTGAAACACAAAACACAGGAATGTCTGCAGGTGCCTGCACTGAGGTGTTGAAACTTCACAGTGAAATTCTTGATCATGGAAACTTTTGTTATTTGTGTCACTCTCAGACCTATATCTAGTCTGAATTTTATGAGAGAGAGAATGAGAAACACTACAGTAGGTCTCCTTAAAATACAGATATATATATATATATTTTGAGAAAATCTCCCCCTTCCAAGCTGCCCTAGTATTTTATCTTACTGCTTAGAATGTATTATAGCCTTCATAACAAAAATGTATGTTCAGTTATCACTCAGTGCATTATTTTTTTAATAAATAAAAAGTATAAGAAATATTATAAAAATAAGGAATAGGAACAAAAAATCTCAAATTTGCATACAATGATTTTAACATTCATTTTTTTAAAATGAATAACATGAATAACAGGAGAATAAGAAACTTCAAAGACATCTAAAGGTCAGAGAATCAGGGAATGGTTTGGGATGAAAGGGATCTTAAAGATCATCTTGTTCCAACCCCCTGCCATGGGCAAGGACACCTACCTCCCACCAGACCAGGCTGCTTAAAGCCCCATTCAGCTTGGCCTTGAGCACCTCCAAGGATGGGACATACACAGCTTCTCTGGGCAAACTGTTTCAGGCCAACTTTAGGTAGTGGAAGGCTGCTATAAGGTCTCCCAGTTTCAGATGAAACATATGAACATAGCATGTGCCATCTTTTTGGGGGTTAATAGGAGAACAGCAAGTAAAGAAGGATAATCAAGATTGTGGGAAGAAATAAAAGCTTTGACTTGTTTAATGGGTATCATAAAGAAATAATATAGTATTATTTTCTTTTCTTTTTGTTTGTGAATGGGAGAGAGCAGTGAGAAGGTAAGTTTCAAGCATGCCCATCTATAGACTGAATCAGGAAAACAACTCTTGTTTTCTTCTCCATTGGTTCTGGTGGGAGGAAGGCAGCTGGCAAGGAAGGAAAGCAGGTTTTATTTTCATGTCAGTTGGAGGAGGGGTGAGTAGAGTGGGAGGACAGTAAAATTTTTGGTAGGATTCTGATACAGAGTGAGCAGTGAAAACTTGAAATCTAGTCTCACTTCTTTTGGTCATTAGCAGGCAGGACATGCTAAAAACGAAAATCTTCCATTTGGTTTCTGAGAAGTTCTTGGAAAGAAGCGTGGCATTTACTAATATTTGCATTTATTGTAATTTGCTTATTTATACACAAATAAAATTAAATTATAGCATATTGCAAGATTTGTATTGTGGTTCATGTTTAATAAGCTGATTCTAAGGGAAGGAACAAAAATGGAATAAAATGGAATACTTATTTGAGGGAGAGGACTAAATTAGAGAAAGGAAAGTATTCTTTTTCTTTCTTTTCTTTTTTTTTTTTTTTTTTTTGGAAAGGGGTTTGAAGAAATTAAAGCAGTAGCTTTTGTATGTGTTCACTATGAGAAAAAAAGTATGTCCTCAAAACTTATCTACATTTAGTCTGTGGATAACAATACATGAAGCACCCTATCAGTCAGAACACCAGTCCCATACTCTCTTACTGTGGCTATCCAAAGAGCTATTTGGAGAGAGCAGACAAGACCTCTGTCTAGTGCCCATTTCCACTTATCTTTCCCCAGCATCCACAAGTCTTGATGGAAAGATAGTAGAAGGTAACACACATCACTGCTGTTCCTTTTAATTAATTTGTCTAATGCATTTCAAGCCTCTGAAAGTATCTATTTTTTGTCTCTTTTAAACTAATTTCATCAAGTGCTTTCTGGTCTAGAACTGAAAGTTTTAATGAATTTCACTTTTGTGTTGACATTTTCTACAACTTTTTTTTTTTTTTTTTTTTTTTTTTTGTAAATCTTACTCCTTTTTCCTTTCAGCGTTCTCATTTCTACGTTGAACAGCTTCAGCCTTTTTAATCTTTCTAATAAGACTGTCGTGACATCACCTCGGTCATTTCAGCTGCCCGCTTTTGTGACATGTGCTCCACAGTGCTCTTCCTGAGGACCCAGAAATCTGAAGTTCTCAAGATGTGGTTTTGTGGTAAAATGGTACTTGTCTTATTGTCAATACCTTTCCTGATGATGCTTTATATTTTGCTGAGTCCTTTTTTGTCTGTCACCAAACACAGGGTGAAAGATGTCAGTAAACAGTAATGTTTCAAGATCATTTTCTTGATCTCAACCAATTCTGAATTCTGCATGTATGTGCCCATCATGTTATTTTTCTCTAGATGCGTTACTTTTAATTTAGAAACAGCAAAACTAATTTGCTGCATTTTAGTTCAGTCAGTATTGTAAACTTCTGGAGTTCCTCACTGTCTACCAGAAGAGCTTGTTATCATCTTCAGATCTGAGGATATTGCTTTGTTTTCCTTTCCTGATCACTGGTGAATATGTTGAATAAACCTGGTCCCAACACCAGGCCTTATAGGACTGCACTGCTGATGTTTCACCATCTTAAAAAACACTACTCTATTACCTATCCTTTATCTACCTTCCAGAATAGGAGGTCATTTCCTGCAGTCCTGTGGCAGCTTATGTGTTTCGCTTGTTTTTTTTTTTTTTTTTTTTGTAACCTTTTCATGTATTCTGGCCAAAGATCATTATTATTATTATTATTATTTTTTAAGTCAAATGTATTTCCTTTGTCCATGCTCTTACTATCAGCACTGTTGAACTCCAGCAGGAGTTCAGGGAGTCAGGATAATCCTTCACCTGAGCCATTCTGGCTCTTTCTCAATAGTCTGTTTATTCATGTATTTGGCAATATCTTTCTTATTGTAGGCATTATCTACCATTTTCCCATGAGTCATACTCACGGCTCAGTAGCTCCCAGGTTCACCCCTTGAGCACTTGTTGATGGCCAGCAGTTCTTCAATTTTATGTCTGATTTCTTTCTCAATTCTTGGGTGAATGCCATCTCATCCTGGTGACTTATTAACATTTAAAACATCTGGTTGGTCTAAATACTTTCAGCAGTATGTTTGCTCCAAACTGACCTACCTCATCTGACCTCTCTGCTGTAAAGAATATATGGGTTATATGAGCCTTCCCAACACCTTCAGCAGGAAAGACTCATTTCTCACCCAGGCTTTCTGCCTGACTGGATAGGGCTGCTTGACCTCTGGGAATAAGAAGTATGTGGCTCCTTCTGGAGTGCTCTCACCTGTAAATGTTTGAGGTAAATGTGAAAATCATAGGTTTTGTCACCTTGACTAGGGTCACAGTTAACATGCACGCTTACCTGCCATGTTTGATGCATGACATGAAAGATTGTAGCATATTAATTAAAAATTATTTTTAAATGGTTAATAAATAATGCTGTTTATCTGTATCACTTGACTTAAGCTATAGTCTATAACAAAAATGCATATTTGTGCATCAGATTAAATATCCATCCAGCCTAGCTTTCTGATGCTGAGAGACTAGCACTGCAACACAGAGTACTTCCCCAGTTGCTATCAATTTGTGGTTCAGAGAAATGGCGAACAATTGTTCATTATTCATTTTCTTTATGACACTCGTGATTTTATACTTATTTGTCATATTGTCTCTTAGGGGAAGAGTCCTGACTGAATAGCCGTGTCTATTCAACAAATCCTTTCCTTTCTCTTCCACACTTTGATCATCTTTATCCTTCTCTTGACCTTCAGTGGGAGATTTTTGCTTTCATTAACTTCTACCAGTCTTTTGACCGGTTTATTTATTTATTTTTCAATTTGGGATTTTTTTTTTCTTTTTGTCTGGAGGAAAATAAGCAAAGTAAGTTATCCTGCAAGCTTGTTCATTCCCTTCCCCACAGCACCAAATAGGTAACAAACCCTGCCATGGGGATTCACAAATCTTTTTAAGTGTATATACCTGTCCACAATCCACAATCTAAAAGCAATGCCTCCCATATTTTCATCTGGGATTTCTGTGAGTAAAAACATGCACACACACCAAACAGAGTGTCCGTCATGCTGTTTGCACATGGTTAAACCTTACAACTGAGCTTAGTTAGTTAGATGTTCACCATCTGTCAGGAAATAAAATTTGTCAGAAAAGTAACTGTGAATTAAGAGGGAGCCATTTTTCATTGGGTTAACATATTGAATTCATATATAATGTGGTGTGAGGAGTGCTAGAGGAGGAGTTATGTGGCTGAGAGCATGGGAAGAAAGGGCGGGATGAGTCCTCCAGGCAGCAATGAGCCACATTGGTGGCCAATTGCACCCTATCTGCTTGCTGACTCCCTGGGGTGGACTGGATGCAGCTGTAGGTTGGTGCAGAGCCGATCTGGATGTGTGCTGCAGCCTGACATATTCGGGGCAGGTTGGTTACTGCACGCTGCCACAGCAGCTCTGTGTAGTGGGGTTACATGGCAAAGTGTTGGCACTGGGGTGCTGCAGGGGTAGCCTCTGTGAGATGAAACTTGTGGCTGTCCTTATCTCTGTCCACGAGCATCTTAGTTTTATCTGTTTCCCCTGATGTGGTGAGGATGGGAGCAAGGGAGCAGCTGAGTGGGTGCTGTGCAGCCAGCCGAGGTCAACCCACCATAATTTGTAACACATGGAGCTGACTCATTGCATACACAAAGTGGAAGTGCTCATTCCTCAAGGCCACACAGTGCCCGAGTACCTCATCAGAGCAGTACAATTGTGTTGTTAGACACTTGGAAATCCAGGCAAAAAATGTGGCGGTGGTGTGAAAAGCATAGGAAAAAAACAGCAAATGATTACAAGAAATGATAGCGTTGGCCAGCCTGTACCAAACAACAAACAAGAAAAGGTAAAAGAATTGATCTACAGGTGTAGTGATCTAGTGGTGTGTCTTCCCCAGCCACAGAATGGGAAACACCTGCCCTTCATGCAGGCTGTCTGTTATCGCTCCTTATGTTCACAGCTGTGGTCAGCCTCAGCTGCTGGAGCACTTCCCGGGGATCCCAGGGAGAGAAGGGTGGGCTGGCAGGTTCATAGATGTCCAGGTGGCCTGGTTACTGACAGGAGCCCCAGGATGCCATACTGCCACATCACTGTGCATTAATGTATTTAATGCAGTCCCTCTGTGAGTGTGTTCAGGGAAGAGTGTACTGGCAACAGTCCGTGTGACCCTGATAGCACAGAGTAGGAATGTTTGCCTAAGAGGTGTTTTTGGATCTTACCGAGTTGTTTATTCATATGACAACTTTATTTGCCTATAGTTGGAAGAAATCTTTTATTCATTCCAAGTCATACGTGGCATTTTTCCAGCAGGAGGGGTTGTGGCAATTTTACTTTCATTGTAGTCATGGGTATGATAGGGCATAATTGTAAATCTTTACTATTTCCCTCTGTTTCTAGCTTTCTATTTGTACAGCTGTAATCAGGACATTAATGAGCTCCTTAAAAACTGTGTTTAGATACTCACATTCTCATTACGATTCTGCAGAGTTTGTTACGAGTTTCAGCCGCTATAGGGCATATGTTTAAAATACGTGGCAATACAACTATCAGAAAACATCACTCTGAACAGACATGAGTTTTAAGTTCTGTAAAACCACACTGTTCTGGAGAAAAGAACTAAAAAAGTAATGCGAAACTGGAGGTGCTAAACCTGTCTAATTCAGGCCTTATTCTAACAAATCTTACAACCATCCAGAGCCATTTGCGTGCTCACTGAACTCAGTGGAGAGATTCTCATACACGCTCAGTATGAGTTGAATCAGACTTTACCATTCAAAGAAGTCAGATAAATAAGATACACAGATACACTGCAAAAGAGTGAATCTGCAATAAATTGTCCTGGACCATTCATCAGTACAACACTAGCATTCTGATAATTATTCCCTCACTGGAAACCATGTTTGAAATTAGCTTCCTCCCTCATAATACAAAACTTGAAAAAATAGGATAGTAAAGCCAGGAATTCACAAGCCTGTAAAATGTTCCAGTAAAGGCCCATTCATGCAATCTTAATTTGTTCTCCCTTGTGCATGTTTTATGATATCATATTTAATTCTAAATTACAATATATTCCTACTTTACCAAAGGAATGGGTGTCACTCTGGGACAAATCTGGAACCTATAAGGAGTAGTGACTGTAGGTTGGTTCCTTTAAAGACATAAATAGACATGCAGTGGGTAAGCCAGGGAAAAACAAGATAGCAAGTTTTGACCTTAAGACTAGATAGTTGAGTGCTTTCCTGTGGGACTAAATTCTAACCTTCCCTCAGCGATGGACTGCTGCTGTGATTCTAGACCCATTTTTTACATTTATCCTGCTGCCTTCACCAATAAGAGCCTTGGACTTTGAAAACTCAGGGTCCTGAAATTTCTTTTTGAGCATTAGAAATTGGCATATACTTTGTGTTGATAATTTTGGCTTTCATTTCTCTGCCTCTACCTGTAGAATAAGTGTAATGACACCACATAATGTAACAGCTGCATTGTGTAGATAACTATAATAATAGCTTTGAATTGCTTAGCTTATTCTGTTAACGGCACCTCTGAAACCTCTATTAAAAAAAAAAAAAAAAGAAAGAAAAAAAGAAAGTGATTTATTTTTAACTCAAATCACTGGATGAGGTGGGAAACTACTGAAAATGGCAGCACAGTTTTATATTATTAAAGATAATCACAATATCTGTGAATCAAAGGAGCAAATTAAAATTCCACAGAAATACCAAATTCTGACATCTTCTAGGTTGTAAACATGAATTTAAAATCTTCTCTCTATTTTAATATGTCAATTTTGGATGCAGTTTTTAACATTTAACTTTCATTCCAAGTGCCCACTTAATCACTTGAATTTATGGAATAGCAGATAATAATAATAAGGTAGTAATAATAAGATGCTATTCTAGTAAGAGAAGAGTCACAAACCTTACAATAAATTTGGAAGTTGTTTTCCTATACCAATGTATATATGCTAATTACAACCTCTTTCCTTCCATTTTCTTTTGTCTGTCGCTCTTCTGTTGTTCAGATTATAAATCTACCTTTGTAATTCCTTCCTATTTTCCATAGGCCCTCAGTGAACTTAAACGCACACAGTAGTATTCCAATCCGCTGCATGACAGAAGTCATTCTTCACCTCCAGAGCTGAGTATATTTGGATGAATGAAAAATGAAGTCAAGCTTTGGCAAGCATAGCAAATGGGGCTTTCCCAACTCTAAATAACTTATTAGATTCTTCACTCATTTAGCTATGTTTCTCCACAAATTCAACCATAATGAGGTCTGACCATATAAAATTTAGAATATATATGTTTATATATATACATATATATAAAGTGAGACCTTAAAAAATGATGTGTTATCTTAATGGCTAGTACCACAGCCATGCATGAAGTCACAAAGGACTTCATGAGTGTCTGAAGGAGTTCTTCCCATCAGGATCGTAGGGGCAGAGGATGAAGGGTCCTGTTATGCTTCTGTCCCCACAATATGCTTCAGGGGATAATCTCTACCAGCAATCTGCACTTGCATCTGATCTACAGATATGCTTATGCCTATCTTCCCATTTGTCATGTCGCACTAAAAGCATCTGAAAGAGTTTACTCTGTAGAATACAGTTAGTGAAGTTTGACACAAGCAGCCTTTGTTTGAACTTCCTTTGGGAGTGGTAATTTGTGAAACCATAATGTTGTTCTAACATAATAAGACATAAGGTATTCTTGAGAAGACAACATTTTTATATATTACTTATCTTCTCTTCATCCTAAGCAGCTAGCCAAAAAAAATGTTGACATTGTTGGCTATGCCATCTAGAAGCAAAAGTGGTCGACAGTGTTAATAATGTTCTCTTTATTTTCAAACATGTACCAAGCTTCATATCTTTGCACTCAGAAAGAGGAAAGAAATAAATATAGATTACTCACACACTTTGATTTTTTCTTTAGTCTATACTAACCTTTAAAAAACCATTCATCCATCTTTAGCTAAGGGCATGCCCCAGTTGTAGGGTCAGCCTTTGGCCTCTGTCAACTTCATTGTTCCACCATAGTCTTCCCCTTGAATGACTTCAACTCCACCAATCTGTCTCTACAAATAGCACCCAGATAAAGCCCTTTCTGCTTGATGCAGTCAGATTTTTCCATTCCAATAACTAAAACTGATGACAGACACACTGGTTTTGACTGATAGTTGACAGAGATGAATCTGGCACATCACATAAATTAGCATAAGCTCTCTAAAAAGTTTCAAAATCTGATGTGCCAAGCTTGCATTTATCTTATGGCAAAAGTAGAAATCATAATACTATAAATAAACTCTGCTATCATGGAGATTTCACCTTTCTTATAGGCATTAAATTGCAAAAACACCTCAGCTAATAACTCCCAAACTAATTACCCTTAAGCTGCAGTATCACAGAAGTAATCATTTTTAAAAGTCAGTCAAATAAATAAAATCATTTTTCCAGAGTAATTAGCCAACCATCTATGAATGAGATAAACGATTCAATTAGAATTTGAATTATGCAAAGCTTGTTCATGCTGATATGGAAAAAAAAAAAAAAAAGATTCAGTCTATCCTTGGAAGCCTGTGGCTTTTGTTGACGTACCTGTCAAGACAACTTGAAGAGTAAAGGCTTCCTCTAAGGCAAATAAACAAATCTACTTCTGAGTAATAATTATCACACTTCAGGTAGTGAATTTTGCAAGCTGTGATGCTGCATGCTAAGATTGACTGCTAGAGACATGGAATTAGCCTTTAGAAATGCTTTGCCTGGAGTACTGTTTGTTGTTGAAATCAACTAAGGAGCAATAATAAAGAGCAAGATCAGATTATTATTGCTATTTTTTTTTTCTGTAGATGTCCAAGATGGTGAAATGGTGTTCGATGACATCCCCTTGTACTCTGACATGAGAAGTGGTTTCAGTTCTAGTATTTGTTATTCCCTAAGAGAACAGTCAACTCTGTTTTAGCAGTGCAGAAAGAAAATATCCTTTCCTAGTATAACAATGGCAATGCCAGTGGTTTTTTTTTTTTTGATGTTGCAAAATTTGGACAGCCATTTGCACAGATCCATTAAGTTATTTAGGAACTTCAACTGAAGTTCCTAATTTGTTGTTTGAGATACTCCTTTACAGTGAGTGGAGACAGAAATACCTTTTAGAGAGCTCCTCAGCCAAACCAACTACAAATAACTTTTCTTTTTTTGAAGCAATTTTACAAGCAAATGTTATTCTCTTAGAAACAGATTGACTATAACTATGCTATTCTATGCTATTTCAGCCAATCTCTTAGTGTTATCATTATTCTTCTAGATGACACAACATTCTATGAGTTATGGTACTTCTACATTGCAAGTCACATAGACAGAAATTGCTTTAAACTAAATACAGAAACTGCTGTGTTAAATTAATTATTTCAACTACACTCTAGCATCACACACTGTATTGAACACTTAGAAGGTGGCTTGATACTTTCTGACCATCTGTACAAGGCCAAATATGTCACTGGTACAAAAATGTCCAGCTCCATTTGTTTCATAGGCATCCTCTCTGTTTTCCTGCAAAATATTAAATATAGCCAAGGAATTTCAAAAGGTTAAGAGGGGACCAGCACAGCAAAGCATGAACACATACTATCTTCTACCCTTATCTTCTATGACAATGTGAATATTTCAGTAACAAAGTTATGACATTCCTTGATATGTTCACCTCTTATTGTAGATAAAAAAGCTGTCATTAGCAAGTTATTTTGGCCCATAGCTTCTGTTCAATATCACCTTGGATAACACAACTACTCCCTGTATTTCAAGCATTTAATCAAAGTGCTGTGATACCTACTGTGCAAATCAGGTCTTCTTTATTCTGAACTTCATATTGTTTTCCACTTGTGAACTGGGTGACAGAGAAACCTTTAGCCAACTTGTAGATTTGCTTGTCTACTATGGATTTCTTGGGAAGCCTAAAGCCTAAATCACTGTAGTAACTAAGCTATTACTAAGGAAGTAACAGTGGGCAACACTACTACAATAAGGAGCATCAAGGAGCATCACATCAACCTTGATGTGAAACAAAAGTGATGACCACAAACTAAAGATTTCTGTGATGCTTGCATGTGGAGGAACATAAGGAGAACACACAGGCTTATCCAAATAGCAATGGGGAGATGGACAAAATAACCAGTGACTTACACTGGGCTGCTCTGTGACTGTAGCCATGATCAGCAGATACTAGAAGAGCAAGGGTGAAGCAGTTTGATTTCTGGGTTGTTCACAGCATGCTGATGGACATGAGTGTGTCTAATAAAAGCATCTCAGCTGTCATCCAGTTTTGTATCTCTTCTTGGGGAATCAAATTAGGCAACAAGCTGTCAAAAATCACTATGGCTCAAGTACAGTGCTAAGAAAACATGACTACATATAGAAACAGGAAAAGATATGGTAATGTCATTTCAAAGGTGCGGTTAAACTCCTCTTCAGTTTCTGAATCTGTCGCTGATCTGAATCCAGTGAGGCTTGTGGTGACTGAAGGAGGTTGTAATACAGTTGGAGACTGAAATAAGTCCTGCAAAATAAGTTAGGTGGATTTAATCCACCTCCCAAGAGAGACACATCTTTGTCACAAAATCATCACTGCTCTTGCCACTAATTGGCATCTGCACTGGCAATCTCAACAGAAGAGCTGAAAGAACTGCCAGAGAATAGAAAATGAAATGTGCTCTGCTCATTGAGGATTGTCACTCAGGTCAGGCCTGAGACACACTCACAGGAGCAGAGAGCAGAGAGCTTCTCGATGTACTGCCTGGGGGTCTGCAGCTCCCCCTGTTCTGCAAGGGACACTCAGCCTCTTTCTCCTACCACTTTCGGTCACTTACCCATCCCTATACAGCTTTCATCCCTCAATTAATTGAGCACTAACACCACACCCAATACGTTTTGTGAAGCACTAAAGTGTTTCTTTCTCTCTCTCTCTCTCTTTTTTTTTTTTTTTTTTTTTTTTTTATAGAAGGATGCAGAACAGAGTTGAGAATACTAAATGGCTTATCAGCAAATGCAAAAAGTTTATCTCATTCTCATGGCAGTCCCTGGGCACAAAGTTGGTTTCTTGAGGATTGTTACAGAAATGGTTGCCTTTCACCTTGGGTTAGCAGAGGTCTTCAACTTCCAGGCCTGTTGATGTGATATACTTTACAGGTTATTTTTTAAGAAAGAGTAAGACAATATAAATTGCTTAGTATATCCTAGGTATATAGGCAGGAACACCATCCTATTGCTTTAATGTGACAATATCAAATGCATTACACTGTCATGTGTGATCAGCGTTTTCTTCATTTTATTCTTTTAAGATTTCATTGAAGATGATTACAATGAGTTTCTTCAGGGACATTCAAGTGCTCAGAAATTCAAGTGACGAAATACACTGAAGAGAGAAGGGTAAATTACTATCCTCAGAAATAAATAGAGAAGGGCTTGTATAGGGTATCTGTGAGAATCAACCTTTGCCAACATTATTCCTCAGAAGCTTAGGGCATTCCTTGTTTTAACTAGACCTTACTAAGCCCTACTGACAAACTAAATTTAAATGCTCCCATGTGATATAGCAAAATATGGATAAAGAAATGCAGGATTAATAACAAATACATCATAAAAAAATAAAAATCTGTTGTGCAGCTGCTTAGACAATTTACTAGATATACCATATTTTTATTATACCTGTAAAAACATAACTTTAATGCAAAAACTAAATAAATAATTATTCATTTGCAACTAGCTACATCTACTTGTCAGGGTAAAATTCCTATAGAGACTTAGATCAACACCAACTTTTAGCTCTGAAGAGCAAAATAACTTAGATGTTTCCTATTGCAAAAGAAATTATATTGTGGCTGGATACAAAGGGGCACAGTGTTGTAATTTATGTGAAGTTCTGCACCTTTTCACCTGTTTTCTTTATTTTAATCACCATTTCAAAAATAGTCTCCATTAAAAATACATGGAAGGGAGCTTTTCACATGCAGTCATGAAAGTACTGGATTGTGAATTAAATGTATTTATTCTGGTGAATCTGCAAGCTTTTGTTTTCCAAATAAAAATATGTATTTAAATAAATATGAAAAAAAAAATCTTGAATCTCCTCTTAGAGCTAACAAGTCATGTGACAACTTTATAATTTTTCTTTTTATAGGCGTCCTCATCTTTATTTTATGAGTATCAACCTTGTGCTCTTGAAAATGGAGATTTTATTTTCACAGGTGCTTGCACAGTACACAGTTGCCAGCAGTTGAACATTTAATAAGAAATGTCAAGGCGTTAAATGCTGTTACCTGTTACCATCGTATTAACGATCCTTTCTTCAAGAATCAATTTCAACAAATTAATTAGATATCTTTCTTTTCTCGAGGTCTTAGTTTGAAGACCTTAAAGCTACAACAGCATTTGAACACATTTTTAAATCTGCAGCTTAAAGTGAAAATTAGGGCAGTTATGTCAGTGAGGGACTGCATTTACATCACAAATACCCTCACAACTGACAGTGGCAGTTCAGCCCAGGCTTGGGATCAGAACAGTTTACATCCTCTATGCCACTGCTGAAGTACTTTCGAGAAACAATGTAGAAAAATCTGTACCTGTACAGTTTTTTACACCTCAAGCCACTACAGTCAGAGTAGATTTGATATTGCTTCATAGTTTGCTTTATGAACTAATCGTTAAATAAATATAATATCTACAGATGTTGCAATTGCTATGTCTTACAGCACAAAGTGTGTTATCTCTGCGTACAGGTGTGGTAAATGTGGTACAGCTACTCAATGAGTAAGTTTGGTGGTTTGCTTGTATATGAAGAAAGCAAAATTACTTTATTATTATTATTATTATTTTGCAGCTGCTGCTGCACTAGCTGTCTTTCTTTCTTCATTCAGCAATGAAGTATAGCTTTATTGTTGGGGTTTATTAGACTGGAACATGATTTGCATGTTTACATTTTGTTCCCTCTTTTGTGCTACTTGAGAGAGCTCCCAAAGCTCTGGGATTAAAAAAAAAAAATAAAAAAAAAATAAAAAAAAAGGTCCTTATTAAAAGCAGAGTTCTACTTCAGAGAAAGTTTCCTACATATTTTCCATTAAGTCTGCAAGGCAGGTAGCCTCAACTGTGTCTCTTCATACGCCATACTGTATTCATTCAGATGAAGATCAGACAGCAGATGTCCATCTCAGTCAGACAGGTTAAGGGGAGGTCATGCTGTGCTGCCATAGGTTGTGATGAATTAACTTCACGCATAGCCACAAATTCTGAATCTGTAATTGTGAAGTTTTATCTAGGATTTACCAGGTATGAGGTTGAGATGAGAGTGCACCTTATTTTTTTCCCTAGCTGTGAATCTTATGTCTCTCTGATTTCAAACTATCTGGAAGCCTTGGGAAAAGGACATGTGTTGTCTGAACCCAGTGATGCCACAGGCATGTGTTGAACAGTATCCCACTCTGCTAGGAGTCCAGTGAAGCCAGAGAGAGACCCTCATCTTCTTTCCATTCACTTGATTTTTCAGTGCAAGAGCTGAAAAAATCAATGTCCAAACCCAGTGTCATACTTTCTGTGCATGTGCAGTGGACATAGTGCATAGTGGACCCCGTATGCTATAAATGTCTCATTCCATTCCTATAGGCTTATGTGCCTATATGCTTCTGTGTGTAGAACACAGAAATGTGTGGAAAGTGCCTACTTCTCTTGGATTTGTGAACATGCAGACTCTCAGACATTTAAGAATCATTGACAAGGGGCAGAAAAGCAGTAGTTCAGAAGATTGTTTGTAAAAGTAGTAGCCTAATGCTAAAACTGGGAAAGGAAGCATGTGTACTCCTGGCAGAACAGGCTAATTTTCCAACGTGGTTATAATTCCAGTTCAGTCTTAATGCCAGACCTCAGTGTAATTGAGAAATGATGTACATTTGCAACACAAATAATCTGATTTAGGTTCTTAGAGTATTTCAAATAGCTAGGAAATTATTTAGTGTATAAACTAGACTGTGAATGGGGGAAGGGAAGATACTGAACTGGAAACCCATGTGAGAAATGATGAACATAATTTGTAACTAATCTTGCACTGGTATTTCAGACTTCTCTGGGCAGTGCTCTGCAAATCTACCATTATCTTATTTAACTTGTTTGAGATGCCTTTTGAGCTCTGTTTTTCAGACTGGATGGGTACAGTCACCTCTGGGGCCCCCAGCACAAGAAGGACATGGAAGTATTAGAATGAGTCCAGAGGAAGGCCACAAAGATGATCAAGGGGCTGGAGCACCTCTCCTATGAAGACAGGCTGAGAGAGTTGGAGCTGTTCATCCTGGAGAAAAGAAGGCTCTGGGGAGACCTTACAGTGGCCTTCCAGTTCCAAGAGGGGGCCTACAGAAAAGCTGGGGAAGGACTCTTTGTTAGGGGGTGTAGTGATAGGACAGGGGTAAACAGCTTTAAACTAAAAGAGAGTAGATTTAGACTGGATATTAGGAAGAATTTTTTTACTCAGAGGAACTGGAACATGTTGCCCAGAGAAGTTTTGGATGCTCCATCCCTGGAAGTGTTCGAGGCCAGGCTGGATGGGGCTTTGAGCAACTTGGGAGGTGTCCCTGCCCAGGGCACGGGGTTTGAAACTGGGTGATCTTTAAAGTCCCATCCAAACCATTTATGATTTTGTGATTCTAATTATAAGACTGAAAATCTTGTCCAGGAACCAGAATAGTTACTAATTGAGTTCTCAAGCACTGCAACACACAGAGAAATGAGAACTGTCAAAGCAAGCCAAACCAAATATTAGCAGGAACCCAATGACACATAAATTTCAGACTGAGTGAAAACCACCCAGAAGTTTTGTATAACTAATCATTTGGAATTTCATTTTAAAATAGCCTATTAAATGCAAAATATTCCAATACAGTAGATGAAAGTGTATCCACAGAAGGAGTGAACCTGCTCACTTTGATGTCAATGAGAGTAAAATTCAGACCCCTACTCTGGAAAGAAATAGGATCATCCTTAAGGCAACAAACTTGACTGTGGGTTATCCTAAGAATGTTTGTAACACACAGAAAGAAGAGCCTGAGCTTTGAGATAGGCTCAGACACAGCCCTTTCATCTGCTGCCCAGTTGTTCTGTTTTTCCCATCTATGGCACAGTAATTGTTATACCATAATGACTGGATGTTTGACTGTGCATGAAATAACATTTAATTGCTATATAACAGATAATTTGGCCTCAGATCCAACCCTGCTAGCAACTCTTACTCACATTTGTTAAAATTTCATTTCATGTGCTTCACACAGTCATGTCCATACAAGGTGTTGGCCAATATAAGGCAATGGGAGATTTGCCATGACTTCAAAGGATTTGGGATTTCCCCCATGTTCTTCATATGGCTGTATATTTGGCATTATAGCAAAATAATTAAGGATATATTTAAACTCATTTATTAAGTGCAAAGAGAATTAGGTAAATACCTAAAGGTGAATCCATCCAATGCCTCATCTTTGCCAAAGTATACTTGTCCTTACACAAGGCATACCCTTTGCTTAATTTACTTTCTGAAATACACATACTTCTCAATTTTAGTCAAGTAAGTGGTAAATTGGCTTGTCTGTCCCACAGTCTTAAAAGGGAGAGATTTAATACTGTCTACGTGAAATGCTGCTCCACTGCAATCAACCATAGCACAACTTTCATGGATGTTGCAAAGCACAGGGATTTCATGCTCTCTCAGAGGTGGTATTTGACCATACTGTGTCTACTGGCTGTGACTGTTGATTGGAAGGGATTTGGGCTTTTTATTACCTCAATATTACCTCTGATACAAAAATGGTTGATTTTTGTTTATGCTATGTCTGTAACAAGATCAGAGTTCTCAGCTCAGAATCAGTACCTCAATCTTATGTAAGTACAGCTTATATATTAATTAAATTCAAGAGTCATGTTTTCTTCACAGGATGCAAGGGGAATGGAACTTTTTGCATAGCTAGTGAATTAGAAGCTATGTTTCAGGAAGGGAGTCTGTAAGACATAATCTTATTGACAAGCTCAAGAAAAAAAAAAGAAAAAGAAAAAGAAAAAACTATACTAAGAATTATCCTAAAAACATACTTTCACATTTACAACAAACTAAAATTTTAATCCCCTAGATCATTTTCAAAATATCGCTAGCGAAGACCGGAGACAAAGCAACATGTCTTCTGAGCAAACATGCACATGTGTGTGTCAGATTTGCATCTATACAGTATGGAAAATAATGCTGAACTGGAGTGATGATTCACAGGATTTGAATACATGGCATTTTCCTACATTTTGACAAAAATGTATTAGTGTTTTAGTGTTTTATCAGGACAAGATATTTTAGTGGTGAAAGCAACTCCATACTCTTGACTTTTTTTTTTTTTTTTAATGCAAAAGAACAAATTAAACAGGAAGGCAACAGAAATGTAAAAAGCAAATATGTTTGTTTAGGAATCCAGAACCGATGCTATCCTTGATGGATAGGACAGTCCCTTTGGTATAATGGTATGTGACAGTGGTTGGTACTATTTGTACTATGCACTTGAGGAAAAACAGTTAGGAAAAATCATGAGTACAACATAACAGAGTTCTCATGGTCTGCCCTGCCCTGCTATCTTGTTCCTTTGCAGTAAAGGAATTTCCAGAGATCTTAGTTTCAGCTGGACAATTGCACTTAATTTTAATTAAGTTAGAATTTCAGAAAATAAAATTCAAACAGTATCACAGAAATTTTGGCTAGAAGGGACTTACAGAGGTTGGGTGGTCCATCCTCCCACTCAAAGCATGATTATAGCCAACATTAAATCAGGTCACCTAATTTTTTGCTAAGCCATGTCTGTGTCTAGATTCCACAGTTTCTCTGTGTTTCTGTGCTGAACCATTCTTGTTGAGAAACAGTCTGAACCTCCCAACTGGCATCTTGTGGCTGTCACCCCTTGTTGAACTGTTTGTCTCTACTGAGAAGAGTTCAGATCTGCTGTCTTAGCAGCTCCTCTGAGCAGTTGTTGACTGCTCTCAGATCACACTCTTCTCCAGAGTAAACAAGTCTAAATCCAATAAATTCTTATAAGACATATCATTCAAGTGTCCCTGGCCCTTCGCTGTGCTATAGATCCTATCTAGTTCTTGATATCCTTTTTGAGTTGGTGAAACGTAACCTGGATATGGCATCTTAGGTGCAGGCTCATCAGTGCTGGCTTAGTGAGGTAAGAACTCCAGTGCTTAACCTCTCCCACCATGGGCTTCTTGCCTGTCTTGCTGGTTGAAAGCATCCTTGCTTCTAGCTTTAAATGAGGACTCCCTTCCCACTTGCTGTACACTTCTTAGGAGACTCTTATCTTTTAACCTTCATCCTGCTACCCTGCTACCCCCCATTAGATAGGTTAAAAAAGAAATTAGATTACTCTCTTGGCTTTCTCTTCAGGCTGAACAAACTCCCTTAGGCTGATTATACATCATGTGCTCAAACCCTTTCACCTTATTCAACTTGGCATCTGCTGTGATCCCCACCACAAGGCCTGTTCATCAGTGCTTCTGGTCAGCCAGTTATGGGTAAGCCCCCGAGCCCCTGCTCACCCTGCCCCAGGTGCAGAGCTTAGCACCTCTCCTCTTACAACTTTATGAGGTTTCTGTTGGCCTGATCCTCAAGTTTCCAAAAGTCTTTCTGCACTAAAATTCTGCTATTCGGTGTGCCATGCACTACTACAATTTAGCAGGTTGTTAGTACCTTTCATTAAATTTAGTATATATATAGTATATAGTATAATATATGCATATAGTATTTGTATATTTTTCTGTATTTGGCATTACACATCATGAAAAGGATATTGGAATTTTTCCCAGATTGTTTTTGAGTGGGAATGCCAAATAACAATGAACAACGTGAATAGCAAGTACCCTTTTTGGAAAAATATGATGTGGTTCTAAAGTCAGTACTGCCTCTGTAACTCTTTCCTATCATCCTTTTTCCATAGATCCCCAAGCCAAACATCAGAATCAGTGCATAGGCCATGTTACCATGATATGCTAAGTTGGAGACAGTCAGTGCTGTTACACAGAAATGGAGAAGAAACACTCACACACACCCCTATGTGAGCTGAGCTCTAAGAGCAGTAGTTGTAAGATTGTTATGTGAGAAGTAAAAAGAAAGGGCAAGAAAGGTATTGTTTTCATTGCCTGAGGACAAAACCAGAAGATTATTTGTCCAATGCAGGGAAAAAACAACAACAACAACAACAAACTAAACAAACCAAAACAACTTTAATACTTTTGTTAACTTAGAATTTAAGAATTTTAACAGAATATGGTGGTCTGCTGAGCCTGATGATACCGATTATGTTTTGTGGTTTGGAGCAAACCAGTAATGTCAGCTTTCTACTTGTTAAAATGGAGTATTACTTATTATTGCCTAAAGGATATATTAGAAGAACTAATCAGTTGTCTGTTAAGTACTATTGAGAAAGTATTAATGATAGCAGGGGTATGTCAATATATCACCATGGGCATTACTGCCTTGTCTTATGTTCAAGCATGACATTTATCATTTATACATCTATGTGAAGAATGAGCACTCTCTTGCAGAATTAGTCTGTGTTCAGGAATTAAGAGCAACATGAAGAAATACATTTTTATTTTTTTCCCAGTGGAAGATTTTAATATTTCAAAATTTGGAATGAAACCAAGGAGTGTTGAGACTTTTCATGGCATGGTGCCTCAGCTCTGGGGCAGACTGTCAGCTTTGCACCCTGCATGTCTGGGGAATTGGGATTGCCAAGATACCAGAAACTGGAGGATCCTTCCTTCCCAGCTCTCAGTACTCCATCAGCCCCAAAGCCAAGGAATCTGTAAGCCCAAGATCCCCTGGCACCAGCCAGAAGGGCTGTTGAGAAGACAGACACACAAACTGGCAGGCTCTGTTGTCTTGGAAACCTGCCTGGATTCCATTGGAAATTGGTCAAAGATGGAAATTCTCCTGTGGAACATTTTGATTTCAATGAATGGCATATCCTGATGAGAAAATATTTCATCAGAAATTTTCTAGCCAGATTGTTCGCTGCTGGAAGTAGATAAAGCTATTTCATGGATTTTGTTTATTTATTTATTTTACTCCCACATGGTTTGGTAGAATCAGATTAATAAGCAAAGCACTCTAAACACTCTGACATTTGGTTCTGAGGTTTTACTCCAGGAACCACTCTCTTTGGCTGAAATTTAAGTTCCATTTTCATCATCCAAGCCTCTGTTATAGAGAAATTGTGTTAAGTGAAGCACAATGCTACTAGAAGATAATTGCTCTCTATTGCTACATTTTGTTTATGTCTGTAATTGCCCTTCACTTCAGAAGAGCCCATGCACAATTAATTGTACTAGAGGCTTGTCTCTGCTTAAAGATGCACATTAATACCAGATTAATCTTAAACACAGGAAGAGAAGATTTCCTGTGGAAAGCCTGGTATATGTTTCTGTAAGCAGTTTGTGTTCATATACACAGCAATTATAGTGGTGCTACAAGAAATAAAATCTAGTCCTCAAAAAGCAGGTTCAGAAAGTGCAAGATTTTCTGGCTATTTTAATTCAAAAATAATAATATGAAAATAAAAATAATTTTGTAATCTAAAATCTGTATTGAGGTTAGGTGGACAGGTATCTCCTAGCTGTTGTGAAGTCAATGCAGATTCTATTAATTCAGGAGCAATATTACTTCAAATGCCATGGAGACCAAACACCTCTGGTAATCACCAAAGGCCCTATGATGCTAAGGGAGAATAAAATTGTTCCTGTGAATAACCTAACTAAAGTAACAGGTGTTGTGGTTTAACACTGATGGGCAGCTGAGCTCCACCACACCATGTTCTCACTTCCCCTCCTCAAAAGAACAGGGAGAAAATATGGTGGAGAAAAAGCTCATAAGCTCGTGGGCTGAGGTGATGGCAGGGAGATCACTCACCAATTACTGTCATAGGCAAAACAGACTCAGAGTAAGGGAGATTAATATATTTTATTGTCTATCACTAGTGGACTTCCCCCCATCCACCCTCTTATGCGTTCTCCCCCCAAGCAGCACCAGGGGAATGGGGGCTGCAGTCAGTCTCTGATGGTTCGGCTCTGCTTCTCCTTCACGGTCCCTCTCTGTCCCTGCTCCCCATGGGGTCCCTCTCACAGGATGCCGTCCTTCCCAAACTGAGCCTGCAGGGGCTGCCCACAGGCAGCAGCTCTTCAAGCACTGCGCCCACGTGGCTCCGTACCACGGGGTCCATCCCCCAGGAGCAAACTGCTCCAGCACAGGTCCCCCACATACAGCAGCTCCCCCCAGACCCCTGCTCCTGCGTGGGCTCCTCTCCATGGGCTGCAGCTCTGGCCCGGGGCCTGCTCCTGCGGGGGCTCTCCATGGGCCGCAGCCTCCTCCAGGCCACATCCACCTGCTCCACCGGGGGCTCCTCCACGGGCTGCAGCATGGAGATCTGCTCCATGTGGGACCCATGGGCTGCAGGGGGACAGCCTGCTGCACCAGGGGCCTCTCCACAGGCTGCAGGGGAACTGCTGCTGCGTTCCTGGAGCACCTCCTGCCCTCCTCCTGCACTGACCTTGGGGTCTGCAGGGCTGGTTCTCACTCCTCAGTCTCCCATCTGCTGTTGTGCAGCAGTTTCTTTCCCCTTTCTTAAATCTGCCCTCCCAGAGGCCCACCCAGCATCACTCCCTGGCTCATCTCTGGCCAGCAGCAGGTCCCTTTTAGAGCCAACTGGAGTTGGCTGTGATCTGACATGGGGCAGCTGTACAGCTCCACGCACAGAGGCCACACCTCCAGCTCCCCTGCTCCCAGGCCCTTGCCACATACATTCAGTACTGGTGGTCATGTAGATAGGAGAAAGGCAATGGAAGTCACATACCTTGATGTTGGTGGCATTTTGGTCTCTGCCTTTCATGAAATTTTCATGAGCAATCTTGTTGTACAAGATTTAGAGAAAACTGCCATGACGTGAGTGTAACACTGACAGAAAAGCTGCACTCAGTTGTATAACACCAAAATCCGTAAGTGCTGGGCTATCCCCAGTGGTTTGTCCTGTTCTCGTAGAGCCCACTACTTTAACAAAGGCTTCTCTGATAGTGGGATATCTCACTGTTAAATAAATAGATAAAACCAATATGTAAAAGCCTGTGAAGACATTAGGATGTAGGGATTGTATGCAGCCACAGCCTAGTGTCCGTCAACAAGATTTCTGTGGCAAAGATGGAAAAAAGGATCATGTAAGAATACTGTGTGCCATAAATAATTCTGTGTTGGTAATGCCTAAGTAGGAGCATTGTGGCCAGGTTTGGGCACAATATTTCAAAGAAACTGTAAACCAGAGAAGGAAACTGAAAGTCTGTCAAAGATGAGTTGTGAACAAGGATTAGAGGAAGTGTTTAGGGGAGACTGAGAGAAAACAGAATAAATAAATAAATAAAACACACACACGAAACTAATAGGAAAGGTAAAGGATGTACATTGTTCTTTGTCATGACTGTGGATGAGAGGAAGAAATTGTACTACAGCAAGGAAGGTTTAGGTTAGGCATTCACATCATAAGCATTGGTAAGTAATGGTATAGATCAGTTACAAAAACTGTAGAATCTCCATCACTGGGTGATGAGAATACAAATATGAAGTGATGGCTGTAAGGAAAGGTTTATGGATTACTGATTCTGCTGGAAAGTAGAAAGATAGGTTAGGTGGCCACTAAACATCCCCCCACCTTGTTTTTAATATTCTATGAAAAAACTATGTGTGATTTCATCTGATTTACCAGTAACAGTTTTAGTATATTCTAAAAGGAAATTATTCAGGGATAATTTAAAATAGCATAAGGGGGAAATAACTTCAATGCATTATTAAGAGAAATATAGTACTTTAAGGAAAGTACATCAAAAAGATGCTTTATAGCATAAACTTGTTACAGTAACACTTCTATCTAATGTAAATCAAGTGATTTTAGCCTCAGTATGTCCTGTCTAGAAACTAACTGTGCAATAGCATAACAGCCTCTCACTCCTCCAGTATTTTCCCTTCCTTTCATTTCATTCTGTTTCCATTTGCAGGATAACATACTGATTCCGAGTAATAACAATTTAGGATTCAAATATTGGCTAGATTATTTTTAAAAAAAGCACTGAACAGACTTTCCTTTTGACAAGCTGTATTATAAAAAGAAAAAACAAAGAACACATTCAGGTAAACACAAATAATGAAATCGTTGTCTTGTGTTCTGAAACGGCTGTTAACACTTCATTTAAGAAGCATGAGCCATTTTGTGCACTTCTATAGGCAGGAACAAGTACAGACACGTCTTCATAATTAGTGAAATTCCCTGCAGAGCTATAGACTAAAGGTCAATAGGTCACACAGGGTGCAGCCTCTGTACAGACCTGATGGAGAAAGGTTCATGCCTGTCTGAAGAAGCTGGCTTCCCTTGGGAAGGTGGGACACTGCTTTTCAAGGGGAGGAGATTTAGCTGTCTGGACAATCTACAGACAAGCATTAGGTTGAGACATGAATACAAGCCTAACAAACTGTGTTCAGAAATGCAGAAAAAAGAGACTAGGAAAACTCCTGGCATCAGTGGGTGCCTTCCATGAATTACTTAGAAACTGCATCTTCCTGTGCCTCATGAGTTCTTTCTTTCCTGTAAACGCTTTGAACACAACTTTGAAACAGAGTAAGTATTCTCTTCATGTCATTATTTGAACTAAAATTTAAGATATCCATAGTTATCACACTATGGGAATATGTATTTTTAAAATTTACTGAAAGGTATATTGTTCTTTTGTCAGAAAATATGTCGTATTGGGTTCTTAGAGTATTGAATTCAGCAGCATGAGAGACGGTTAAAAGTGCTGATGTATAAAGAGTGAGTGCCCTGCTGCAAAAAAGAAGACATGTCTGTTCTGACAGTATATCTTTCTTTAATGAGATGGTTGCTGAAATGGGCTGCTTCTCATACAATGCTACATTGACTATTGAGGTAAGTTTCCTTCAAAAACATCTGACTTTCAGTGGTTGTGTCAACTCTACGGTTAGGAGGAAGTAATCAATGAGATTTTTTATTTTTTTTTCCCTCAAACTCCAGATCTCAGAAAACCCCCATGCTTATTACCAGATGAATAGACACTCCCTGATACATTTGATTAATTGTTGAGCAAGTCTGAACCTTTGCCCCAGCTGGACTGTGAAGAACTTTTGAGACAGGAGTTTGTTAGCTCTAGGCAGAGCCAGAGCCTGATTGCATTTCATTGCTGATATTGCTGTGCTACTGTGAGACTCTCAACAGTAGCAGTGAGATTCGTATAGGCATAATATCAGCAGGAAGACTGTAAGACAACAGTATCAAAAGGCACTGGGATTAACTGAAGAGCTGACACCTTCCAAGTCATTCCAGAAGTCCTCATAGTTCTGATTCTTTCTGTTTCTAGGCTGGGCAATGCTGCAGCTTAGTGTGGTCTCTGGATAAATCCATTTGGCTTGAAACCAGCTGTATTTGGATATGCTTTCAACAGAAACAAAGCGCGTTTGCCGTCCAACTTCTCTTTTTTACTTTCAAAGCCAGTCAGATGCCTGTTACCAGTCTGGATATACTTTGTGGTTGGAGCTAGGATGTCAATCCCTTCTTCAGGGATATATCTGTCAATATACAGTGAAGGATGCCATTTCTTTTCTGTGGTCTAGCCAAGCAGAGCTGCAGGGATGGAGTGATCAACAAAGCCTCTGCATTTTTTAACTTATTCATTATTAGAGGCTCAGGAGGATGGGGTCAGGTCATTCCATGCAGGTGACATGTTTATGTGAGCTTGCAGAATCCATAATTACAAAGGCTGCTTTCCATTTCTGGATACATAAGATTTAATGTTTATTATTATTATTATAGTAGAACCTAAGGTCCCATCCTAGTACAGGCTCTATCCTCTAGGCTGAGCTGCCCTGTCATTTTGCACCATCACCCTGAAGGTTTTTTCACAAGATGGGATTCTTTCCTTTTCACCAGAAAAGCACAGACATATCAATTGCTGATGATTGTTCATACATTGGGAAGACAGGCAGCGTTTGTATCTTGATTAAGCACTAAGGTGTGGGAGGAGATGGAGAGACTGTCCATCAATTATACTCTCATTATTTAAGTTATGTTGTGGAAAACAGAGTACATTTCTCATGCAGTTACATATGTGGGAGGAAAAAAATGATGATGAAGACTGGGGGGCTTGTGACTTCTGGCAACAGTAGTTGCCAGCTCCCATTCCTCCTGGGAGCTCTGTCCAGCAAAGCGCTGACACCAGCAGAGCATGACCCCACAGCAACATGTGGGGGAAGTGGCAAGCCATAGTAAGGGGAAACTCCCTGCTGTGGGTCCCCATGGATCACTTCACCTGCTGGCTAAAGGGGGTTGCTTAACAGGGCTTGAATCTGAGATTCTGAAGAAGGGCTGTTGAGACTTTTGGGGCCCTTAGACTTTTACACTCTGCTGCTCATCCATATGAACAGGAATGATTTTGCCAGGCAAAAGCACTAAGCATATCGAGCAAAACTACATGACTGGTTGTGAGGGTCAAGGACAATGTGGTTTTCTCCTTGATCCTGCTAGAGAAGAGAAAGGAAGGGTTTGAGGAGGGGTTGACAGATCCTGCGGATCACTAGCTGCCTGAGCAGCTGGCATCTAGAACATGGACTTGTTTTTTATGACGATGGGACCCTCTCTGAAGGTCAATAACTGCTGTGAAGAGACAGGGTCCACCTACAAAGTCGGGCAAAAGTCACCATGCTAACTGGCTGGCCAACCTGGTGAGGAGAGCTTTAAACTAGAAATGACAAGGGAGGGAGACAATGACCCACAATCAAATAAGGAAGTGGTGGACCAATCTGGCAAACAAATGGTGCAGGATGATGTGGACAAGAAACCCTGTAATCAACAGAACAAGGTGATAGGGGCCCACTTAGGCAAATGCTTATAAATAAGGGAATACTATCAGCATGACATTATGGGGAAAGCTCACATAAATTTTCTGGAATATCACCATGACAAGGTGCACATCTGAAGGGTCTGTACATCCATGCACACAGCATGTAGAACCAGCAGGAGGAATCAGAGAACTGAACACAGTTGCAGGGCTACAGAATCTCACTGGGATCACAGCGATGTGGTGGGATAGCTCACACAACAAAGGAACTGCTATAGATGGATACAGGCAATTTAGCAAGAACAATCTGAGAGGGAGAAGAGGAACTGCCTTTTATGTGAGATAGCAATGGGAATGCATGCAGCTTTGCCTAGGGACAGGCATGAGCTTATTGAGAGGTTATGGGTGAGGACTAATAGGAAGACAAATGTGTGATGTTGTGGTGGGTGTCTACTACAGATCCCCTGAACAAGCATTAGGTGGGGCCTTCTTCAGAAATCTGGGGAAAGTATCATGTTAACAGGCATGGGGGACTTCAGTCACCCTGATACCTGCTGAAAGGCCAAAACTGCAGGGCATAAGTAATCACAGGAAGCTTCTGGAATGCATTTATCATAATGTCCTGACAGAGGTAATCAAGGAGCTAACAAGAGGAGGCACTTCACTGGACTTAATACTCACAAACAATGAAGTACTTATCAAGGATTAAAGGTCATGGGCAGCCATGTCTGCAGTGACCATGATATGGTAGAGTTCAGGAACCGGAGAGAAAGGAACCAGTAAAAAGCACAATTGCAATGTACTTTGTGAGAAGAGACATTTGCCTGTACAGGGACCTGTTTGGAAGAATCCAGTAGCAGACAGCCCTGGAGAGAAGTGGGAACCAGGAATACTGGATAATTTTTAAGGACCACCTTCTCCAAACTGAAGAATGGCCCACTTCAACAAGCAGGAAACCAAGTAAAGGCAGCAGAAGGAGGCAACAGGGATGAATAAGGAATACCTGACAAAACTCGAACATAAAATGAAATCAGACAGGTGACCTGATAACAATACAGAGACACTACACTAGTGTGCAGGGCTGGGGTCAGGAAAGTCAAAGCCCATCTGGAGCTGAATGGCACAAGAAATATGAAAGGCAACAAGAAATGTTTCTGCAGGTACGATGGCAGCGAAAGGGAGATTAGGGAAAATGTGGCTCCACTACTGAATGACACAGAGGACATGGGTGGAAAAGGCCAGGCCCCTGAGGCAAGTGAGAATGTCTTAAGCAAGGAAGGCTTATCCTCATTAGAGAAAGGTCCAGATAGGGAATATATAAACAAATTAAATAAGTCAATGGGACCTGCTGGGAAGCATCCACAATTGCCAAGATAGCTGGCAAATGTCAGTGTGAGGCCACTCTTGATAATCTTTGAAATGTCATGGTCATCAGGGAAGGTTTCTGAGAACTAGAAGAAAGCAAATGTCACATAATAAGGGCAACAGATAACAGAATAGCCAGCCTGGATTTAGGAAGGGGAAAATCATGTCTGATTAAACTGATGGCCTTCTACAAAGAGATGACTAGGTTGGTGGGTGATGGAAGAGCAGTGGCTGTTATGATCTTCAAATGTGGGTTTTAAAATCTTTTACATTAAACCAGTATAAATGCATGTGTCATTCACCTGCTCTTGGAACGCAATTCTACTGCATCGGTAAAGCATGCTATTACCTTCTCATTCATTTTCTGGCTATGGCACCTTTATCAGGGTTTTATTATTGATGATTCATATGAACTAAAAACCTTGTACTGTACAAATATCAAATTTCAATAAAGGAGCAGGCATCTAATACTTAAATAAGGTGACCGCAGGGAAAAAAAGCAAAATACAGAACAGTATTAAAAAACAAAACAAAACAAAACACAGAAACAATACCTTGCTGAAATAAATCATTATATACTTGGAGGCGAGCTTTATATACTTGCTCTGAGGAAGAGTTGTAGAAGGAGGAGTTTCACTGTGTGCAAAATGATACTAATGCAAGGCGTTCAGTGCAGGTCATGACCTTTCAAGGTGCAACTCATGAATGCCATCTGTAATGCGTCTCTCAGGACATCTACAATTTCCAGCTGGTGACGCTTGTTCTTGATCTGAATGGGTACAATCTCAGTCTGCATCTGTTCCTCAGATGCTACTCATCTAAAATGGGGACAGTGCTTTTTTAGGACTTCTAAAGCTCTTCAGGAGACCGATAAGATTCAATAATGTTGTAGGCAGGAACCACATCCGCAGATTGGAGGTGTTACAAAAGGTTTCATTTTTTCTCTTTAACACCACACGAACATTTCACGTGCTTCTGCAGCTCATTATACACTGCTTGTAAGACCTCAAGCCAGCAATACTTCACTGTAACTGCACTAATAACCTATGTACCAGACGTCAAGACAAACATTTATGAGTCCCATATGACCACAAAAATGACCACCTTCCACTTTGTCTGTCTAAATGACAGGATATCCTTTCTTCCCTGACACCAAACTGTCTGATTTCACAAGAACATTGTATTTCACAAGTTAATGAGTCATCACATACAAGGAGTAGCTCTTGTAATGTTTGAGGTACTTTAACAAACAGTACAGGAAGTTTCCCTTACCTTATCCTACAGATATAATTTACAGAAGACTTTGGTCTCTACTGTTGTCTATGTAGAATAGTCAAATAATACTAGATGCACTCAGAGGGAAGAAAATGAAATAAGAAAACCTGTGGTCTAAATGTGACATTATTTAAGCAGTTGCAATAATATTAACTCCAGTGGAATTTTGCTCCATTACATACACATTTCCTCTGACAGTTTGGGAATGCTTGGACATGGAGTTTATTTTGAAAAAATGGGGATGTGAAATATCCCCATCAGTGCAATCAGTGGCAAGAGCAATTTTGGAGATGTTCAGATCCATCCTCTAGACTCAGATTTTTACAGGAAACTCGATACTAGCTAGGAAGCTAGGAAATCATTGTTTTAAGGAAGATTTTTCCATATTTGTTCATGTCTGTTTGTAAGAGGCAGGAAAGAGGAGAGGAGTGGGCTTCATGTTGTGCTTTTTAATTTCTATTTATAGTTAAGTGACTCACAAGTTAGTGAAAATCATATTTTCCAGTTGCTTCAAGACAAACTGCCTGGAGCATTCTCTGCACAGCTTTCTTCTTCTTCTTCTTCCCTCTCCCCCCTTCATCCTCCCCTCTCACCACCCCCCCCCCAACAGCATTTAAAAGATTTTCTAGGGTGTCCATCTTATTTATTTAAGACTGCACGGTTTTACTGATTTTATCAGATGTAAAGGTGTTTCCTATGATCGTGCTCCTGTGTAACTTTTATGCCACAGATTTTCCAAGCTTCAGAGAGCTAGGTCTCTGACAGCAGTCCAAGGCTGGCTCATTCAAAGCTGCTTGGAAAGATCAGCTAAGGCAGAAGGATCAGGTTATAGCACATAAGTGTAAAGTTTATGCTTACAGTAAAATGTACATTTAAGAAGCCACCAGGAATTGCTTTCATACCAGAACAGAGAATCAAGACTGATGATGGATTAGTAGAACATCTATTGCCAGAGGCAATAAGCAACAGCCTAAAGAAAAAGAATCTGAAATGGTTTGTTTTTGTATTTTACCTTGTCTCCATTTCTCCCCATTAGCCTTAGGGTGCATATATCGCTTAACCTTTCTGTAATTACATGAAGGCAACATCTTCATTTTCCTAAAACAAAACAAAACAAAACACAGTGCAATGCTGTAATTTCTTTTAGTAAAAATTAGCAGCTAACAGAGATGCAAGAAGGTAAACGCAAGACTAGATATGTTAACAAAGAAATTCATCAGAGATGTGAGTTTCAGTTCAGGCCACCAAATTAATCTTTGTTCAGACCCAATGTACCCAAAGTCTTAAGACATCTTACTTTGTAACATTTGCAAAATAAATATTTATAGGGGTTTTTTTTGGTTGGTTGGTTGTTGTTGTTATTTTCCCTCGGAATTTAACATTTAAATGATAAAAAGAAGCTATTTTGTTGTTTTATGGTTTTTAATATATATAAGAATTGTGGATTTAAAAATTGTAACATTTAGAACCTCCTATGTGGCCATGAAACATGTTTGCTTTTGTAGCCTTGTTATAACTGAATTTCTTAATCTATAGTGGCAAAAAATGGTCAATTCACCACAGACAATAATAATAAAAAAATAAACTCTTGTAGGTATAGAACTTATTTGTACTTAATGGCCACAGCTATTTCATTATCAGGCAAATTAGGAAAAAAAAAAAAAAAAAGAAAGAAATTGTAATCATATGAATCATAAACACCAGCAAAATGATATCAGAATCAATATACAACAGAGGCTTGTTTAGATTAGCAGTATAAACTGTGTAAGCAAATTTCTTTCAGCCTAATTCATGAATGAGAGTTGCTGTTGCTTAATCCTGGCACAAGTTCCTCTAATGTTCATGCAGGAGCTTTGTTGATAAGTAGGAATGATATCTCTGGCACAGTGATGCTTGTACACACCCAGAACATCTCACTGGAATCAAATAATGTTCATGTGCTACTTAAAAATCACCCCCTAATGCCAGTAGTTGTGGTAACAAGCAGAATGAAGGAGTGCTTTGCTTCTACACCAAATCATAAAAAGCATTCATGCACAGGCTGCATTTGTATGATCAGTATGTTCAGCTGCTGGTTTGATTTACCAATGAGTGATTGTGATTCTTCAGAAATGAGTCATTAATAGCAGCCTACCTTCGGTTCATCACAACGCTGTGCAAGCAGCAATCTAGGTTTTGTGTAACTACATCCACAGGCTCTTGTACTCAGAGCCTTCCTGAGACACCGTGGGGTCTGGAATAATCTCTCCTCTTTGGGCTCCTGCCAGCTGACATATTTCTGCTGAAGATGTAGTTAGAGGTGTTGGTTATTGTGCATATAATATTATTTCTTCTTTTGATAATTTAATACTGCTATTTACATTATCTTTTTAGCATGTTTCTTCCTACTGCAAACATTTACTTATCAAAGGATCCAATCTCCTTTAACATGGTGACTTCAGGAGTCTGCTATTCAGACAGTGCCACCTAATATTTAATCGGGGGAACATGGTGGGATTTCATACACTAAGCACTGAAATAACAGGCAAATTAAGATATATCTATTTCAAACATTTAAAAAACAAACAAACAAACAAACAAAAACTATAAAATCTTCATTTTCTTGAGCAATGTTCCACCGACTAGGTATTTCTTTGCTCATTTTGAGATTACTGCATGACTGAAACTTCAATGGATTATGAGAATTTACTGAAGAAATTACTTGGCTGATGTTCAAACAACCAACCTGTACCAAGGAGCAGTTGGTATCAAAGTATGCTATTTTAAACCTGTCAAAAGAAAGATATGTTGTCTTGGTGAGGTGGTTAAAATAACATGGAATCTTCCTTTTGTCTACCTAACTTTGATGATGTGTGATATGCCCTATATTTTAGCTGTGGCTCTGTTCTCTACAAAGAAGAGAAGTTCCACACTGATTTTGTAAAAGTGCTCTCCTTGTGGTTTGACAATAATGTAATTGAGTCTGCCGATCTGCTGCCTGAGCACTTTCTATATACACCGCAGCAACAGTCCAGCCGAAGGAGTTACATCAACAGAAATCTTATTCCAGAAAATAAAGCAGTTAGTGTCATGCCAGCATTATCTCCTTGCCTATAACAGCTCATGGTGGGGCTTGATGAAGACCAGCACCAAAAGAAAAAGAAACAGAAAGAGAAACAGAAAATGAAAAAGAAACAGCAGCCGCAGAGCACAGCTAAGGACAGAGAAAGGGATTTACCTTTTCTTCTTTTGAGAAAACTCAGATCAGCTCTGTCTGTCCTACTGATAAGAGGACTTTTTAAAAGATTTTTTTTAAATTGTTATTTTATTTTAAAGCAGAAAATACATTTTCTGTTCTGTAACAAATTAAGTTTGGCTGTATCGTAATTTTCTAGGGAGACCTTACTGCAGCCTTTCAATATATCAAGGGGGTTTATGAGAAAGATAGAGAAAAACTTTTTACCAAGCCCTGTAGTGGTAAGACAAGGAACAATGGTTTTAAACTGAAAGGGGGTAGATTTGTACTGGATATAAGGAATAATTTTTCCACAGACAAAGCTGGTGAGGCACTGAAACAGGTTGTCCTCCAGAGAAGCTGTTGATCCCCCGTTCCTGGAAGTGTTTGACGCCAGGCTGGATGGAGCTTTGAGCAACCTGGTCTGGTGGAAGGTATCTCTCCCTCTGATAAATGAGGAAGGATAACTAGTAATGACAGACATGGAGAAGGCTGAGGTACTCAACAATTTGCCTCAGTCTTTGCTGCCAGTTGGACTTTCCACATCCCTCATTTCCCTGAACCTATACTTGAGGGCTGGGGGTGCAAAGTCCCTCCCACTGTAAGTGAAGAGCAGGTTTGAGACCACCTGATGAAACTGAACAGGTACAAGTCTATGGGGCCTGATGACATGCATCCCAGTGTCCTGAGGGAACTAGCTGATGGAGTTGCCAAGCCACTCTCCATCACATTTGAAAAGTAATGGCAGTCATGTGAAGTCCCCAATGACTGAGAAAAGGGAAACATCACTCCCATTTTTTAAAAGGGTAGAAAGTAGGACGCAGGGACTACAGACCTGTGAGCCTCACTTCTGTGCCTGGCAATATCATAGAACAGATCCTCCTGGAAGCAATATCAAGACACATGCAAGATGAGAAGGTGATCTGAGACAGCAAGCATGGCTTCCTCAAGGGCAAACTGTGCTTGACAAATCTAGTGGCCTTCTATGATGTAGTGACTGCATCAGTTGATAAGGAAAAACTGACTGATGTCATCTACCTGGACTTCTGTAAGCCCTCTGACATGGTCCCACATGACATCCTGATCTCCAAATTGGAGAGATATGGATTTGATGGGTGGACATTCAGTGAATGAAGAGTTGCCTTCAAGGTTGCACCGAGAGAGTGATGGTCAATGGTTCTATATCCAAGTGGAGGCTGGTGACCAGTGGTGTCCCTCAGGGATCTGTCTTGAGACCAGTGCTGTTTATTATCTTTATCAATGACATCGACAGTGGGATCAAGTGCACCCTCAGTAAGTTTGCAGATGACAACAAACTGAGTGGTGCAGTTGATACAACAGAAGGAAGGGATGTCATCCAAAGGGACCTGGACAGGCTTGAGAAGTGGGTCCATGTGAACCTAATGAGATTCAACAACTCAAAGTGCAAGGTGCTGCACCTGCGTCAGCGCAATCCCAGACAGGAGTACAGACTGGGGGAAGAACTCATTGAGAGCAGCCCTGCAGAGAAGGACTTGGAGGTTCTGGTGGACAAAAAGCTCAACATGAGCCAGCAGTGTGTGATTGCAGCCCAGAGGGCCAGCTGCATCAACAGAGGGGTGGCCAGCAGGGGGAGGGAGGTGATTGTCCCCCTCTGCTCTGCCCTTGTGAGGCCTCACTTGGTGTGCTGCATCCAGGTGTGGGGCCCCCAGCATAAGAAGGATGTGGGGCTGTTAGAGCAAGTCCAGAGGAGGGCTACAAAGATGATCAAAGGGCTGGAGCAGCTCTCCTATGAAGAAAGGCTGAGAGAGCGGGGGCTGTTCAGCCTGAAGAAGAGAAGGCTCTGGGGTGACTTTATTGCATCTTTCTAATAAAGGAAGACCTCACTGCAGCTTTTCAGTACTTAAAGGAGGCTTATAAAAAAGATGGAGAGCAACTTTTTGCTTGGGCAGATAATGACAGGACAAGGGGGAATGGTTTAAAACTAAAAGAGGGGAGATTTAGGTTAGATGTTAGAAGGAATGTCTTCACTCAGGGAGGTAAGGCACTGGAACAGGTTGACAAGAGAAGTAGATGATCTTTAAGATCCTTTCCAACCCAAGCTGTTCTGTGATTCTATGATTCCATCTCAGAAGATATGATTACTGTGTCTTCTTTGGGAAAGAGAGTACTGAAAAAAAAAAAAAAAAAAAAAAAAAAACAACAAAAAAAACCCAACATCTAGGCTCTTTTCCCTGATTTCTCCTATCCTGTGTCACTGGGCTGTATTTCAGATGTGCCTAGCACATTTTCTTCACTTGGCCTTGTAAATTGGGTGGGTGTACAAATGTAAGGGATTTATTTATTTATTTTTGAATGCCGAATTTCACTGAATTATCCAAAATGTTGTAGTCAGGAAGAGTTGAGCATATGTGAAATGGTCCACAATATGCCAACGAGGATTTCTCTGTTCCAAATCTCCTCATAGGACATGTAACTCCAAAGCACATCCTAGGTTCGGCTGCTAGCAGCGAGGTCAGGGCCTCGGCCTCGCCGTGCCAGCACCCTGAGGAGACCCTTCTGGGCTGCCGCAGGAGCCTGTCCTGTGGGGACGGGCAGCAGGGCATGTAGGCACGGGCAGCACGGCTTGTACGGACGGGCAGCAGGACTAGTGGAGACGGGCAGCAGTACTTGTGGAGACGGGCAGCAGGACTTGAGACAGGCTGCAGAGCTTGCGGGGACGGCCAGCCTCGCCCCCTGACGGGCGGCACCTCGGCCCCCCAACCACCTGCCCCTCTGGGGCCCGGGGCGCGGCCGTGGGGCGGCGCCATGCGGCCCCAGTCCGCCACCGGCAGGGGGCGGGCGCGACGCCTCGGCGCCTTCCTTCGCCTCAGCCTCTGCGGCGGCGGCCCTCGGCTTCCTGCTCCGTCGCCGGCGGGCGGGCCGGGGCAGCCTGCGCGGCGCGGCCGCTCAGCGGGACCGGGGAGGCTGCGCGACGTGGCCGCGGCCGCCCAGCCCAGGTAGGGACTCGCGTCCTCCGTAGGGCTGTGCGAGGCGTGGCGGCGGCGGCGGCGGTGGTATCTCGTCCGCTTCCTCCGTTGGTGCAACTTTCACGGAGCCTCCCTGCCCCCTTCCCCCGTCCTCTCCGCGCTGCCTCCCCCGGGCGTCCCCTGCTGGCTTCGGGGCTCCGGGCTGTTTCGCTCCCCTCTCTCCTTTCCTTCCTCCCCTCGCGGGACCGCCGGACCCGGGGCTTGTCGCCGCTCTGGCAGCACCGTGTGTGTCGGTGCGGGACACGGTGACAGTGCTGGCGGCCGCCCTCAGCCCCGCAGCGGGGGCTCGGCGCCGGTACCGAGCCGTGGTGACTGGGCTCGGCGCGGCTGTGTCTCGGAGAGGCAGCCTCCCGTGGAAATAGCGCCGTGCGAAGGTGTTGCTTTTCAGTGTTCTCTTTTCCCTTCGAGTATCGGGCCGGGGACTTTGTTGGCAGATGAGCTGCAAGGCTCAGCTCTTGGTTAAGGTGAAGTGCAGAGTTACAGAAATCAGGCATGGGCTGACCGGCTTGGCAGAGGGGAGTCTGTCAAGGTAGCCTGTATTCCTTTCGTTTCTGGCTTCTGAGGCTTAAAAGTACGAAAAGAACACAGTTACCTTAAGTATATTCGGTAGGTAAATGCTGTCATACCTTCGGTCATGTTTTTGGCTGCGCCACTGACAGGCTGAGTAACTTGCCTCGCTTCTTTTTCTTCCGATTTTCTCACATTTAAAAGGGGCTAAGTGGTAGTGTAATAACTTCTGTAAAATATCATATTGTAATATTACATATATTTTTATAATATTTATACATATATTAATAAATATATAAAATAACATAAAGTATTCTTTATAATATTTTGCATGCCCTCTAACTCCATGCAGGCTTAGAACCCACAAGTGGTTCTTTGTGGGTGAACGTAGCTGACAGATCCTTTTCTTCTAACGTTTTTTTTTTAAAATCCTAATAATAGAGGAAGTTAGGAAGAAAGAACACTACAGAAACATCTGGTTAATGTCTGTGCACAGTTGTCTTAAAGCCTTTGAAGGTGGTCAAGGTACAAGTCAACCTCGCTAGCACGCTCCCTCTCCTGTGCCAGCCAGAGAGCAGTTTGTTTAGTAGGAAGGGATCTTGATGGTTGTCTGTGTGCAAAACAAGTTTTGTAACTTGCTTTAAGCCTGATACAGACTCTGAACAAATTAATAGCTTAGTATTGTCGTGTAATAATATCTAATCACTTAAGGATGGAGGAGATGCCTGGTTTCTGGCAGGCCATTCTGTTTCCAACAGCCCCTGGCCCTGTCACCCAGTAAGAGTGCAGAACACATAGTGAAATAGTGAAGTGGCCTCACAGTGCCCACAAATTACTGTCTTGCCTCTCTAGGTGCAGCCCAAGTGATCTAGGGCATGCAAGCCCTACATTTAAAGATAATTTTCTCAGTGCTTTAATCAAAGATTGACAACATAGAAAGCTTTAGAATTTAATGAAACTCTGGCAAGCTAATATTTAAAAAATAAGCTGTTACTATTGGATAATTTGTTTGTGGTTTTATTCAGAACGTTAGCATAATATGTGGAAGATTTTTTTTTTTTTTTTTTTTTGTAAGAGCACAAAACAGATTGGTACTGTGTAAGTTGCAAAAATACCAGTTTACTTACAGGTTTTCTTGTAGCCTAAAATTAGGTGTCTGTAAGATGAATCCATAGTGGACAAGGAGAACTTTCTCCTTAAAATTCAGGTTATTGAAGGAGAAGTTGTTTTTCATATACTATGGAAATTCAGCTTTTTAAATTTGCAACCCCAGTGAAGTCAGCTGACACATGAGTGTAAGGACTGCAAGTCTTACTGCTTACATCAGTGATCAGTAATTCTATAAGCTCTAATAGAAGTGATATGTATGTGCACTTTTTTCACAAAAATCTGTTAAGGAAATTTAAGATTTAAGGTATAATTTTTGTAAACCTTCATGTTTTCTCTGCCAGTAGTCTGCTGTACAACCCTGTGACAATAATTTTGCTGTCAGTAGCACTGGAATTATTTTGGTTGTTCTGTGGTTTAGAAGGATTTCTCAGGGAAGTATATTTATCTGTATCCAAAACTATTTATAAGTTCTCAGGTTTACTTCATGAAAAATGTAATCAGTGATAATGTCAAGAATCTTACTGTCTTACTTTGTGAGATGGCTGGGCAAATCTAACAACCTGCTGCTGCTGTACTCTGCTCCCTACCACTCCAAAAAGTTCTCTGCTAAACTGGTTGAGATATATTAATTCTCTTTTACTAGGTTAGCTTTCTTCCTTAGTGAGCCAAATGACATGACTGGGGCTGGAGAGATAAGCGGGGCTGTAGCATCTTGACAGATGAGCTCAACTTGTCACCTAAATTTTGGTGCTTTGTAGTGCTATCCAGACCTGAGGCCTAATGACGTGGTAGTGGAGAGGGGGAAATAACTTCAAACTGCTAGTGTTACTTGAAACCTCATTTCTTCAATAACAGAGCTTTCAACTTGGATGGATGTTCAAACGTTTACAACCAATGCTTAGGTGCTCCTGGCTTCCAACTTGATCTTCTAAAAAGTTGTCTAACCATGAATCGAAACAGAGCCTCATAATGTTTTTCTTAATGGTATATGGATACTGGGAGGAATTAGATTTATTTTTTCTTGAAGGAAATAAATCTTGTTTTGCATAACTTGTGTTTTTAATTTGTTATTTATTTATTTATTTATTTATTGCATCTCCTTGTGACTTGATGTTATCTACAAATTTAAAAAGCATACCCCTATTTAGTAGCCCAAGTTATTAATGCCAGTATTGAATATTGATTTACCCAGGTTTCTTGAAATCCAGTCACACTTAAGTTTTCACAGTGAGCTATCAATAAGTACAATTTGGAAAATTTTACTTCTAATATGTAGTACCATATTTTGGTCATACATAGCTAATTTGTATCTTCATTTACTGACAAAGCTGCAACTTAATTTTATCCAGCTCTTGTTGGAGTTCAGTGCCAAGAGGGTATGGAAGAGTGAAGCAGCTTTGGAGGACTACCAGGACAGAGGGAGCTGCTGGAGTAAGCACTTTGCCATGCATTTAGTCCTCAGAGCTGCCGAGTCAGTTTTAATGAAAGTTACAGTGTGTGTTTATATGTACAAAAGCACAGCAGTTCTCATGAGAATGTCATGAGAGTCCAGTTAAAATCTTAATTAACATTACAATAGGTGACATTTACAGTTTTTCTTTCTATTTGTAAGACTTATCCTCTTGTTGTGGCTGGTTGACTTCTTTCCCTTCTTCTACCCTCTCAACAGTTTTTTTTATTCAATGAGAGAGAAACTATCTGCTAGTAGCAAAGGCTTTTTTCTTAATCTGTTTGATATCATCAGATACCTGCCATCATTTCATGAACATTTAAGCCGGTGTCAGCTGGTACTACTGCCATTAGAAAGCTTCTGACCTGCTCCCAGACACTTCTGCCTTTAGATCAGTTCAATATTTTTGCGAGTACCAGATGAGGTAGTTCAGGGAGCTGCTGTGGCTTTTGGTTTGTTTGTTGGTTGGCCGAACATCAGTGAAACCTGAATGCTTTTGAAACTGCTTTTGAGTCTGTTCAGGCAGAAGTTTATTACAGGAGTTTCTGTAATAATTGGAGAACATCTTTTATAATATTATGTTCCAGAGAGGTGTTTAGAGAATCTCTTACAACACTGTGTTCCAGAGGGTTATTACAGCATACAGGGATTGCATATCAACATCCCTGTGTAAGCTGTGTATAGGGTCACGGTGGTAAGCTCACAGTGAGTGGTAAGCACCGAGGCATAGTCATCCTTAAACTAGGTAATGTTTATTTTGTGTTATCACCTGTGGAGAAATTGACGACATACAGTAATTCGTATCCAACATAACTTCACCTTTTCCCATGTTGCTCAAAGCTATGGTGATGATCCTTAGATTTTAAAATCTCAAAGTGTAGATGATGACCTTGTTGCATCTGATTCTGTGGTTTGCACCTGATGATAACTAAATATTAAAACACACAGTGTTTATATATCATATAAAAAGAGTACAGTTCCCTTAGATATTTTTTCATGAAAATAATTAATTTTACATATGGTTTATGTGCTTGGTATTGGTAGCTGGAAGGTTGTACCCAGTCAGGATCTGGGTCATGGACCCTTGTTCTAGTCCCTTAGACTGTAATATTTCTTGCCGTCTCCTTGTATCTTGAACAGGAATAAGTGAGTCAGTATGGAGCTATAAAGGACCACACAACTAACTGACTTCATCTCATTTCTGAGCATATTCTACCTCCTCTATCACAGGTGGTGGCCTGTTCAGTGCTAACACAGACCAGCAGCAAGGGCTCACCTGTACTGCAGGAGTACTACGGCTCTAAGCGCGCCATGCAGAAGGGTGTTGGTGGCTGTGTCAATGGCAGCAGTCAGATATCTCCCATATGAGATACCACCACGGGGGACCCTGTAGGCGTACTGTAGCCCCTCTGTGTATTGGTCCTGCTGTGCTGCACCTTCTCCCCAGAGCCCATGCGTGATGCTTTCTCAGTGGGGTGCTCCCCTCAGCCAGTGGTAAATGGCCTAAGCCAGTGCAGCCTTGCATGGCAGGTGAGAGGATGAGAAGGGCCTCTGCAGTGGAGATGGGGATTATTTATCCCTTAGAGGAAGAGGAGGGAGAGATAATGTCAGCACTCTGGGCCGTGACAGTCACTGTGGGGTGCTTTCCTCAGACACATCCCAGTTTTCTACTGAGCAAAGGTTAAAACTGTTTTCCAACATCCAGCCTCCTCAGATCATGCTGACCTTTCGTTAAAGGAGCTTAAATGATTAGTAGTATCTTTTTTTATTATTTTCTTCTGTCAGCAGCATTGTGGTAGTGTTTCTTGCTGCTGTCATTACCCTTGGTGCTGTCTGCCATGTGAAATATTTAGGAGCTCCCTGTATGGCTGTGTCTGCGGCATCAATGTGCAGCTCTGTGGTGAGGTCGTTGTGGTATTCTGTGCAGTATATGAATCTCGCTTATGAGATGATGATATCATTCTGGCATCTTAAAGTTACTGTTTAGAATTGGTTGTGCTTGGGAGAATAGTAATGTGGAGGAGCAGACAGTCATTCTGCAGTAAATTTGGACCTATAGAGGAAGTATTTGTGATGTTCCTTTTCTGTTCCTCTTTCTTGGTAGCTCTGTTCAAAACAGGCCTCAGTGTGAAGTGACGTGCTGTAACCATAGCCTCAGATGCATTTCTGTGGCAGTCCTGTGTAGTTATATCAACTCAGTATTTATTTGTGTAAGACTCTTTCAGACCAGAAACATTTCTACATGGAAGTTCTGTTGAGCGTCCCCCTACATGGCAGGGTGGTCAGTGGTAGTGATCCATTATTCTGACAAAAGGCTTGATAAATCTCTTTTTTTTTTTATTTTTAAATTGAAAGGAAGATGTGAAAGCCATGCATTTGAAACATCTACTGTGTTATTGCAACACGTTGTCTCCAGTGAGACCTGGTGATCTGATAGAAGCATTGCAAAGCTTTATTTACGCATTGCAGTTGTGGAAAAATTGTACGGATTTTGTTGTCTTACGAAATCAAGGTGGTAATTTGTTTCTTAAAAAAGCCAACAAAAACAACAAATCAGTAGTTTTGGACTTTTGAAAGGATAATTGCAGCAGTTTTTCAGTTACAAAATAGTGTGCTTGTAATTCGAGAGAAGAAAATGTTAAAACTCACCTTCTCTCTCTTAACTCTGCTCTGAGACTTACGCACTTCTCTGTGATGAAGTTTGAAAGGAAGTGAGTGAGGCTCAGCATTTTGTCCATGACAACTTCATCTGAATTTCTCTATGTAATTTTATCCAATCCTTTGAAATACAAGGGCTAAGATTCTCTGTAATGGGTCCATCAACAGTTCAGGGACAGTTGACTTTCTTGTGTTTAAATAGTATGGCTTTTAGGGACCATAACTAAAACTACATTAAATATATAAAATTTTGTGTAATATTTGGGAATAGACTTCAAAGTACAGATCAAGAATAGTCGGTTCTTAGTGCTCTGGAAACAGATTGTTTTAAGAGGTTATTTTTCTTTTAATTTCAAGAGGAATGTGGGTTGAGTTTTATTCTTAGTGGGAAGAGTGCCTTAGTACTTTTATCTTAGTCTTCCCAGGGTTCAGGAGATTTTTTGTGTTTGAGACTTGAAGTTTGTGTGTTGCATAAGATGGAAGTACTGCATTGATGCAACTAGAGAAGAAGCTTGCATGGTCAGTAATTTGGCACCTCCTTTAGGAAGTGTTTGTTTTGCACATCAGGTATCAAAACATTCCTGCAGAGTCATGTTTCTTCTCATGTATATTTCCTTTCTGAGAAGCGAAACCACACACCAGTCTTTGCAACATAGGTAAGTCTGCTACTTCTGCATGTCCTGTTTTTAATTTTGGAGTAAGTTCTGGGTTCATTTGCTAAACTTGTCTGGGTTTCATTTGTAGTTGGCAGAAGTAAAGTAAAATCTTGTTTTAACAACCAAACATTTTGGGTCTAATTCAGTGTTGTCAGAATACCAAGTTGAATCTTACATGTATGTGGAAGAATACAATTAAGATGGTGTCTTTTTTTTGTAAGAGAAGTTAATATTTTTGTACATAACTGCACTTTGTGGTAGTTTCTGTCTCTAAGAAGAAAAAAATATGTGTCCATAAGATGTTCTGTGTAGACAAACCTTTTGCCACTGTAGAGCTCTGCCATAATCATGAAGAATTCCTACGAATGTAGGAGTGACTGTAGGGAAAAAAAAATACTCAGAACAGAGATGGTGTCATCAGAAGACACAAACGGTGCATGATTACATAATAAAATTGAAATGCAGTAGTTACTTATTGAAGATACAATGCTTTTCAATATCTGCTACTCAGTGCTCTAAGTTCAGTTTCAAATTCATTTAATTTTGTAAAGGTGGCAGAAAAGCTGTTCTTATTCTAGCAGAGGGATAAGCAATCATCTTGGTTAGGAAATGCATCTTGTACTTAAATACAACTTATACTAGAAGCTTGGATCCCTATTCCAATTTAGACTTGGAATGATTTCTACAGTCTCAGCTGTTTGCTTCATGGCGTATAATTCAGGTTGGCTCAACCACTGGTTTAAAACCAGAGCTCAGATAAGAATAGCTAACGCTACCCTTGAAATATCTGATTCACTGTGTAATTCACTGTGTAATTTTGGGTAGAAAACCACCACCGTTCTGAACTGCTTGAAGACAGCAGACTGAAATACCTATTAACAGAAGCTGCATTAAACAAAATGTTGTTTCAGTGGTTGAATTTTACCAGGTATGAGAAGGTAAAATTTCTTTCTTTTATTTTTCCTGACAGAAAAGACATGCCTCTGCTGAGTGTTAAGAAAGGCGGTGTGTGCTGCAAAAAGCAAACACTATCCTAATCTAGTCGTGGCTCAGAAACAAAAACTGCTCAAGCCTATTTTTTTTTTCTTCAGTGCTAATCAATTTTGAAAGCTTATCTAATTGTCGTTCAGTGTACTTGGTAACACTATAGATAGCATTGAGATATGCTTGGTAATGCCCTGCGTATTGACAGATGTAGTAGATAAAAAGAGGGATAATGTTATTTGACCGTTTTCAAAAATTTCCAATCTTCTAAGTACTGTTTAGGGGAGAAAAAATCCATCTGAATTTAATTCAAAGCATCTCAAGCTGATACACATTTAGTATTACTTAGATCTGTGTACAGATTCGGATAGAAATATGGGGGTAATAGTGAAGGGGACATTAACTTGCGCCTTGTGAACTACATCGGTTACGAAAGCCTTTCTCTCTCAGTTCTCTGGAGTTCTGTGATGATTCACAGTCTTCTTTTCCTTTCTTGTTTATCCTTGTAGTTAGGACTTTTTAAAATCATTTTGCCTACAATTAGGCAGACAGCATTCGGAGGATATTAAGAACACAGACCATCTCAAAATCTTTTAAAACAGTTTTTAAATTCTGCCTTGGTGGTTAGAGACAAGGGTGCCTGTTCAGTATTCCTCTCTTTGCTATCATGCTTCCTTGCAAAGCAAACCTGGTTCTTTTAGCCCTTTAGTTGTTTTATTTAGGTCACATAACAGTTATCTGGACTCTTCCATTTAGGGATTATGCCTTAAGATAAATTTAGAAAAAAATACATACGGGGTCTCAACGAAAAGTCTAGATGGCAATGTAGGCATGGCACAGTAATTGCTTTTTGTTTTGGACACAGCAGTCCTACTGGTGCAGTTCGCAAAGAGCAGTTCCGTTTTTGCAGCAGTCCCACATCATTGACCCTAATATTAGCTGCTATATTCCCTCAGATCCTTTTCTGTACTGCTGCCTGTTTAGTTGCACTTGATGTCCTTTTTGAAATGTATTGCTTTCTGCGTTGTTAAATACCACTGCTGATTTATTTGGAGCTTTTTCTAATCAACTATGCTCAGAATTTGAAATGATTGTAACCTAAATTCTTGCTTCTCATCTCTGTTTTCATGTGTCTTTCATAAATATTATCTACATACTTTATCATACTTTATGGGAATAAAGTAGTCTGATTTGTTTCATATTATTAGTAAAAAAAAAAAAAATAAAAAAAAAAACATTTATTGCAATCCTGCTTAAAACAAACAAACAAAACAAGACTTAAAAACAGCAGTAGACTGCAAGTGGCTAAAGCTTTAAAACACAGTAAGTAGGGCAGAGGCTGTGCCCAAACGTGCCCTGCGTCATGTGTTCCACAGCACTTGTCTCTGGGCAAGAACGTTGAGCAAGGCTGATAAAAGAATTGACCGGATTGAATTGAATTCATCGCAGTACAGAAATCTGGACTTCATTCAGTGTTGTGTCAGTGTGCCTGTATGTGTTTGTTCATATTTTAATGACTACTGTACTCAATGTTATTTCCTCTTACACCCTGATTCTTGGAAGAAAACAGCTTGCTTGATATGATTATCATATCTAATACATGAACACAAATAACCCAATTTGCATGTTAGAAACTTGATATCAGCTAATAAAGTGTGATGACGATTTGTTTTGCAGGACTATAAGCTGATAGTTTTCCTAAATGAAGTTATAAGCTCCACGTGTGAAGTATCTGGCAGACTTTCCTCAAGAGAGGCATGTTACCTCTAGAAGCAGCTACTTGCTGCTTTTAGATTGAAGCTAGCGCTATTATATAAAAGCATATATGCAGTAGCTAAGTCGATATATATTCTGAGTTCATCGGATTTGCATTGCGTCTGTCATCCCCACACAAGTTAATCAAGCAGTGGAGCAGCAAACCAGAAATCCACTGAAGGCTGAAACCGAGTGAGTGGTAAAATAGAATGAAATCTGGGAAGGCACTATTCTCTCTTCCTTTTTTCTGTAAGCTGCTGTTCTGTGTTTGTTTCTTCTGTTATGTTAAGCTTTGTTTAGCGTTTTTTGCTGCTGTAGAGTTTTCTGCTTGGAAAAGCTTTGGCCCTGGAAATCACAACATCTGGAAATTGCCCCTTCCTTGGGTCAAAGCGCAATCCACAAGGATGGGTGGAGGAGAAAAAAGCAACCAGTAACCTCAGCTCCTAACTGGACTTCCGCCTACCCACTCCCTAGTACTTTGCAGCCAGAATAAATAGCTCTTTTCTGCATGGATGGACATGCAGCTCCATGCAGCAAGGGGGTCAACGAAATACTGGCATTCAGAAAAGATTAACTTCTGAATGTAACTTCTCGGCTTCTCCAGTTCAGTGAGCTGTCTATCTGCTTCCTATTCTAGAGGGGTTGAGTTAGCCGTGCGCTGCTCTGTACTGAAGGAAGAGGTTTCTGAACTTGCAAATGTGGCAGAACCATCTTCCTGCCCAGTTGCTATTTCTCTGCTACTTTTTTCATTGAGCACATCATACTCTCCCAGTTCAGAGAGAAATTTTGCATCAGTTTAAATAACAAAGCATTCCCCTCTTACATTTTGTACCATTCAATATTTCACCTTTATGTTCTGGATTTTTATCCTCATAGCCATGCTGACTCTCTGGTTTTGGCTGAAGTTTAATGTCATCTAGATCTTACAAGAGGAAAGTCTTCAACAGATGTGGTTGTTGTGAAGAGATGACACATCTGCACTGTTAGTGCTCAGTGTTATCATAGGAAGTGGACAGCATGTTCCTCTGGCCTCATTCAAAGTTGCACAGGATCCTTTTGTTAAAGTAGGAATATTAGAAATTAGTGGAATATGTGAAAATGACAGTGGTGCTCATCTTGTCAGTGAATGCATGTGTCAGGTACAGAGATGTGACTGTGCCGTTGGTAACTAGAATTTATTCTAAAAGAACACCTGGGTGGAAGATTCAGGCATGCAGTTCTTACTCCTTCTTCCAATATACCATCCTGGGAAATAATAACTTCCTTTCTCATGAAGGAGAGAAAAAACAGCATCTGAAAGCACTGGTTTTCAATTCTCCTATGGATAGCTTTTTATTTCAGGAACCTTGGTATTGCATGAGAGGGATTTGCTGGTGTCTTTTCCACCATCCCAGTTTTGTACCTTGCCTGATGGACCGCCGAGTTCTGCACTGAGAAAAATCTGAAGAAAAAACAATTCCATGTTTCACAGTCGTGTACTACAGTGCATCCCCAAACCCCCGTTTTTGTGACTTAGAGCTGTTGATCCCTTCTGTTGCTTGTTTCATGGTGCTCCCCTGGCTCTCACGTCTGTGAAAGGACCTGCTTTACTGATCTGCCCGTGGGTCCTCGTGTTGGCTGCACATCCTGCATGCTAAATGTGGTAAATAAGGGCCTTGTTGGCTGCCCAACAGAAATAAATCCTGTTAACATAGTGGTTGCTTATATTATCAGACATTTGTAAGGCCACAAGATATTTGGGTTGTAATTCTAGTCCCTGCTTGATTGGGATGTTATGTCAAAGAGGACAAAAATAGTGGTGGTAGTTTTTTGTTTGTTTTGGTGGTGGTGGGTTTTTTAGCTAATTTCTAAAGCATTTGAGAGAATGTTGTTGCTATTGGTTTTGTGCATCTGAGTCTGTGCTAGTTCATTTTTGGTCTTTTTTTTTTAAAAAAAATAAAAAGTAAACTAAGCACTATGAGAAATTCTTAAATCATTTTTTTATCATTTCTGAATTCCAATTATGAGGTTTAATACCAAAAATGTGAAGTGATGGTCTATGGGCATTCATAAATGGCTAATAGACTGTACTTTAATTAAAAAACATTTGGTAAGATAATATTGTTTTGGAAAAGGTCATTTTTTTTGTAAGTTAACTTCTCTTGCACTTGGAAAATACTGTGCAACATATGTCTGTACTGTAGTGTTCCCTGTATTTATTCTGTAGATCAAAACTCATCACTTTCTGGAATAATATATGCTGTGCTGTCATTTAGGGAAAAAAAGCATCTATGTAACTTCTTAAATTCCTTTCAAGTTATGGCATAACCTATGAAAAATGAAAAGAGGAAACTATATTTTCAGTGCTGACTTAAAACAGTATTGTGGTTATTCAAACTACAGATGGTGTTTAATGTTGATACGTTTTCGGGGGAGGGGGGCGAGAGAGAAGAGAGCTTAGGATAATTCTGTACGTGAACTTTTAAATGAGTTTGTTAAACCAGTTGGGCCCTGACTCTAATCATTTGACTCGTTGCTTTGAGGTGTTTCTCTAACAACAGCGTAACACCACTGCAGAAAATGGAAGCAAGATGAGTGTTGGATTCTGCTTGTGCAGGCCTGTAGAAGTAAGGCATTGTATATCGTATGTAAAACGCCCTGCCATGCTTCTTTATACCTTTTTATACAATAGTCTTCCACTGAAAGAAGATAGTGTCTGTAGAATATAGAATATAAGCGGACATAAATGAAATGGATATACTGCATCCATAATATGCTATGAAATTTCCCTTGTAGTATAACCATAGTATTCAAAGACATTTGTCTGCTCTTCAGTTTTTACGTTGATACTTATTTTTCAAATTCTCATGGAGTAGAAATATTTCTATACTTGTACTTGATCTCTCGTGTTTTTTTCTCTGCTGAGCTGTTTTGTTTTTGTTGTTGTTTGTTTGTTTTGTCTTTTGAAGTAGTAAATCATAATGGTGATGTTTTTGGCAAAGAGGATCTGGTCACCAATGATTTAACTTACAGATTCTGATTTAAGTGAAGGCAAAAAGTGTTAGTATAATAACAGGTTTTCCTCCCTGGCATAGACTCTGAGAACTACATTTGGTTTTGGTGATCTTCTCAAATGATTAGTGTTTCAAATAATTTCTAAAGGTAGTATTTTTGATGGTATTCAGAACCACGACATAGGAGCGCAGAGCGTTAGGGCTGCTGCAGGCTTTGTGATAGGTGGGTGTGGTGTGGGACAGCTACTTCAATTAAAATGATGATTTCTTACGTGTTTTCAAGTTCAGCCTTAGTGTAAGTGATCCAACAACATCACTGAATGCCAATAATTGGTTACTGCGTTTAGTGTAATCATTTATGCAGTGAAGTGCAAATTCAGAAACAGATTTTCTTAACTATTAGAGTATGTGCCTTGTCCAAATGCCTCGTGTTCCTTAAAGTAACCAAAAGCTCTCCTTGCTCTCCTTGCTTATGGTCATAATAACAGAGGAGATGGAGTACGCTACTTGAACTGTTCTGCTTCCAACCAAAATCTCACTTTGGTTCATTAAAAAATAAATGTTTACGTGTTAAACTGTCTAAATACTGTAAATTGAGTTGCAGTGTTTGTAATGGACCTGTGGTAGGTTGCCGTTACAGACCACAAGACAATACGGTGTTTGCCATACCTGCTTTTTTCTCAGATACCACGTCAGCGCCGTAGGTGCCCAGTAGTCAGCTGCTTTGCTTTGTGCTTCTCAAATCAGGAGTAAGGAGACTTAGCACAGAAGGTGTCCCGACTCAGTGCGGCTTGGGCCTGGTGTGGCTGAGGACAGTGTCATTGTACAGAGCCAGCAGCAGCAGTCTTGTAGGCAGAGCCCGATGAATGCTGAGGAGGAGGAGGTGGTAGTTGTAGCCTTTGAGGAGGGCCCGTGTAGATTGTGGCACCTTTGACTTCATGCAGTGGCAAGCTCTCCTAAAACGAAACTTTTGAGTTCTTACACGGCTTTTGCTCCTAGGCAGTGATTTTTAGTTTACCCTGAAATAGTCAATTTTAGCATTGTAGCTTCTGCCACCGTTGGCCATAACGTGAACCTCCTAGATGCTGCTATGAGTGACAGATGTGTTATTGCATTTCTGTAATACGTGGATCTTGCAGTTCCATTGAATGCCTTATCCCAAAGAACAAAGTGCTTATATCTTTTTCTCTCCAAGGTATGATTTGTTATGTTAGCTTACCAAATAGCAACTTAACACCCAAAAGTCAATTGGATTTTGGAGCAATGCAGATAAATTGCTGGCTTTAAGACACAGCTTTAAGAAATCGAAGACTGCTTAGATACAGCTCTGTTAAATAACTTATGCCATAGATTAAAGGGTTGAAAGTGAATGGAATTTGTAGTAGATTTGATGAAATGAAAGAAATGTTTTTTAAGATGTCTTGTTTCATGGAGTTACAAATGCAGGTGATACATCAGAGATCCATCATGAATCTTCTTTACTTGGAGTGTGAAGAGTTAACTATTTTGTACAATCATCATTATTGGCTAGAAAATCCACAGTGTTTATACAGTTAACTCATCACAGAAGTGCTAATTTGACTGTAGTTACAATGGTTTACCTTTTTTCTACCCAATAGGTGGCTTTTTTTAATGCAGTAGCGTCGTTTCCTGGCTGAAGATTAAAGATGAGAATAGCAGGTAAGCATGCACACGGATACCGGACTTTTGTCATTAATGAAACAAGCTGCAGACAGCATTAACAAGTTGTGACGATAGTATAAGGTTTTAAAGTAAACATAACTGGCAGAACAAGCATTGCTGTTCTATTTAACTGGAACCTGTTTTTGGAATTTGGGATAGTCTAAGAGCAAACAACTGGTTACAACACTTCCTTCAGCTGATCTGCAGTGACAGTTTAAGATATCATGACTTGATCCACTTTGGCTGCTAACTGTAAGATGATGAAGGAACAAGGAAATGATCAATTGATGGCTTAAGCATTTTCTTCTCTGGCCCACACTGCAACCAAAAGTTCACGCACTTCTCTAAGAGAGTGTCTTCCTGAATGATTAGGGGGAGGTTGAAAGTTATACAAAGTCTTTAGTAGAGGTAAGTTACTTCAGTACTGTGTTTGAGAAACTGATTTGACTTGACAGAAGGTACAGTGGTTATTAAAAAATAATCCTATAAGAAAATATTGTTTTAGACACTTCCTTGCAGTAAAATAGCCTGCTACATTTGTGTGGCAATTGAGCAGGTTTGGCGTTCTGATGTATTGCACGTAATCAAAAGTGGTAGTGGTAGTTGTATTGCAGGAGGATCAGCTTTTGGCTTTCCTATGAGACACTGACACCCTTTTCCAAGAGGGTTGCACGTTGATGTTATTGATGAATGAAACTAGTCCGTAAGTCTAACTGTGAGCAACCTGTTAAAGCAAAGCTGGTAGAGAACTGGGAGAATGCTGTGATTTTTAGAAGATTGCCAAATCACCTGGAAGATGGATGACTTTCCCCAACCTCTTTTTGTCTTCCAGCTAACTACTTTTGTCACTAAAAGCTACAGACGAGAAGTTATGATGGTTCACATAGAATGTTTAACCTTTAGCAAACAGGCTTGTTTTGGTTCAAATACTACACAAATATTAAAGGAGATTTCTTACCTCCCACTTAGAGGGAGCACTTAAAATTCAGTTGAAAGGGTCAGAATATAGATGGAGAGGAAGGTTAATGCTCATACTGAGTACTCGCTCATCTCGCCTACTATGTACTGAAACAACGTGCTTTTCAAGTACCACTTACTATGTGACTCATTCCAAAATCTGGTACCATCTTGTCTTTTTGAGTAACGTTGCTTTGAAGCTCTTTCTTTCCACTTCTTAATTTATGTTCAGATCATCTGTTTCCCTTGAAATGCATTTATCTTTGGAGCTCCAGTGTAATATTTTTAAATTAAGTTTGTATCTGTGTTTTCCTACATAGTAGTATGTATACACTCACATGTGAAATGGGAGAGGAAGTCCAAACTGCGAGCAAACAAAAAAATCTTCTTCTATCTTTTTTAGCCTTTGGAAGGATTGATTAACATCTTTCATCCTTCTGAAGGCTGAGTAATCTGTCTATTTTAAGCTTTTCTGAACAGCCTAATCTAAGATTGCAGGAGTGCATTTTTTTTTCTGAACAGTTTATTTGGATGGCCATCTGAGAAACAAGTGTGCTGTAGTGTTGCTTTTTTCAAACAGTTTGACATACGGAGATGAGACAGGAAGGTGAAATTGAGCAGACATTTCCTCACCTAACTTCTCTGACAGTCATTAATTTACAGGAATCTAAGAACAGAATATTTTTTAAAAAAATATGTTGAAAATGATGTTAGAAAATGGCAGGGTTCCATTTCAGATTTAAATTGCTGTGGTTGTGTGCTTCCAGCTCTTTTTCTTGGAGGTGGCTTGACTGCTCAGCACTGAAGTTAAGCTTGTTAAAATTTCAAGCCATCTGAAACCGTAACATATTAAAAAGGGCAGGGGTGAGGAACTGCTTTTTATTACTTTTTAAATTAGATCTTTAAAGTTTTCTAACTCTTGTTGGAGGCCTGTAATTTATTTATTTTTTATTATTTTTATGTAATGCTCAGACCTGACTGATCAAAGGAGACAAGCTATGTTGTATCAGCAGATCCCTAACCACTCAGTCCAGTTTATCTGTTAAAACTGAGGTATCTCAATCTGGGGGTGGGGAAGAAAGGGTGTATTCATGAACAGTGAGAAACAGAAACACAGGACTAAGAACAGGGAAGTGGGATGGAGAGGGCAGGACTTTCCACTTGGACAGCAGCCACTAAAATCAACTAAGTTCATCTTGTTAAGCTGGGTTTCCACAAAGTATGTGGCTTCTCCTGGCTGTTGAGGTGTTTTGGTAAACTGTGATGTCAGAGAAGCATGAAGCTTGGAGAAAGAACAAGGTGAGTTTTCATGGCTGAGAGCAGGGTACATATGATGTAGCAACCTGGTGAAGTGGCTTAGTTGCATACTACATCATAATATTATTTTTTGTGCAGATTACTGTTTGGTGAGTCCACAATTTGTCATCGTGTTTCTGAGTTACTCTTGATGTCACACTATACAGATTTCTTGTGTAGTTGATTTTGACAAACTTAATCTTATCACTTACAGATTAATTTTTTTAAAACTGTATTTTTTTCTCCACTTCTGAATAGGTGCTGCGAAGTTGGTGGTAGTTGTAGCAATATTTTTATTGACATTTTATGTCATATCTCAAGTGTTTGAAATAAAAATGGAAGCAAACTTAGGACACATATTTGGTAAGTGATAAGTCTCCGTTTTTTGCAAACATCTGTTAATATTTATTTGAGCCATAATCAAGAATAACATTCTTACTGTAAGCTTGACTTAAGCTCTTATACTTATGATTTTTGTGTATTTTTAATGTATATTTTAATATTATTTTCCATAGAAAATATTTAACCTACTTTATTAATCAGTTTAATCCTCTCACCTTCCAAGTTATACATGCCTTTTTTACCCTTTTTTTCTTACTGGTAATTATAGTCTGGATTTGTAAACTCTGTGACTTGAGTGTCATCTCTGGAATTCTACACTCTGCCTTTCTGTTGCTTAAGCATTTTAAAATTCTGCGCTTTGGGTGGGATTTTTTTGTTTGCATAGGTACATTGCCATGTGCAATAATCAAAACATTTCAGATGTGCTGAGTTCTGTGCAGAAAATAATTACTGTCTTAGATGACGTAAAATTCAGGATATATGTTTTGAACTGACTTTATCTTGAAAGGGACTTTTCATTTTGGGCACCTGGATAGGGTTCATGTTGTTTAACTCAGCTTACTGCAGTGTGGGCGTACATTTGAACCAGTCACCAGTGGCATCATCAATAATGAAGAGAGGTGTCATTACATATTACAGATGAACTGTAGATATGTGTGATGTCACTTGTTGTTTCCCATCCTGAGAAAGGGAGTAATAAATGATAGGGTTCAAATACACCTAAACTGCAGAATTTAATGAATTCAGGTTGAATGAAAGGAATCACATCCTTGTGAAGGTTCTTACTTGTAGTACTTATTTTTGACTGGCTCAAATTCTGTTGTAAGACAAGAATTAATTTTACTTCAGCACCCACACCTCCACAGATCCCTGGTTGTTTTGAGTTTTTATCTCCATGTTTGTTTTTATTTTAATCAGCAATCCATAAATTAATTCTAAATGTGTTCCCTGACTATTTTCATTTTTCTACCATGTAAAGATTAATCATAGAATCATAGAATCATAGAATATCCTGAGTTGGAAGGGACCCTTAAGGATCATCAAGTCCAACTCTTGACACCGCACAGGTCTACCCAGAAGTTCAGACCATGTGACTAAGTGCACAGTCCAATCGCTTCTTAAACTCAGTCAGGCTCGGTGCAGTGACCACTTCCCTGGGGAGTCTGTTCCAGTGTGCAACCACTCTCTCAGTGAAGAACCCCCTCCTGATGTCAAGCCTAAACTTCCCCTGCCTCAGCTTAACCCCGTTCCCGCGGGTCCTGTCGCTGGTGTTAATGGAGAAAAGGTCTCGTGCCTCTCGACACCCCCTTACGAGGAAGTTGTAGACTGCGATGAGGTCTCCCCTCAGCCTCCTCTTCTCCAGGCTGAACAGGCCCAGTGCCCTCAGCCGTTCCTCGTACGTCTTCCCCTCCAGGCCTTTCACCATCTTCGTAGCCCTCCTCTGGACACTCTCCAACAGTTTCACGTCCTTTTTATACTGTGGTGCCCAGAACTGCACACAGTACTCGAGGTGAGGCCGCACCAGCACAGAGTAGAGCGAGACAATCACCTCCCTCGACCTACTAGCGATGCCGTGCTTGATGCACCCCAGGACACGGTTGGCCCTCCTGGCTGCCAGGGCACACTGCTGGCTCATATTCAACTTGCTGTCTACCAGGACCCCCAGATCCCTCTCTTCTAGGCTGCTCTCCAGCGTCTCAGCGCCCAGTCTGTACGTGCAGCCAGGGTTTCCCCGTCCCAGGTGCAGGACCCGGCACTTACTCTTATTGAACTTCATGCGGTTGGTGATCACCCAGCTCTCCAACCTATCCAGATCCCTCTGCAAGGCCTTTCCACCCTCATCCGAGTCCACAACTCCTCCAAGTTTGGTGTCATCAGCAAACTTGCTCAAAATACCTTCTATTCCTACATCCAGATCGTTTATAAAAATATTGAAAAGTACCGGCCCTAAAATGGAGCCTTGAGGGACCCCACTGGTCCTCAGTCCCACAGTCCCCTTGAGGGACCGCCCGCCAGCCTGACGCAGCCCCATTCACCATAACCCTTTGGGCCCTGCCCGTTAGCCAATTGCTCACCCATCGGATGATGTTTTTATTTAGCTGTATGGTGGACATTTTGTCCAGTAGGATCCTATGGGAAACCGTGTCAAAAGCCTTGCTGAAGTCCAAAAAAATCACATCAGCTGGTTTCCTTTGGTCCACCATACGGGTGATCTTATCATAAAAGGAAATCAGGTTAGTTAGGCAGGACCTACCCTTCACAAACCCATGCTGGCTGGGACCAATGACTGCTTTGTCCCCCAGGTGCGCCTCAATAAGTTTGAGAACCATCTTCTCCATGATTTTACCAGGCACTGACGTGAGACTGACAGGCCTGTAATTGCTAGGGTCTTCTTTCTGACCCTTTTTGAAAATCGGCACAACATTTGCCAGCTTCCAGTCTACCGGGACCTCTCCAGACTCCCAGGATAGTTGAAAAATAATTGAGAGAGGTTCCGCGATGACGTCCGCCAGCTCCTTCAGCACCCGGGGATGAATCCCATCCGGACCCAATTAATGTTTTTTATGTTGTAGCATAGTGTTCATATGTATTTGATACTTCATTTCAACCAATCTATTTTTATAGAAGCATTGAAAGGTTTTAAATTTATAGGATATTTTATAGCAGATGACATTTTAATAGTAACATCTTGTAAAACTTTCTTTTGCATTTCAGCTAGATCAGCATTGGATGCAGCTGCCCGCTGTGAGTATTCATATGCATGTGTTACTGCTGTGACTTGCTTTCACTAATAGTAGAAAGAATGTTGAATTTTCATAGTTTGGAAAGTCTTAATTGCACTTTAAATGCAATCAGAAAGTAATTTTCCTCTTTCCCTGTTTTCCTAAATTTATGGTTTTCTCTAAAATCCTGTTTTATTTCCTTTTGAAAGCCACAAAACCTCCAAGATACAAATGTGGGATCTCTAAAGCTTGTCCTGAAAAGCATTTCGCATTCAAAATGGCAAGTGGAGCAGCAAATGTAGTTGGACCTAAAATTTGCGTAGAAGATAATGTGTAAGTATTTTTACCTATTGTCTTAAAATACCTCTTTCAACTGTTGTCTTGGTTCACTTAGTTCACAAAATACTGATTTAAGTGATTCTTTGTAGATTTTGCTTTGCCTACAGTATAACCACATGAAAAAATTATACTTGTTATAATCTCTGATGAAACTCTGCAGTAAATGTTGAAATATATGCAATTTTAATATGTGTAAGATAGCTTACAGTTTATTTTAGGTTTAGAGGCATAGTGAATAGTGAAACTTCATACAGTCAGATACAGTGTTGCCTCCAAGTAACTTGTTCTTGTGTCTGTAATTGTGCACTGAATTACAACTGTCTTTTTAAGTAATTACTCTTGATACTTCTAATTGAATGTAATCAGCTAAAACTGCTGTGGATTGTCTTTTGCAAACCATTTTTTTTAAAGTATCTGTTCATATTGTACCAGTGACAGAACAGATTTTCAACACTTCTTTACCATGTTTCTTCAAAAGGAAAAGATATTTTAATGATTGGTAGTTAGTTACCATAATCACAATCAAGTAAAGTAAATAAACTTAAAAATTGAACTGTGAAATGACTCATAGAATTATTTACAAATTATTTACTAAACCATGTACTGTAGTACCATGTTCACATTTCTCTTAAGTACCTCCAGGGATGGGAAGCCTACCACTTATCTGGACATCCCATTCTAATGCTTGACAATCCTTTCCCTGAGGAAATTCTAATATCTAATCTAAACCTCCTCTGGTGCAACTTGTGACTGTTTCTTTGTGTCTTACTGCTTGTCACCTGAATCCTATTGCTTGTCACCTGAAAAAAAGACCGACATCCTCCTCACTGCAGCCTCATTTCAAGTAGTTGCAGGGAGTGATGAGGTCTCCCCTTGGCCTCCCCTTCTCTAGACTAAAGAACCTCAATTCCCTTAGCCTACTCCTCGTAAGTCTTTGTTTTCTACTCCCTGCACCAGCTTCGTTGTTCTCTGCACACAGTTGAACAACTCAGTGTCTTTCTTGTAGTGAGTGGCCCAATGCAGAACACAATACTCGAGATGCGATCTCACCAGTGCTAAGTACAAAGGGACAGTCGCTTCCCTGGTCCTGCTGGCATTTCCGATGCGAGCCAGGATGCTGTTGGCCTTCTTGACCACCTGGGCACACCGCTGGCCCATGTTCAGCTGGCTGTCGAGCAGCAGCCCCTGGTCCTACTCTGCTAGGAACCTTTCCAGCCACTCTTCCCCAAGCCTGTTCCACTGCATGGGCCTGTTGTGCCCCAGGTGCAGAATCTGGCACTTAGCCTTGTTGAAGAAAGGAACTGTTTGAAAAATTATTCAAGCCCTGTATTTCTAATAACAGTATTTTTAACTCAGTATTGTTAACAATGTTATGTCTAAAGTATTTAACTGAATAACTTTCAGTAATCCTCATAACTAGAATATTAATGTTTATTTTTAGACTCTGTTTCTTTGCTCTTAGATTGCTACTGCTCATTGTCACCCACAGCATGCCATTTTGTATGATATAATCTATCCACTCAATTTTGAATGTCATGTGGCAGAAAAGACATGCTGTTAGTATAGTCAGAAGTAATAGATACGTTTTTTTAATAATCAGCCTTTGCCTTCCATCTACATTTAAATACCCCAGTTTAGCTGTTTCTCAGCCCATGCTATATAAGTGGAGATAGCACATACAGCAGTCAGTACTAATTCTAGAGCAAATGGCAACATTTCTGCAAACAGCAAAACTCATAAATAAGATAAGCAATCAGTTAGTGTTTAGGTCTGTAAGATCTGTAAGTACTGGATTATATTTTCCATCTCTCTAATTAACATAAAATTTAAAAAATATTTTTATGTGATCTAAAAAACTAGCTGCTTGGTTCTCTTCGTTCGTAGCATTCATTCCCTTTACAGCCTTGGAAAATCTTATCCAGTCTCCCTGCAGAGAAATTTTTTTTTTCATGTTCCAAAATTTGCCAGCATCTCAGCCTGGTTGCTAGGAGGCTTAATATCTGCAAAGATTTAGGGTGATTCACTGATGAAAAGTTATGAGACTGCAAGTAGTATTTTAACATCAGGACTGTAGGCTTCTTAAGTCTGTTGCTTACTGGTTAACTAAGGAGAGATTGTTGTTCATGTCCCCCCAGAAGTATGAATATTTCATTGAAGCAAGTGATGAAAAGTAGTGACTGTCAAGAAATCCCCTATTCTTTTAATATTAGTGCATGACTTAGTGCACAACTATAGGGGTCTAAGTTCTTCAATTGGCAAAAAGCTTTGCTGATTCATTCTGAGGAGGACTTTTAATGTATATTGAAGTGTCCATCAGCAAAGTCGATTAATTTTATATGATGTCCTCCTTTGTTCGTAATACATTTGATTTCTCTTAAAAAAGGTGACATCATTTCATGATTGTTTTTGGAAGAATTCTAAAACTGGTAAACTACTGCCCTCCTGTGAGAAAGCATTCACATTGCACCCACTAATATTTGTGACGGCACACAAGCTATCTCAGGTGTGTAAAGTAGTGTCTCAGAACTGTGAAGGGACTTATTTTTAGTAGTTCTTTTTGTAGTGATGTTTTTTGACAATCCTGCAAAACATGTTTTTCTGGTCAAGTCAGGATTGCTGATTTTTTTTCTTGGTATTTTTCCTTGTGCTTCCAAGACAAGGAAACAGGAACAAGGTTTCATAAATTGTTTGTAATGTTTACAGTGTAGGTTTTTGCTCTGTATTAAACAAGGGTGTCATTTAGTTTGAGAGTCCTGAAACCGTTGGTATAATTTGGAGTGCATTTTAGTGCTCAGTGTTTCCTTTTTATTGTATATATATTTTGGACTGTGGTGGGAACTCTGCTCTGTAGAAGTTCAGTTATGGTCTTGCTTTTCTGTATTAGAAAGGCATAATTCAAACTAGAAAACAATATACTGTAACCATTGTCAAAATATTAAATATTGTGGTTGGTACGTGGTGGGCTTAGAAGGATCGGTAGAGTTATACCTCTTTACTAGCAATTTCTCCATACAATTTTTCTTCTGTAAAGAAGCCAGTTCCATGTTTGTGCTGCAGTAACTTTATAGCAGGATGTTACAGCATCCACCTTTAATAATTATTTTACTTCTGGTATTCATATTTGCAGGATTTTTTTTTGTTACCTGAAGTCCATTATTGCTATTAGGTGTGTGTGGTTTTTCAGTGCCTAATTAACCCAGTATTGGAAGTTTTCTGACTTCTGTTTATTTACAGAGAACTGTAGTTAAAAATGAAATGAAGTTCTTAGTCTTTTTGGTAAATTAGAGCCCACTAAATCTTCTGTGACCAAAGGAATGCATTCAGAACTTCACTGGTTTTGTTTTTGTTATTTGTTTTCAGTCTATTTGCCATGTGTTTCTGTTGCTTAGAATTGATGCTTAGACATGATGTGAAAATGATGTGATCACAGAAGTAATGGTCTTCGAGTGGCTAAAATGCTTCTGGAACTCCCTACAGACCAAAAACTGAATTCTGTATTTTAGAAGAAAATTACAAGTCCTCTTCTAATGTTTGGCAGATGATAAATTAGAGGGCTGACAGAGGAATATGGAATCTTTCATCTCTGATTACTACTACTTTAAAACCTAAGTCACCATGCTAAGAATTGCCATTAACAGGTGGTCATTCACTGCCTCTCTGAAATTGCTGATACTGAGTCTGTTCTGGATATGGAGTTGTCTGAATTTGATCTAAATTTTGGCTCGTATCTTCATCCTAAGTGCAACAGACAACATCAGAAAGGAAGGTTCTATCCATATTTTTGTAACACAGCATTTCTTGTTTCTAGCTCATGAGTAATGAGTTAGTATGGGATGAGTAATTAATTAGTATGGGATGTTGCAGTGATGTGTGCAAGGATGCAGTCCTTCTGAAACATAGCTTAGAAAGTTGCTCAGACATGAGCTGAAAATCATGTGGCCACAAAAGAAATTACCTGAAAAAAGTTTTGAAGGTAGCAGGGTTATGCAAGCTTGCGAGTCCCTCCTTAGAGCAAGCTAGGAAAGTCAAAGCAGCCCTGGTCAGAAAGGAATTAACAGATTTGTTAAAGCGTGTTTGGAACTGATGAGATACACTCCAATATGCTTATGCTGAAGTGTTTTCTTAAATCTGAACTGAAGACTTCTTAACTGTCTTCATAGGGTTTCAGTCCATATTCCTGTTTCTCCGTGCTTGTGTTAACATTTTTACTCCTAGCTTCAAAATGGTATTGCTGGCATATTTAAGGCCTATAGGTAGAACAGAGATCTTCATACAGTGCCAGTGAAAAGTAATGAGGTCATCTGTGAGCTTCCTCTCACTGGAGTGGTGCACTCACTATGGCGCAAGGATCCATAGCTAACAGTCTTAACTCTTTAACTCTTTAACTCCATTAGCTCTTCCTTACAGCTTCCATTTCACAGTGTGTCTGTACTTTCTGAGCTCCTTTTCTGCTCTGAGTTTGGCCAAGTAATTGTTGTAGATTGTAGTGGCTTTGTTGGGATGTCTAATTGTACTCCAAGATTATAGTCAACTTCTGTTTAAAGTCCCATCAATATATTAACTATTTCCCTTGGACTTAGATACTTTTATCTGTCATAGGAAACCTGTCTACACTGACTTTATTGTTTAGTACTGTGATGCTGCGGTATTCATTTTAAATAGTTTGGTTCAGTTAGCTTTTAAACTAATTAACAATCTTGTTCATCGTATGCTTAAAAAAAAAAAAAGCTTAAAATGTTGGTTACGTGGTTACCTCAAATTGGACTTTATGTTTCAGGCTCTTTAACTGCAAGGAATTTTCTTAACTGCATTGATAGCGCTTTACTTTTGTTGGCATTTTTAATACACACATACTTTGAGCATTTAATCATCTTTTTTTCAAGCAAAGTGGGTACAGTTAGGGACATTTGATCTATTGTTCTCAATTCAGTGGTTCCATAAGGGCACACAGGAGATTTTGTTTCATTTAAGGACTCATGGGCACATGGTCTTCAAGTACGTGTATCTTACAGCTTGATCGTTCTTATTTACAATTGAAATACTACATACCAAAGGTTGTCCTATTACAAATTAAATTGTTTATTTTGTTTCAGTTTAATGAGTGGAGTTAAAAATAATGTTGGCAGAGGAATAAATGTGGCCTTGGTCAATGGTAAGTGATATTCTAAGTGAGCAGCGTCTTCATTTTCCAATTCTTCCTGAAATTTAAGGTCTATTAAAGGACAGTGAAAGTCAAAGAGGAGAAGAGGAAATATTCAGCATATTTATACTGAGATAATGTCAAATTTTGGCACTTAAACATTTTTGTTAGTGTACAGTTTGAAAGCAGAAAAACTCAGTACATTTTTGTTTCTAAAAATGTGTCATAATGTGGAGTTCCACTGTCATTATCTCAGTGATGGATCAGGTAACTTCCTAACACACGTATAGAATGAAAAAATGGCTGTCTGCCCTGATTTTGTGTATTGCCACCACGAATAAAATTCTGTACGCCAAATGTTTTTCTTACTATTCTCAATGAAACCTATTTAACAGTGTTCTACATGAAAAAGACAGATCTTTATTTCCTAGTTTGAAATCAATATATTCTGTTAGTCCATATATGGAGAACTTGTCCCCAAATACATCCGTGTTAAATATTCAGGATTCTTAACCTCCATTAAAAGTTAACAAATTTACCTGTGTGTCAGCTTGAAAGCTGAACTGAACATCAGTACTGACAGATTTATCCTTAATGTTTAGGAAGCAATAGCTTGTAGCACTGAGATAGTACTTTGTCATTTCATAGTGATATAAATTCATATTATTTTTGGATTGTACTCAGGTTTACGTTATGTAAAGCATGATTTGAACAATACTCACTTAATCATATTTTGCCCTCCTAAATTGTCTCGGTCAGTTCAAAAACAAACCTCCCAGTTTTGTATTATATAGCTGCCAGTCTTTCTCGTCTTACAGATTTTATATGACGTATCTATTAAAAACAAAACTCTGCCTTCCATCAAATACTGATGTAGACAGCACAGTAAAATGATGAACATATAATACCCACTTTCTTTGTTCTAGAAGTTTAAATCGGCTAAGAATTTCCAGTTTGTAGCAGAACATGCAGTATAATTTTGATCTTTCTTGCTTCCTGTGTGGTACTGAAAGCAAACTATAACTGCACTATCTTTTTTTTTTTTTTTTTTTTAGAAAGCAAACTAAGTGCATTTTCTTTATTGCTCTTTTTTAAGGGAGTTTTGTGTTTGTTTTTCTTTTTAATGTTCCACTTGAAGTAAAATCAAAAGTTTGCATCTTGTATCTTTTTCCCACATCTTTTTACAAATGTCTGTAGTGTTCATGGAGAAATCTTCATGAAAGATAGTACTTGATTTATATGGTGTCTTCTTCAGCACTTTCTCTGACAGTCATTAAGAGGAATTGAGCATGTTGTCTGTGAAGTACCTTTGGCTATTTCATTAAACCACATATTTATTTTTCTTCAGGTAAAACAGGAGAACCATTAGACACTAAATTCTTTGACATGTGGGGAGGAGGTAAGTGCAGTTGTCTTAGCTGGTTAGAGAGAAACAACCTGACTGTGTATGTGTGTGCATGCCCCCTCTAGGCTACGTTTGCTGTGGTGGTTTAAGTTTGACCTCAACCTTTATAATTGTGAGGAGAATGCAACTTTAGAGAAACACAGATAGTTGGGGATGGGGGAGAGAAGAGGAGAATGGTGCATTTATTCACACCTGCTCGTTCTCCTGAGAAGTTCCCACTAGCAGGTATGTCTTCACACAGTATAGATGAAAACCTTTCTATAAAATTAGTTTTTCCTTGTATATTTTAACTTCCTCACATTTACGTTCTTCTTATAAATGTATGAGTACAACTATAAATATTAATAATTATTAATTTAGCAATGTCTAAAATAAGTGTTGCAGGTTATGAGATTTATATATCTAATGATTGCTGCTTATGAGTTTTTTGTGTTCTCTTTTTCCAGATGTGGCACCATTTATTGAATTTCTCAAGTCCATCCAGGATGGAACCATAGTGTTAATGGGAACATATGATGATGGTGCAACCAAGTATGTCATTGATTTATACAGTTAATATTGCTTAACATTTTAAGTGCTGTTTTGTACCTGGAAAAAAAGAAAAAGAAAAAGCATTCTTTATCACACAACCAGTTCTGATAAAGCTCTGTTCTTGCAAGATAAGGGATTGGAAGCTATGCTTTCAGCTGATTAATTTAATTATGCTGATGTGATATTTACATGGATTTAGTTCTATGCTCTCATGATCTCTAACAATAGAGAAACAATAAAATATATATTAAATTAAATGTGTTAGCAGAAATATCCTAAGTGCTTTTTGCAAATCATAAATGCTGATTTTAACCCCTCAGAGAAAAGGTGTTAATGCAACAAGGCATTGTAGGGCAAATGTGACATGACTGTGAGAACACACCCTCTGATGGAAATTGGTCTGTTTCATCCAGCACTTTTCTCAGAACAACTCCAAGACAGAGTTCGGAAGTTAAAAATGTGCATAAACCATTCTAGGTCTTACATGTACCTTTCCCATGAGGTCTGAGATTTTACTGGTGTGAGCCTCATGCTTGTTGGCCTAAAGTTTTGGAACTGTTTCACTATCAAGCTTTTCAATTTATTAATAGAGACATATCATAAGAGGTTTTAGAACTCCTTCAGCAGTATCTTCCAACCTTCTCAACTTTGGTCATCTTTAATAGATAGTGAAATTACTGTAGAAATTTGTATTGATGTTACAATACGAATCTAAAGAATAGATCTATTCCATACTGAAGTCATACTGTCAAAAGGGTTACTTTTTGAAGTGAAAGATACGGATTTTTTTCTTTTTCTCTTGTTTTAAACTTACTTAACTTTTTAATGTTTTCTGTATGTTCTTTTTTTTTTCCTCTTTTGATGCAATTTGTTATCCACAACTTATTTCTGATGTAGGAGTAGCTTTCCTGTGACAAAATCTTGACTTTGAAATGTGCGGTGTTTGCAGTAAATGGTTGAAAGGGTCTGTGCATTCACTACTTTGGGGAGAAGAAAGTAATTTAATGTTTCTTTATCACAAGGCTGGATCTCCCAACTGTTGTTGTTCTTTAATATTTAGATAAGTACAGTTAGTTTGTTTCAATAATCATGTCTCAGCTGGTATTTTTTCGAAGCTAAACAGGAAGGTCCATTCTTTCTTATAGCCAGGAAGTACTCATTAGTAATATTGCAAAAATAGCCCAAACCATACCATTGAAACTTGATATTAATCATAAAAGCCAGTGCTTGGAAGCAAAAAAAAATGTGAAGAACAATCATGTTTAAATGATAAAAAAAAAAATATTGCGAGGTTGTGGCTTTTATTTAAATATAAGCTGCACTAATGCTGTGGAAACTTAAAGTGTGGGTGGTACAAATAACCTCCAAAGTAAATTAAGTAATCTTTTTTTTATCATTTTTGTTAAGGTGAGTCACACAACTATATCTTCTAAGTAGTAATAATCAGAAGTTGTGTGTGATGTTCAGTAATCGGGCAAATATAGTAACTGGTAGGAAGAAATAAAGAGCTGCTGTTTTGGAGGTTTTGTCTCCTACAGAATAATTTTTCCTTCCATATTATCCTACACAGACTTACAGGCACTGAACCATGCTGTGGGGTAGCATTCTGAATTTTAAATTAATTGATTTGAGCAAACAAGAATTTCTTTTGTGTATTTAGGTCATTCTTTTAACCTAAGAGAGCTTGTATTTTATCTAGGCTTCAACTTGAGCCTGCAAACAGTGTTTACTTTAAAGGTTGACTTTTTTTAGCTGCTGGGAGAATTGCTAAAATTCCTTGAGTTGTATGTATAAATTCTCGTAAGATAGGGTTCTTGGCTTTTGTTGGTGTACTGATAGGTTTGTGTGCTGGTTGCTTGAGATGATAATATCAAAGAGCAGAGCTCATAAGATCAGCTTATTTCAGAACTATCGTTATCAGATTTTGAAAGATAGATCTTTCCCAATACTGGCTTACTTAAACTGTGTTTAATCAGATTGAAGCTGAATGATGAATTGAATAGTAAAAGCTCTGAGAATGTGTATTTTTATTTACATATTGAATTTCTGTTTTGTTCAAGGCTTAATGAGGAAGCACGGAAGCTGATTGCTGAATTGGGAAGCACATCCATCACTAACCTTGGCTTTAGAGACAACTGGGTCTTCTGTGGTGGAAAAGGAATTAAGACCAAAAGTCCATTTGAACAGGTCTGTTATTCTATTACTTACTGGAATTCAACAGCTTACGTTAATAAAGGGTTAGCGTGTTTCATAAATGCCTTGAGTTTGTTCAAAATGGATATTGCAGTAGTGGCACACAGTGTTATTTTCAAATTTGTTCCTTGATTAGTCTCCCCTTTTAAATGTGCAAAATTATTCCATCATGATTCGCAAATAAAAAAAAAATCTTATGTGGGTGGGTTTTAGTATCCCAATAATTAGATTAATTCTTTTTAATGGATTCAATTAAACTGTTAATTTAAAAATTACTGCATAACACTCATTTTAGACCTGCTAACCTCTGATAGATGAGTGGTTGTTAAGGTGTCCGTGTTCCCAGCTGTTCACTTTGCTCTTCTGTCAGAAATTACTGCTGCCATAGGAAAACTTGTGAAATTAAACATATCCACATACTTTAATAGCTGCAATTCAACATGTGTCATTGCTGCCTTTAATTACTAGTAAAGATAGCTTTGTACCTAGAGGGCGAGCCTGTTCTCTTTTTGGCAGCTTTTAAGGGAGTGGGAACTTGTGTAGGAGCAATGGTAAACTCTTGGAGGCAGTAATGTCTTACTTGACAGCAGATGGTTGCTTCTTGGAAAAATAAATCCCTAATTTTATTTTTTTTAAGAAGGAACCTTCAGCCTTATGGCCTTATGTAGTTTTCATAAAATCTGACTATTTATTTTCTATGCCCTGTAAATTTAATTTCCTTATTTAAACTTAAAACCTAGTGGTTCATGTTCTCTTGGCAGTTGATCTTTTCCTTGCTTGTTTCTCTTCCTGAATAAACATCCATTTTAAATTTTAAAAATGTTTTCACTAGTCAGATTCACCTGTTTTTAGCATATACTTGTCTGAACAAGCAACTTTAGATGGTGAGTACTGAGTGGCTGTTGTATTTGATGATACTTAAAAAGCACAAGAGGCTATAAAAAACATCTTCTCTTTGTCTGTTTCCTGAAAATAATTACATAGAAGTGTATTTTAAAGCCATGCTTAAAGCAACAGGGTAAGTGACTTCACATTAAAGGTAGATCAATATTTTCTGTTTACAGCATATAAAGAACAACAAGGATACAAACAAATATGAAGGCTGGCCAGAAGTTGTTGAGATGGAAGGCTGTATCCCTCAGAAGCAAGACTAAATCAAAACAAAAGGAAAGAAGAATGAAAATGGACGAAAACGCACTTTCTGCTGTTATTAGAGAGAGGGCTATGAAGGAGACTGTACTGTAAATAATATTTTTAAGCATGCAGCCATCTTGTCGGTGTGTGCATGAGCACTGACATTTTGAATATCGGGATTATTTATTGCTAACACATAAAAATCCTTTTTGTAAATATGTTCAAAATAAATATCAAATCATTTCTAAACAGGTTTCTTAAAAGCACAGTATTTAGTTTGCCTATGGTAAATAATATCTCATAGGTCAACTGGCTAATAAATTGCATATGCCAATAATAAATAGATCCTGACAAGTGTACTGTCTTCTAATATTGCTGTGAGTATATAACCTTTGTGAAATATGTAGATTTTAGTGATAAGTTCATAAAAAGCTTTAATTTTTTTATCCTCTGCCTTTTTAGTGGCAGCATCACTTTTTATTGAGGCTAATTGGTTATTCTAATAACAAGTGCTCCAGAAATTTATTTTGTAGTTCCCCACCAAAACCAAATAATTAACAAAGGAAGGAAACATGATATTGAAATGCAGACATGCCACAAAAAGCACAATATGAATTATTTTTACTGGGAGAAAAACAAAAGTAAATATATCCATAGTGTACGTGATACCTAAAAGCAGCTGAAAGGATTTGTACTCAACTTGAAAATAGTGTTTACTGTGTAGAAGAGACTTGGCATGTTAAGCAACAGTACTTACGGCAACTTGTGCAGGTTTTTTTTTTACATTTTTTGTACTGCTGTTTAACCATTTAGTCTGTCTATGGCTGTTCAGCCATACTCGTTAGTCACTTGTTAAATGTGCAAAGTGGAACACCTTCCTGCTTGAGTTTTAACACCAGGAATAAATTTTCCATTGCAAAGAAAGCAGTCTGCCTTCTAGCAACAGTTTTCAGGGTACCACGTTGTGAATCTTTACTGCCTATCCTCTATGCTCCATCTAATGTGAAGTGAGGTAATTTGTGCTTACAGTGAGGTATTGGTGAAAGCATTGTATCTAAGGTTATGCAATGTATAACATTCAAACTTAACTGACATTTTTTTTTTTTTAAAGCAAAAAAATGGACCAAGTTGAAGTGTCCTTATTCTTTAGCTCATACCAGAGCTGTCAGAAAACAGCTTTTGTTGGAAACTTCAGTTTCTTTTAAGTATGGCCAGCTCGATCTTTCACTGAAACCAAGTTAGCATGGTGTAACTGGAAGTGTTGGTATTCAAGTAATAGGGGATGTCACAGAATTGATTATAATCTCTTGGCGTTTCATGCCATGAGTTCTGGTACAGTCTTCAACAACTTCTAGCTAGTACCACGGGACAAAAGCTATAAATGATTTTTCAGGGACCCACAGTGTAAGTTGAAAACAGCAGCAATCAAATACTATTACCATTGATGTCTTCTAAGATGGATATGTGCACTAAAAATTTCAAGCAATATTGGGAATTGCTTTGCAAGTCAAATAACCTGTGATATCAGAGCAAGTCTGGACTCCGAGTTGTTCTGTATGTTTAACTAGCTTGTTAGATAACGTGGTTTTTCCCTCAAGTTTAATGTGGAACAGCAATAAAAGCACCTTATTATGGTGAAATTGTCTTTGTTAAATCTTTCAGATTTTCTTGTTTAGGAGGATGTGTCAAAATCGTGTATCTGTCATCAAATAAAGTAAAACCCTTCATTTCTATCAATTGGAAAATAAAATTTATTTTATACCATTAGGGTATTGTGGAAAACTGGTTTCCTAAGTCCTGGGATTTTCACATAAATACATTTTTCTTGTTGAATAAGCCATTATTGGTTGTGCTGCTGTCCAAAATAATAATAGAAAAATTTTGAAGGTACTTGGCAGGGGCTTAAGAGGGAAAGGGAAAAAAAAAAAGTCTGTATTAATAGTTTCCCTGCACTATTGTCTTTATTCTTGTTTTTGAATGTCAATTCATATTTCATCATTCATCAAATTAAAAACTTCAAATTTGCTCTACAAAATGAAATGGAGAAGAAATACAACTGAAATCTGACCTCTCTGAGCCCTCATCTTTAAATTTCTGCCTTTTTTTCCCTCCAGCAATCTGAAGGAAATAAATATATTCTGATTGTTTAACCTGCTAAAGGTGGACCTGCCACAAAACATTTAAAAACGGTTTTTAAAGCAATAAACTGGTAGGGTTATTTTTTATCATTTTTCCTTAAATCATTTGATTTTTTTGGAAATCCTCCTTCCTCATTCTCTAATAGATGTATCTACATGTACATACATATACATACGTATCTGCATGTAGATGTTATCTGCATGTACATCTATTCTCTAATAGAATCATTACATTTAAGACTTGAAGTATATGAAACGAACTTGCACTTGGAGTGGCCATGCAAATGTGGTCTCTGCTGTTGTCCATCATCCTGGTCTGCTTACTGTCTCTTGTTCTCTGCCTTGAATGTGCTAGTTTTAGTGTTCTCTCCTGTTGAAGCAATCTGACACTTAACTCTCAAGAAGTGAGGCCTTGGTAATCGATGCATGTTTCAATTAACTGACCAAGCAGGAAGATTACTTCTCTGGTCTCCCTAGTGTCTTCTAGTTTGTGGGAGGATATTGTGAGCAACAAACAAAGCTTCAGGATACATATTTTCCTACAGAAGATGATCGGAACATCTGCAGTGTGTTGAAGACAGCAGTGAGGGAAGAAAAGAAAGATGTGGAGCATGTCTGCCTCAAAAAATGCAGCTGTGAGAAAAGGAGGGGACACAAGAGGACTGACTTCATTTTGCCCAAGGAGCACAGCTGGGATCCAAGCCACCTGAAGTCTTCATTGCAAGCCACAGCTCTCAACTGCTGTACTACCATTGCTTTATGTGGATCAGATGAGGCTTAAGAAAGAAAGCCATCTATGCCTTGACCTGCTCTCTGCATCTTTCCTAGCATATTTCATGATCAAACATTTTTTTTGAAAGAGCAAAGGGTTTAACAACCTTAGTATCCGAAGTGCTGGTTCAGAGAAGGCTTCTCTTTGCTTGGCATGTTTTGCTTTCCAGATGTCTCTATGTGGCACTTGGTTCCCTCAGTTGTTGACGAGACTCGTAAACACTTGATGTGTACATAATGTCTCCTAAACTGTTTGGATTATCTGCAGTTTAGAAGCCAGGTGGATAAATCAGGAGGGGAAATAAAGTAATGCTACCAACATGTGCGTTGACTGACTTTCTTGTGTGCAGATGGGAAGAACCACAGCCCCTCCAGAAACTCTCTGGGGTGGAGCCCAGGCTGGAAGGTGCTGGGAAGATTTCCCAGCAATCAGACCATTGCAGATGGAAGCATCCCAGCTAGTTCAGTCTCAGACCTGATACTGCCAAATGGCAGTTGCTTCTGATGCTGTACTGAAGGGTCCCTACTTCTCCCCCTCCGAGCAATGTACCATAAAGGACCAAACATTTGGGCTTAAGCACCTCCTACTGCTGCCTCTGTGGAGGAAGAACTGCATGTCTGCATGGACAAAATATGAAGAATGGCGAGAGAGAACATGCTTTACTTGAGATGTTTCATTAAGTTTCTGATGACTTTATCTCTGGCCTCAGAACCAGGCTAGCTTAAAACCACCTCTCTTTTCTTGTAGTCCCTTTCATCCTTACAAGCAAGATCTAATGCATAGACCTAATGCATCTCCTTCATAGACCCAGGTTAAATCAGGTTCCTCAGGCTCATGCATCCTTCCTTTGCTTATGCATCCATCTAGGTAGATATGGATCATTATAAAACCTTTGCTGAAAATTAATGATTAATTCTTAGCAAATTAAAAATTGATCATTATTCTCCTATGTAGGAAATTGTCTTTTTATTTTCTTCCAGACCCTTCCATTTCCTTACTAGGATATACAACCCAGTCCCTTTAATCTTGCATTTATCTTTTAAAATCTCATTCTTGTAATATTTAATTCCCACAGAAATGTCTGTTCCTTTCTTAGGGTGTTGCTCATAGCAGGGCACAACATTGTTGACATGAAAAAGGCACTCCCAGCTTAGACAGGATCATGTCTCCTCTTTGAGCTTAATGGATAATGGTGGAAGGGAGTGCTGTCTTCTGTGAAGCATAGCCTGCATTTTTTTTTTTTTCCTATGATGCAACAATCCCTTCTGGCTAATTATCTTCTAATTATATTTCAACATTTTCTTTATCAGTACAGCCTCATGGTCCTAGATCTTGGCGGCTGAATCATCCTTTCCAAGTGGAAAACTTGGTGGGTAATGTCCTGATTTCTGGCTTTTATATCTGCACTCTCATATTTTCTCTAAAGCACCTAACACCCATGTAGCACAACACAGATGATCTGTTTATTGTCCTTTGGGGTATGTAGAAGATAAAACTTTGTTTCAAGGCTTTATTACATATATATGGAGAGGGGTAGGGATCAGTATAGAGCACTGTAATAGTCCAGGCACATTGTGTACTGCATAAAATACACATAAATCACTTCATCCTCTCCATTAAATTTCTGATCCCAAGAGACAGCCCAAAGCAGATGGTTAACCATTCCTTCATTACAATGCAAGATGCTTAGATTGGTTTCTTAGCTTTGCAACTGCTGGACTTTGGCAGCACATTCAGCTCAAGGAATTACTGCTCCTGGTCACCTCCCCATGTTCTTATCGGTGTGTTGTTGCTGGAGTTTGCTGCTCCAGACTCAGCTCTTGTTTGTGGCGTGTTTCTGTGAAACATATCACTAAACTGATCCGCAGGCTGGGGGCAGCACAGGGCTAGGGAGGGCAAGAACATGCTCAGCCAACCCGGCAGGCAAACCAGCTGTGAAACCACAGTCAATTCTCCAAAATCAGCAAGTACAAAAGTTAACAACTTCATTCTCTAAGTTTCAGGCAATTTTAGTATTTGCTTCCATTGGTGTAATCAGCAATAACTAGCCAAAATTGGTTTTTTATTTTGTTTTAAACCCCGTTAGCACATTTTAAACTAACATTGATTTGTACTTTGATGTCTGGTTCCTCTGCATGTTGGTCCTCCTAATGATAAAAAGATTCTCTAAAAACTCAGTGTGTTTAAGGTCAAAATATTTTTAGTACACACAGATACAATAGAGTGTCAAGTTAATTTTTTAGTTTAAGGGGCAGATTGGTCTTTGTAAAAGGTGTTTTAGCCATCAGCTGGTTTTACACTACTAGCACAAGGCACAATGCACCTTTCATCACAGACAGTAAATGTCCAGCCATATAAATAATGCTTAGTCCTTTTTTTAACCCCTTATGTGGTATCAAGCTTTTGCTCTAGAAAAGTGCTTATGAAATATGTCATTCTGCTCCAGAACCAAATATATATGTATTTTTTAATGTATTTTTTTCCAGGACTTTGGAGAAAATGATAATAGAAGTCTTACCTAGTCAGAAGTTTCAGCATTTTAATTGAGATATCCTGGTGCACACAAAACTTAATATTTAAAAAATAAAAAATACCAAAATAAGGGCTGAAAGGCTGATGATTTTTGAAGAATTAACAAATGAAATGTGCAGCTCATTTAAAATTACACTGCATAGTCACAAAAATAGCAAGGCTGAGAGGAAAATACCATGGCCAAACCCTAAGGTAGGCTCTGATCATCTAGCTGAGATGAGGATGCACGCCTGTTCGCTGGCTCGGAGTCAGCAAGGCATTTCAGAAGGTATGTGGCACTCTTGTAATGAATCTCTGTATCTTTTTTCCAGTTCAATTAATACATCTAAGCTCCACGTGTGTGTCCGTCTTAGCTAACCTATCTCTATTTATTATGCCACTTTGCTGCACAAACAAGGTGGCAGCTACCTTCTGCAGAAATCAGCCCTGGCATCACAGTTCCAGCGTGTGCTGGAGGCTTCACCAGGCGGTGTTACCTGGCGGCTGAAATGAATTGCAGCGTCACGGTCCTGTCTGCCACCACACTTTCAGCCCTGCAGTGCTGACAGAATGGCCAGAGAGGATTAATTGTCATTTCATTCTCTGCTGAGTAAACCATCCATTAGTTAACAGAGCTGTCTGTGGGATTACATAGTTGTCAGTTCAGTGTGACAGCAGAACTTGGGACAGGCATTAAGTGCTTAGTCTTATGTATTTTAGCATTAGTATTTCTTATTAATTAGTATTTTAACATTGGTTATCTCTAGCATTCATTTAACATGGAGTTCACAAACATCATTCCCTTCAGGATGAATTTGTCATTTGCGAAGGGAAAAAGCATATTCACCTTTCACAAATAGAAACCACAGGAGTCCATGTTAAGGAAACACAACTTTATCCAACTGATTATTGTAGTCTTTGCCTGTCCTTGAACACTGTAGTGAGCTCTACAGCAGCACTGGCCCAGCAGCCACTACTGGGATGGTTTCTATGTAGTTCTGGCTGGCAAACCACAGATTTTTCAAACTACATGAGTTGAGAAGCAAATGCAGTGACCAGATAGCTGAAGCACTAGGTTCGTTCATAATCGAGAGACCTTATTTTTTAAAAAAATACCCAGGTCTGTCACTGCTTTTTCAAGTGACTGTGAATAAGTCCTTTGCCCACAAATTCCCATTTATAGTCAGAAAACTGCTACTACTTCCCCTCCTTGGGTATGCTCATTGGAGGCAGAGGTGTGAAGCCCAGCTAGGTGTTAGCTATCACCTGAGCCATACACTACACTGTGCTGGTTCACCGAAAGTGGAAAAAATGTGAGGTTATTTAAAATCCTAAACATTGCATTGCAAATCCATGTGTAAATAGTGTTACTGGACTGGGGTACTCCAGATCACCCAGCAGGATACAGTCAGGAAAGAAATCACAATTAGCAACTTTGGCAGGTTATCTAGAAAAAAAATAATAATATTTATTCCACCCTGCTAGTTTAAAATGACTTTGACTTTATAAGTGGGAGAACAAGTGATATCTACAATAAGTTACAGGGTCAAAGACTGCCTCATTTGGCACGAAGTTCGCCACAGAGGTATGGACCTTTTACGCGTTTGTTCATTTAATAAACTTTATCCATGAGAGTGTGTTGGTACCACTTCAGCATTTTACATGATGTAACCATGACAGTTTTGCTCTATGAGAAGCTGCCCTAAAATTGTTTTCTACCTCCCATGAAATCAAACATCTCAGCTCCCTCAGAAATCCCAGCCAAAGTGCATGACCTGTTAGCATCATATCCTCTGAATGACCAAGGTGAATTGTTGCTGTTTACCTTGCACATATGTTTCATATATCTGTCATTTTCTAGCACTGGGAAAAAACAACAACAAAATACACTATCAAACTGAGCAAATGAAGTCCATCTCAGTGGCATATGCCCCAAAAACTGGCTGAACTACATCTGTCCTATGTAGACTCTGAGAGCTCAGAAGGCTTGTTGGCTTACATGTTGTTCCTCCTCTTGCACACTCTGAAAAGAGACAGACTCTTTTCAGAGTGTGCAAGGACTGAAGGCAGTTTTGTGGAACAAATACTGCAGTGGATGTCAGCTAATTTATTTGGTCCTGGTGCTGCTACAGAGCAATGCAATGCTACAGAGCAACATACCCCGGTCTTGTCCAGAACTACTTTTACAGGCGCTGCCCACACAGAACTAGTTTTAAGGATGTAACTTAGGTTAGTTACAGTGGAACTTAACTTAAACACCAGTTTCAACTGCTATAGGCAGAGAGGGACTCATACCCCCTATGCACTCAGTCCTGCTTTTGCTCCCCCCATGCCCTCAAGCACACGATGTGGGTGCAGCTGAGGGCTGAGCGGGGCCCCTCCGACTGCACCAACTTACTTTCACCAACATGCTGCCCTCCATGCAGAAAGGGTAATACTGTCCCCAACAAAACGGCTCCCTTTGACTTCCCCAGGGGCAAGCTGGGTCCTTCTGCTGTCCCTGAAGCTTCAAATTTCTCACACATATTTGTCCAGACATAGTTGCCCTCATAAACTATGTATAGTTTTATAAACCACATTGCCACTTCTCTTTGTTGCTTTTTATCACACTTAGAAAAAAAGAAATAAACTTCCTCCCCTCAATCCAGAAAGAAATCTTTATTAATAACATTTATTATTATTTTAATACAGATGACTGCTCTGCAGCCTCAATTAGTAGCTATCCAAGCAGGTGAGAGACACCCTGAATGCGTTGACCCTGTCATGACCGCCTGATTCCCCAGTACAATGCCGATGTGGGTGCCCTTCCCATTCTGACCCACAAAAACAGCCTATTGAGATTTGTTCTCCTGGGCAAATCCCTGAAACTGACCTCACGCCCAGGAGCTCAGGACCATTTTCCCGCTCTGCCAGAAGTTAAGGCCTACTAAGAAGTACATAGGTGATTTTCCCTACTTGAGATCAGGCATGGAAGAAACTTTAGGCCAGGTAGAAGCTAAGGTAATTTTGAGGCACAGATCAGTGTTGCTTCAAGAGATGATCTCAATCTCCTTGCTGAAGTCTCAGCAGCTGGTTCCTCCTGGAGGCCTGTACAACAAGGCTGTGTTGATCTCTGTGCTGATCTATAAGGCACGGTTATGAGTGGTCTCACAGAGGACACGGAGGCACTTGCGCCTGCCAGCAGCTTGATATGACATCTACACCTTCATATCTATAGTGACCAGCAGCACGTCCATGTGGCTCACAGACACATTGTGGCATTGCCTGTAGTGACAGTGGGGTTATTTTCTGAAAGATGGCAACAACCAAGGGCTAATGACTCCTCAGGTTCTTCCACCAGAATGTGTCCTCCCCATCCAAGCTTTCAAAGGGAGATTGTCGAATCCTCCTGTGACAGCAACAGGCATGCTGAGCACCCTAACCTGTGTGGCTAAGTCAATGAAGAGAGATTGGGCCACAAGTGGAGGGATGGTCCCCAGCAGGTAAAGGGCTTCTTCTATTCCAGATATACCACATAAGGTAGCAAAGTACCACAGCACAGAAGATTTTATTTGCTTCCTCCTGACCTGCACACCCAATTAAGAGTGACAGGGTATCTTTTGAAAAAACGTGACTTTGAAAGCCTCAACCAAAACTTCTAAGCTGATTTATTTCTAAAAACTGCCTGCCAGTGTGGAACAAGTTAAGGGACTGCAATCCCCAGCTAGTTCCCTTGATGTCAGTGTCAGGGAGTACTTACACTTACCACTGGAGTCAGAATTTCACTGTATGCAAAATGGATTTAAAGGAACAGAAAAAACTATATGGAATAGTAATTAAAGGATCATTTTAAACACCAAATAAGTGCTTCTCTTCAGTGTGTCACTTCTCTTCAGTATTAACTACAATAGTTATAACCATCCTGATGGTAAGAAAAAGAACATTTCTGTAATCCTCTGAATAAGTTCCCCCTGCACATGCAAATAAAAATCAATTAAAAACTATTACAATAGTAACAAATATCTAATCAGCAAGTGTCAAATGCTGTAATCTTATCAGATTTGGTTTGGAAATCTTTTACATAACTTGCATAATTTAAATATTTACAAAATATAAACTTTCTTGTCTTATCAAAAATAGTTCTTTGCACATTTAAACAACAGAAATCCTTTCACATGATGTTTTTCAAACCAGGAATTATATCATTGCATAAAAATAAACAACCTTTCACAGATGTAAAATAAAATTAAGCCAACATATGGAAGGGCAGAAGATGTTATCAATAACAGTAAATATTTTAGTGGTGTAAGCCAATCGTTAAATTACATTGTGCATTGAACTTACTTAGGACATTAATGAAAAGTTCTAGCTCCTATAAGAGAAAGCAATCAATGTTCTTAAAATCTTTCATTTTCTGTCAGATTTCTTTGGGCTGAATCTCAATGGTTAATTGTGAAAATGATGGTGAACCACCAGCAAGATAGTTGGATGTGGCAGGTTCATACTTGCAGTCCAGCAGTGGGATGATGACTGGTTGACTTGCAAATTGTGCATTCAGGTACTGAGGGGCTATATTTCCGTCAGATACCAAGCTGTATTTCAGTCCCTCCTCAGACCTGTCCTTGCTGCATTTGAAAGACAACTTACACAAAATCCTGAGGTTGCTATTTGGCACACCATTCACGTTCACCAAACTGTGCTCTAGCCCCTCTGCTCCAGACACAGCCCGTTTCAGGCCAAGGGACCGTCCTCTCCCATCCCACCAGTGCCTACCTCTGCAGGCACAAATTTCCGGGTACCAGATGCTATTCTGCATATGATGCAAACAGCTTTTTGAACAGTCACAAAGGAAATGCTTCATGGTGAACAGCTGAACATTTCCTGTAACCTGTAACTGTGGTTTTGGCTCTTTTTTTTTTTTTTTTTTTTTTTTTGTAAGGCCTGCAGAAATGAATTGTCCAGTGGATCTATCTGATGTGTCTTACAAGCTTCTTAGCCCTGCATTCTTTGGCTAACAACCTTGAGTTTTCTTCAGGTACCTACTGACCACATTGATCTTCATACTGTAGCTATTCAAGACTTAGAAAGATTTTAACTCTAGTGGAGAGTTCAGATGTGCCATCAGGAGTCCTTTCTTGCTGTTTTAGCTGTCCCTGTGTGCAGGCTGCTCTTCACTCAGTTGCTCTTTTGTACACCAAATGTTTGGACTGCCCCTGGTTTGGCAGTACCCATTCCCCCTGAGGCTGATCCCCTGTAATCCCACATGGTAAGAGCAATTGCTGCTTGAGTGGCAGTTCTGTGTACAACACAATGCAGGGTGATCCGGCTCCGTTTTCTGTGCTTAACCTTATTTGCAGGTATGTACGTCGGTCATGGTCTCACACCGCCGGCAGCGCACATAGCAGCACCAGATGAACTTGCAGTCGCACCTTTCCACGTGCCTGACCACGTGGGTGTTGTACCCGCGCCCACAGCACAGGAGGTTGCAGCCGTCAGGTCCCTCTGATGTGCGGTTGCATTCCCTCCCCTGAGTCCCAGGGATTCCCAGCTTTTGATCTTCCACGCAGTAATTGGGCGATTTGTTCACATACAGAAGGTCTTCCTTCTGGATCGGTATTTTTCGCTGGCTTTTCTCTTTCCTGCGTAACTTTTTTTTCAGTCTGTCGGATATCTGTATGCTGTTTTCATACTTATCCTTTAAAAAACGGCCAATCTTCTCAAAGGAGGACATGGTTTTCCAGCACGTCTTCACGGCACAGGACCCAGAAACACCATGACAGCGGCAGTCCACTGACATCAGCTTTGCTACAGCCTGAAAGCAAATGGAGAAAAACATTTGGATGTGGTCTTTCTCTCATTTGGAATACAGGTTGACATCACTAACCCAGATGCTTCTAAGTATTTAATACTACTGCTGCCATTGCCATTGCATTGATTGGGAAGCCAGGCCATGGATTCAGCTCACCTCTGCAGCTGAATCACTTCAGTGCTTCTTATAGTCTCAATCCCTGTTCCTGTAATTTAGGCACACTAGTACTGCCATGGGTTTCCAAGGTTTAAATGCCCTTAGATAGGCTACATGACTATGCCCTGATGGATGCAAGTACTGGACTGTGCAACTAATGTCCAGCTAACAGTGGGAATCTGCAGCCAGAATTAAGCTTTTGCAACACACAAGAATTTTGGCACAGTTTATATGAAAGCAAATCTCAAAGAACTGGAATCTGTAAACAACCAGTAGTTTCCTTTATCTGGGTCTATAATCATAGAATCAGAATATCCTAAGTTGGAAGGGACCCACAAAGGTCATCGGATCCAGATCCTGGCTCCACAAAGGACTACCCAAAAATCAGACTATGTTATATAGTATATAACATAATAGCTCAATCAGTCAGCAGACAATCAATATAATGCTTCCTTCTGGAATAGCTACGAGTCATAATATAAAATTATACAATTAGATCTGTGACACATCCCACACTACATTTAGGAAAAGAAAAATAAAGAAAAAAATAATCACATGCAAGATATAGCAAAGGAGAAAGTATCGTGATTTTGTTTTGTTTTGTTTTGTTCTACCTTTCCATGAACTGTACTCTTTGTAGCCATCCATGGACTCATATGGGCTGTTGGTTAATGTGTGCGGAGCTCATGTTACAGTATGCTATTTTATTAACCTTCTACCCCACATTTCTTTTCCAGAATAAAGGCAATTGGGAAATTTAACAGAAGGAATGAATTTTAGTTTTTCTTGAAACGTTTCATGCAGCAAAGCCAACGTATATTCAAATTATTCCTCTGTGACAGAACCAGTATTTCCCACAGAGGGGAGAAAATAAAAAAAAAAAAAAAAACAAAAAACTTTTGCTGCTGTTTATTAAAATTCATCCTAAGTGTTCACTACCTCCACAGCCCCCACAGATTTTAACCATCATCAATCTGCCTTCCTCAAACTGTTTTAGGAAAGAGGAAAAAAAATCTAAAACCCTCCTCTAGTTTTCCTAGAGAAAGAAGATTAATTAGTGCCTGTTCTTGAGTCCCAGTGCTGCAGTAAGAACAGAGCCCTGGAAGTCTACAGAGGCCTCCTGACCTTCTGCTGTTACCCATGACCAGAAATAAACTCGAGGCTTATTTGTAGCTCAGGCAGCACATCCAAGTTTTGAAGCAAGTCAAGACATGGAGCAGATCAAACAAGCTATTTCTACACCATGCGTTAAACTGAGATTTTTTTATCAAGGTAAATGTGGTCACTGAAGTTTGGGACTAGTCCAACATGGTTAAGTCCATGGATTTCAGTGTGAATTGAGGCCTCCCAGAGCGTTCTGCCCAAGAGATATTGACACAACCCCATGTAGGTATTTGCATGTAACTCTACAAACATTATTAAAAATACACATGACCAAAGTGTTTGCTTGGAGTCACATCTTTGGTGAATGAATAGGACTTACTTATTGGTAGAGGTTACTATGAAAGCCAAACAAGTGAAGCATTCGAAGAACCATAAGCAAGAAACAGCAGGTGTATACCCTGACCTAAAACAGCCATTAGCTCTTGCAAAGAAATCTGGTGAAGTAATGCACCAGAGGTAATGCAGGAGATATTTCCAGGTGCTGTGGATTGTTTTTGAGACTGGAGACTTTTCCCTACCCTATGAAAAGGAAGACCAGTGCAACAAGCAGATCCTCACCCCAAAGCACACACAGACTCTTTCAGTGGCAAATCAACTAGCAGCAATTTTTGCAGATACTTATCTCCTCTCCTTCACAGGCTAGTTTCTGTTTAAGAGACAGACCTGACTTTGTGCTCATATCTTCATAATCTATCAATAAGGAAATCACTGGGTAGTCAGAATATGCATCATTAAGGCATAACAGTGACTGAGGAAGATGAGAATTTGACATCCAAAGACAGAAAACCTTTGTTAGAATACATATAACCTAAAAAGTATCAAGGAAAAGAGAAACACAATATTGAAACACAAATATTACACACAATTTACAAACAGAAGAGATTTAATAGTATTTTCCATTTTCTAATGATTATTTATTTGTAATATGGCAAGTTATTAGAGTCTCAAAGTAATTTCAAACCATGTTTTGCTATAAGCCTTATAAAGTTTTAGATACAACCCTGGCCTTCACTGTGGTATGACAAGCTGCTAAGTAGAGAAGAAACAACAGGAGGAAAATGCACAGTTTGGTTTGTGGGAAGAAAAGAAAAAAAAAAAAAGTACTTAGTACTTCCAGGTCCGATAGAATAAGGCACAGTAAAACCTGGATGAGGCAGAATGATCCAGAAATTGTCTGGGGAAGCACTGGACGTTTCTGCTAGGTGCTATGAGTGAGTTACTTCCATGTGGGCAAGTAGCCCAGCAGGTGACACTCAGAAGTCTTTTTCTGAGTATAAAATAATGAAAGCTAGAAGGAAGTAGTTTCTAAACAGGAGTGGAAAATGATGTTGGAATCTCAGGTTAATGTCAAAATATAAAAATACAGCATATAGTAGCAGTGTATGAAAGATTGGACCAGTGCAAGTACTACAAATGTGGTTGCAGCGTAGAGTCACTGGGAGCATCCACAGCAGTTGCAAACATCTGCATTACTGTTTTGTGTGTCTCTGGCTTCTTGCATGAAGTTTTGGTACAATCCACTTTAAAACAATTGATGGTGTCATCACAGATGTGCATGACCTTAGGCTATTGCTTCCCAGCTGCAAGGACAAGCAAATTTTCTAGTTGGACATATGTGGGTCATCTCTGCTGACAGCACTGGGAGCTGAAATCTTGCTTTGGCTGATCACTGAACAGAGCCCTAGATCTCAGTCTGTCCCATGAACTTTAATGAACAAACTCCCAAGTTGAACATCTGGCAAAAATTAGGGACCAGGAATCTTCTCTTGCTGTGTTCTTGGAAATAAACCTGTGCCTTCAGAGCCAGCACAGCCTTCTGCTGGGAATTGGTTGCAACACATGCTGGTGCCTCAGTGGTGCACAGAGACACTGGGAGCATGACTTCCAAACTGGCTCCCCAACAAGCATTTGGTTTCACATCTTTAGATTCACATGGTGAATCTTTTCAGTTATTCATGAGATACTGTGACAGGAGTTTCCCTAAACAGCAAAACTTCATAGAAAAGTTAGGAGGAACATTGCCAATCACACACAGTGAACAGATGTGTCCGTCAGTGCAGGCTGGAACAGTTTTCCAGTTTTCTTAGGCTGGTCATGAAACTAAAATGACTTTTGGTTGTGATAATGGTCAGTGTTGAACTGAGCCAGGTCTGCAAATGTCAGGTTTAACCATGAGCCCACCAGTGGTGGTTCCCCTTGCACTGGTTGCCTGGCTGTGATGGTGCTGGAACGAGAGTGTATGGTTAAGTGATGAACTAGACACAGTGGTCAACGCTGATCTGTGTTAAAAATTAACCTGAAAGAAATGTCATTTTTAATGGACTTCCTTTCACTGATCTGATCTAATTAACAGAGGGAGGGTTGTGGGGTGGGAAGGTGTGGCTACACAGGTGGATGGGAAGAAAGCACAGATTTGTCTTCTGATCGGGACCATGTTAGTGGAATCGTAGTCTGTATACTCCTTAATGCCAGTCCCTGCTGAGTAACTCCAAACAAAGCTCTCCATTTGTAGGCACTGTTCTCAGCTGTGAGACAGGGGCTGCCACTACTTGTTTTGCAGTGAAAGCCTACACTTGCCATCACATAGACTAATTGAAGCCACTGGTAGAAGAGAGCAAGAACTTCATGAAGACGAGCAGATGTCCTAATGGAGGAACATCACTTAAGAACACTTGCAGGCTGTTTGTGGTCTGGTGCCAACCCACAAGTACCTATAAAAATAAACCTTCTGATGAGCCAATCTATTTGCATGTGGGAAAACAAGTGCTGAAGATCAAATACATTTTCACTAGCGTGTAGCTGAACAGGAACTCTTCTGTAAGTGGAAGGGCACTACTAGAATAAAACTCAACCTGTAGTACCTGACTCACCTGTTCTTTTATATAAGGTAGATCATATATCCAGATGTAAGTACCCTGAACATTGCAATGCCAAAAGATGATGACCATTCATCTTGTGGCAGAATAAGGAATGAAATCTGGTTCTTCTGAGCTTCAGGTTAGTACCATAAACAGTGCACAACTCAGTCAAAGCATCGGTACTCAGTTAGAATTGGTGTATCTTAGAGTTAACTATGAGATGTAGACATATAAAATAGCATTTAGTATGGAAATAGGAAAGGAACAGAGAATTCTCCACATACCAGCTCCATTAGTTACTCCAAACAAATAGGGGAGTATCATCCCTGGAAGACTGCTCTTGCAAGACACAGAACCAGGAACATGATAGTATTTATTACAGGTCATAAGGTATCAAAATATATTGCAAAACATCCTTCCAGTAAGCTCCAAAACATGAAGGTCAACATTTTCCAACATCTCATAGTCAAGATTTGCAAACTACAAAAATCAGGAGTTCTGCTAAACTTTACTTCAGTAATATCGCTGTCAGAAATCCCAAGTACCAGCAATAAACATTCTCTTTCACTCTAGGATGGTCAAAATATTTGCTTTATCCTACAGCTTGCTATTAAGTTACAAAACACTCATGCACAGAAGCTGTCTAAATACTCTGCATATTTCCATCCAAGATAATGAACAGTAAATACACCATTGCTAGAAAATGACTGGAGCTAAGATCCTTCAGACTTGCAGTGGGTGTTTTTTTAAAAAAAATAAAAATAAAAAAGGGAAAGTGTTTAGAAAAGGAATGAGCATATGCATCGTGTACATCAACTGAGCCCACAACAGCGTACTTTGAGAGCTTTGTTGCAGAGCTCAGTATTGCGAAAGCCTGAAATCCTACAGGGTCCTCTGGGCCTGAAGGACCCTGTTGGGCTGCAGAGGATGAAAACAGGGAGCTGATCCAACTTTAAAGTAATCAGTCCCAAAGGAGAAGTTTCTCTTCTGGGCTAGAGGGGTGGAGGCATGCTGTTTATTAAAGATGAACAGTTCCTTGGTAGGGTTCACAGATCATGACCTCAGGCAGCGGGACTGTCACACCTGCGGGAGGCAGCTGTAGCCCAGCCTGTGCAGGAATGAGTCCCGAGCACAAGATGGTGCAGGAGAACAGAAGCAAATGTTGTCACTGAAGGCAAGAGGACAGCAAACTGCTGCTGCTGCTGCTAATCTAAAACTAGAGGCAGAAGAGAGAACAGGGTTCAAGAAGACCAATGTCACTGCCACCTAAACTCAGAAACAACATCTCTTTTACTCTGAAGGTGCTTCACACTGCTTCCCTACGTCTCCACTGTCACACTGATCAAAGAAAATGGCACACACTCAGTTTAGTTTGACTTAGTCCAGAGACTGATGAAAAACACTGAATTCCTGGAAATGAGTGATATGAAAGAAGTTTCAGTGCATGTGAAATGCAGATTGGCAGGACTGGGCTGAAATGTCACTGTGACTTGTCATCCGCTTTCTAATGACAAAAATGACTATTAAAATAAAAATGCATCATATATTAAAAAAATCATGAACTTGAAGAGAGATTATTTTATGGACATCATTCTCTCCTCCCTTAGCTACCTCTACAAATGTGATTAATAACTATGCTCTTTCCATAAGGAAATTACCGCTTAATCTCTTGATCCTATCATTAACATCCCCTACTACACAATACCAACCACTGTTCCTTAGAGATGATTTTGCTGACAGGCATCTAATTAAACCCAAAGTAACTGTTCTCAGCATATACTCAGTTTTAATGTTTATTTCATAGAGTCACAGAACATTTTGGTTTGGAAGGGACCTTAAAGGTCACCCAGTTCCAACCCCACTGCCATGGGCAGGGACACCTCCCACCAGACCAGGCTGCCCAAAGCCCCATCCAGTCTGGTCTTGAGTGCCTCCAGGGATGGGGCATCCACATCTTTGGGCAGCCTGTTCCAGTGCCTCACCACCCTCTGAGTAAATAATTTCTTACTAAAATCTAATCTAAACCTACCCTCTTTTAGTTTAAAGCCATTCCCCCTTGTCCTATCTCTACACCCCCTGACACAGAGTCCCTCCCCAGCTTTCCTGTAGGCCCCCTTTAGGTACTGGAAGGCTGCCGTAAGGTCTCCTCAGAGCCTTCTCTTCTCCAGGCTGAACAACCCCAGCTCCATCAGCTTGTCTTCATAGAAGGCCTTCAGGCCTGAAAAGGGTTGGTCTCTTAATGATCTTGTTTTCCCATCAATATAAATTAATTACATAAAATATATTACCTCATAAAATGTAAAAGCATATTTATTTTAAAACAGGTTGCAATGGTATCACCATGGCTCTCCCTTGGATATGTTGCCTTACTGTGGCTATTCGCATAATATGGATGATAGGAGAAATGTTTTCAGTACAAACCACCCACACTTTTTTTTTTTTTTTTTCTGAAATTACATTTACAAAGGAGTCCAGCAAGTATGATCAAGATGTATTGCCAAAAACAGAGAGTCACCATTACTTTTCTTCAAAATAGATCTCTGTCACCAAACTGAACAGTTTTAAAGAACTACGGGGCCAGAGAGAGCCATTAAACATGTACAATGTTTAAAACTCCAAGATAAAGCAGAGAAACTAATTTTAGAGGAAGAACCAGAACCCAAGTCTCTGCCTTTGCAGGTGTAAGCCTCAGCCACCAGATTACACTCACGTCCCCTATGTTGGCTCTTTCTGCCCCATTTATTCCTCTGCAGACCAGCACAGGACCCAGAGTCACACACACACACACGCTCAATGTTTGATGGCAGGAGCATTCCCTCTGTAGCTGAGGCTTTGAAGTCTCTTGGGCAGAAGAAAAGCTATATGAAGCCTGTCTTCTCTCACTTCTATGATGAGTGCCCTAACCAGCAGGCTACTTTAACCTGGGAGTGTCATTTCCATCCCATCTTTTAAAAGAAAAGATTAAATCTTGATTTCCTCTTTGAATGATTCTAGACTTCTGCTCTCAGATGAGGACCCAGCCTGTGGATCCCAACGAGGTGCTGATGCCTGGTGTCCATTGTGTCTGCTCACTCACCATTAGAGAGAATAAAAAATGCAGGTCGTGATAATAACTGGTTATTACAGAGAATAAGGAAAAAAAAAATCAAGTATTATTCTGAGAGCAAGACTCATTACAGTTGACTTGTAATATCACCAACCTATTTGCAATTACCCTGATCAGCACTCTGGATCTAATTTGGATTTTGTGAATTTTATTTTAACCTGTGGAATTTAGTTACTCAGTCAAAACCAGCTTTGATTCTGGGTTTGTACGTGTCTGCTTTGCAGGTGTCATTGAGGTTCTTGCCACTTGTGCCTGTGGTCAAGAACTGGCTGTGTTCGGCCAATGCCATTTTGTGGCTGACACCAAGCAAGCAATGGCTCCCGCACCCATGTGGTGACACATACCTGCCTCCCAGCCTCGTTGTTGTGCCGGTTCATCGCCGCCAGCCCGCTCCCACTCTTGCCTGTTACGTTCTTCACGGGCACATCCAGGAACCTCCTGCTGAATGACATCCCGTAGTGGATGTCATCCGAGCAGCCGCCCCAATGCCAGCCCTCGCTGGCCGAGCCGCCGCTCTGCAGGCTGGTGTCGCAGGAGCACTCGGTCACGTTGCCCGCACTGCAGGACCGCGTCACGGCATGCACCAGGCCCGCTGCCGTCACCGCGTGTATGAACGCAGTCTCCTTCGTGCCTGCAAAGCAACACAGGGACATGTTGTCGCACAGCCCCCTCAGATCATCTTCCTGGCCAAGCTGGAGAAAATAATTTTACTAGCCAGATTATTATTAAAAGGGAATGGTTATGAGTTTAAAGTCGTCACGGCTTGGTCTGCGTCGTTAACTTGTTTAAAGCTGTAGATATTCACATCTGAAAAAAGACTTCGGGGATTATTCATGTGACCGTGCTATTAATTTTGCTGTTTCTGGCTGCCAGTACTATGAAATTTCTGGTAACCGCTTTTCTAAATCTGATTGGGAACTTTATTTGCCACAGAAACTTTTGAGCCAATTAAGTTTTAATCAAATCAAATCAAAACAAAACAAATAGAAACCCACCCAAACCTAGAACCCTTTACCCACTCTGCTTTTGACTGCTCATATTAAACTGATGAAGAATAAGAAGTTAGTTCAGATCTTGGAGGAGGATCTTGAAGCCACCATGATCCTGGGATACTTTGGTACAGGGCCTTGATGTTCATTTGAGAAAAAAAAAAAAAATGAGGTTATAGTAATTCACAATGTTGCAAACATCCCACAGATTCTTAAACCAGGTGGAAATCAGGATGGCACAAGAATATTTTGGTCCTGTACTTTCCCTACAATAATCTGGCCATGACAAAACTTACAGTATACAAAACCTCCATCTGTTCCTGTTAAATCCCAAAGAATCATGGATGTACCTGTATGGGCCTCTTAAGCCTCTCTGCAACTTCTGGCATAGTGTGGCACACAGCACAGCACACTTTCTAAGCAAACCTAAAATCAATGCCTCACTAACTGCACCTAAAATTTCACCGTACTCATTTTCACCATTGTAAAAACAACCTGTTATTTCCAGTCTCCAAAGCTCCTGCTCATTGACAAGAAAGCTCTTGCTCTTTTCTCCTGTTCATGTCAGTCTGTGGTATTGGTACCATCATAAAATCTTTCCCCAGGACACTCCAGTGAGGCTCTGTGGCATAGCAGTGTCAATCAGCTATTGTTCCTTAGGAGCAATTCTTGCCAATGGCTGGAAGGATTAATGCACAGTGTGTATGGCTACATATAGGTGGGTAAAAAACTTGCCAAAACTTGCCTTTTTTTTTATTTTTTTTCTTTTTTTTTTTTTTGAATATGCATCATTTTTGTAGCTTATTTTATGTTTATATGTTGTTGGTTTTCTTTTTTCCAACTGCTGTATTATAAAGTGGAGATTGCACAAAACCAAAGTGGGGCACTGCAATACTTGATGAAGCTCACATCTATGGCTATGCTGAAGTCACCGAGCAGAGCACTAGAAACTTGCAGGACCACAGCTTCTGATCCTGCTGCTTGATACAAACAGAACATCCCAATTTCTGCATGAATTTCAGCATTTTCCTTATCAGCTCATGCAACGAAAGCAGCTTCGGGTTTTCGTTGCATGCCCGTGTCGAGCAGTGTCGGCCAGCAGAGCGCAGGTGCTATGATTTAAGGTAACTCTTGGTACTTCTGGTGCCACCAGCAGACTTTTACCTGCAACCGAGAGACCTTTTTGAAAGTGTGTGTGTGTGTGTGTGTGTGTGTGTGTGTGTGTCTGTGTGTGTCTGTGTGTGTGTGTCTGTGTGTCACACGCAAGGGCACAACCCCAGCTGTCAATCCCAGAACAGCGTTTCAACACAGCTAGGCGGATCTACCGTCACCCCCGGGGCACCGTCACCCCCGGGGAGTGGTGGGCAAAAACCAATCGCGACAGGTCGTGACACCTTGGGACGGACAACAGCAGGTCGAGTCCCGCGTGGGTGGCTCCGGGGTGGGTCGGGGTCGCCTTGAGGAGTGCGGAGGGGCAGGGCGGGGGGGGACACGGGGGCCACTCACCGCTGCTCAGCTGCTGCCCGAAGGCTGCGGGCGGGGGGCGGCAGTCCCAGCGCTCGTGTCGAAACTGGCTGCGGCACTCGCGGAGGCCGAGGCTCGCTCCCTCCCGGATGGCTGGCACCAGCTCCGGCTTCTCCCTGCACAGCTCCTGCTGCCGGGGGCTCAGCGGCGGGCTGGGGCAGCCCGTTTTCTCAGGACCGCCGGCGGCGGCGATGCCCAGCCACCTGCGGGATCAGCCCCACAAACCCCCCGGTCAGCCACGGGGCCCCGCGGACACGCGTGGGCGCGGAGCCCCCCTCCCGAGCCCCGTTACTCACGTCCAGATGCCGCCGGCGGCGCCGGGGCAGAGGGCGAGCAGCAGCACCGCCCGCAGCAGGCACCGTCCGAGGGGGACCCCGCGTCCCATGGCCGGAGCATCGAGCCAGCCCCTCTCCGCCCCTCTCCGCCCCTCTCCGCTCCTCTCCGCTCCTCTCCGCTCCGGGCTGCAGGGACCGAGGGGACCGCGGCGAGTGGCGGTCCCCTACTCGGTGCTGCCCCCCGCGGGGGAAGCCCTGGCCGTCGGAGGGCGCTCCCGCGGCGGACGGGTGGGCAGCTGGGGCAGCATGGGCAGAGCTTTATTCCCGGCAAGGTGAGAAAGTTGCCTTTGGTGGTTTCCTCCCCCTCCCTGCCCCCCCGGCCGGCCCCGGCTCGGCCTCCCCCGGCTGCGCATTGGCCGCCTGTGGGGGCCGGGGCGGGCCGGGGCGGGCCGGGAGAGCGGGGGTTGCGCTGCGCCCCGCAAACACCCCGCGAGTGCTCCGCACCGAGCTCGGGGCGCGGGGTGCTGCCCGGAGCCCCTCGGAGCCTGCCCGGAGCCCCCCGACGGCGATGTTTCTTCCTCGGGGATCTGAAGCTTCTGCCAGAGCTGCCGGCGGGGGTCCAGGCGCGGCTGAGGAAGCTCGGGGTCTACGGGGATGTCACCCCAGAAAGCAAAGTGGGCAGAGATTCCTGATGCTCATAAACCCTAACTTGTCCCACAGGTTTTATTTATGCCACCCGATGCTTCAGCAGCATTACCCAGCCGGCCCTAGATCCAGCATCGCTATTCATTAGAACAGTGTGAGTCCACTCCTCTTAACTTCAGTGTGAGTCTTACCAACTCCTAATTCAATAATTGCTACTTACTGCCGTAGACTGTCACATTAAAAGCCAGCGTGGTGGCTTGCACCAGCAGCTTGGTGCACGGCTGCCGCTGGCACTCCGGCCTTTCAAGCCCTCTTTGATCACGGTGTATTGCTGCTTCCCTCGTAGTGAAACACCTGCACCGCAAATAGACTGGATGAAATTGGCAGCTCTGTACAGGCTTGGATTTGACACAGTTGTAAATTAGTGGAATAGCTCTTGTTGACTGACAAGAGCTCTAAGTGAAGAGCGAAATCAATCATCTCAACTGGCAGATGTGTATGATTTCAAGAGTACAACATGTAGAGAAATAATCACACAAATGTGTTCCCCCTGTCTTTTTCCCCATGGATCTGCTGAGATGTTTTAAGAGTGTTGGCTGAGGTACATTCAGATCTATAAAACTTCGTCTCCATCCTACTTTGCATTCAATTGCCTGCTCTTAAAGAGTCTCCGTAGCATCGCCAGCTCTGGGCATGTTCCATATGACCCCATGGGCTATTTAAACCTTCCGATTAAGCTTGTTTCTCTGTTCTGAATTTCAGTCTGGAGAACATCTGCTTGTGGTTGCACTGAAACTTAGTCCAGAGTGAGGGAGAGGGATGAAGAACCATGCTGCAACACAGGGACCAGCCATGAAACAGGCCCGAACCAGCCAAAACCGTGTGGGTTGTGTCAGAGAATTATCTAATTATTCCAGGACACATGGTTCATTTTATCCTCGTTGCTGCTTCCTGGCTCCACCTACTCAAGTTAATTCAAAGCCCTGATCTAACAGCAGTGTATTTCTTACTGCCTTCTTGATCTACTTTGTGCATTTATCATCAATTCTTTTTTTTTTTTTTTTTTTTTTTTTTCTTGCAAAGCCTTTGATCCTAAATTCTTATATGTGAGTTTTTGTCTAGAAGCTGCAGAATGTTATATTCTAATAACAATTTACATAAGATTTAAATTAAAAAAAAATTAATTTCAAAAATTCCAAACCTATTTGGATCATATTTTATATATGATATCATAAATAAATTCTCTGTTGGGATTCCATATGCTGGTATCTGATTTTGTCTACATTTCTTGCCACAATACCCATGAAGTAGTTAAGAAAATCTTTTGATCATACATACTGGTGTGAAGTGACATAGTTGCAGTCTGGATGCTAAAGAATACAAATTGTGAGGCACCTCTTGAGATCATCCAGTTCAACCTCTCTCAGATGCTCGCAGCAAGCCACATTTTTCCACAAACATCTGATTTAAAGAAGTTTGGATTACTATGTGTGTTTGCCCTAATCCCCCAGTTTCCCTAAACCTCCACCTGCTCTTGCCATGTTTACCTTTCAGGCACTCTCCCATGGCCCACTGCACCTCCTCTCTGGCTGTTGCAACCTGGCCTCCCACCAGGACCCATAGCCTCTTCCCTCCTTCTGCCCCTATCTCCCTCTCTGCTTTTTGCATCACCTCTCTCCTTTGTTCTCTCCAGAAAAACCCACCTCTCTGGGCAGGAGCAGCACGCACAGCAGTGCTGGTGTTTCAGAGCCCTCTGTTCTGGAAGGCCATTCCCTCCATCACAGGCGGTGACATGAGTGTTTGGTCCAGAGACAACAAGCCAGAGTACAATGCAAGGTCAAAGTGCCAAGCCTGGGTGATCAAAATTTGTTACAAATCAGGGAAGATAAATTTGGTTTACTGCTTATCTTGCATTCATTGTCCAAGGTGGGGCTGTCTTTTCCTATTCATAAAAGAGTACCTATATTTTTTCTATTTTAAAGAGAAGACAATAAACTGTTGTTAAAAGGAAAAAAAAAAAAAAAAAAAAAAAAAAGAAAAGAAAATATGTTTTTTAAGTGTGGTGTTTTCTAACGGAAAATTTATAAATATATTTTTTTATTATTTTGAATGTGATATTCACATTGAAAATTAAATTTTATCTTTTTTTTTTTTTTTTTTTTTTTTTTTTTTTTTTGATTCATTGCTAGATAAAGAAGAGTAGTCTGTTGTGCAGACATTGTGTGAATAAGCAGATCACTCAACAGATAATGTGCTTGGAACATGGACCAAATATCTCTTTAAAAACTAGTGGCCAGTGTTGTCATCATAATCAAGACCTGCTGGCCTGTTTACTGGACACAAGTACCTCCAAAGTTATACACCTTGGTTCAAATTATTTTTCTTCTCCTGGAACTACTAATGCCCAGCAGAGGCACCAAAGAATTAGTACAATATAGAATACTGCATTATCCCACCTATATGTACAGGTCCTGTTGAGCAACGGGGGCCTTATCCCCTTATCTTAATGAAATGAGAACAAAGAACCCCATCTTCCAAATGGAAAAATCTCCCATAATCACTAAATCAGATCATTCCTTCACAATTTATTGTGTCTGGTGATACAAATTATGCCTCTAATTCATCAAACGTGCTTTCAGTCCATCTCAATACTTGGCTGCACAATGACATCCATCAGCACCAGGAGCCAGGAAGGTGCTGAGCCTGTGCACAGAAGAAGCTGGCACCATTTCAGCACAGGTGCTTTCATCATGGTGTGTGTATGTTGGCTGCAGCAAGCTCCTCTGAGGGAAGCTCCCAGGCTGCTTCCAGGTATCTTGTACCAGCAGAGTCTTGAAGCCGGTGTAAAGGTCACGGTGCTGTTCAGTCATAGATAATTCCAGGTTGGAAGAGGCCCACAGGGATCACCGAGTCGGTAGTTGTGACCTGCTGTGCATTCTCTTACCAGTGCCGGGCAATAGCCCGATGATGACTCAGGTCCCATCTCCCAGCTCTGCATGCTGCCGGGGTCAGGGGGCATCGATATCGTGGCATCTACAGAACCTGGAGGCCTGGCCCACCCCAGCCTTCCTGCGCCCTCTGTCTGTGCTGCCTCCAGCCCTTCCTCCTTGGCTGGCAGGAGGAATAGAGATGTGCAGGGAGACACAAGACTTCAGAGCAGGGCTCCTTGTGCTCCTGGTGCAGTGTGCCCTTGCACCGTAGCATCTCCCTGTGAGGTGATGTCTCAGCAAACAAGTCTTAGGCTTTCCGTAAGGCCCAGCTGGCAGTAGAAGGGCAGTTACAGAGAAAAAGAGGTGTCCCTTCTCCCACACAACCCCCTGGATCCCACCTGCCTCTTGTCCAGAGGGTTAATGTTAATGCTGTTCTCACTGTTTTGATTGTTTCTTTATTTATTTATTAGTATGTGTAGCCTGAAAGTGTTCAAGTCCATGGCTAATGTAGACCTGGTGTGCTGAGCTCACACATGACTGGGACAGCAATTAAAATGCACCCACTGCATGGTGGCAGATAGAGACCTCACAAGTACGTGTAATGATTTCAAAGCCACTGCTTGATATCACCTCTGTAATAGCTGCACAACACATTATGCAGAACCATATTTTCTATGTGATTGGACATGAAAAAAAAAAAATAGAAGCAGCACTGGGAAGGCCAGGAAAGAGCAGACCTCTCACAGTCCTTTCCATTTCCTATTAGAGATCCAGAAGAAAGTTTAAGTCTCCAGGAAAGTTTCCTGGAGCCAATAACTTGGACGACAGTTGCTACAGCAGTTGCACAGCAGATCTTCTGGCAATCTGCTTCTACCAGTGATGCGCTGCCAGAGAGCTGGGGCTGGGGAAGAGGAGGCTCAGGTTGGCTTTGATGTCTGGTGCTCCTCGTGGTTAAAATCTGGAGACTGCACTTCCCAATACCCACACCAGCTCTTCAGATCTGCTCACATGTTGGGGGATCCTGGAGGAAGATCCAGGTTTCTTCTGTAGTGCTGCTGACAAATTCTGTTCTCTGACATGGACAGTGTAAATGTTGGTATTATCTAGAGTTACTCCAAAGAGAATTTTTTTGGCATAAAAATGTCAATTAAAATGTGCCACAAGAATGCTGATAAGGCTTCAAAGCATAACTAAGAGGGGTGTGAAGGACGTTGAAAAGAAATACAGGTTTTAGTTCAGACTTCACCCACATCCCACTTACTACTAAAAATTAAAATTAGTCATAAAATTGCACTTGGTAACAGTGCATCTTTATGCCCTCTGTAAGTTTATCCAGTTGTTTTGAGGAGGATGAGAGATGCCCTAGAAGTTATGAGGACTAAGAAGAATGAAAGTGTTTAGTGATAGAAAATTTGACTAGTTTTCTTTGTACTTAAAACAGCAATATTTAAACTTTATTTTTATTTTTATTTTAGTTTTATATTTTATGTTTGATTTTGTTTTTTGTTTTTTTTTTTTTTAATTTATTTTACATCAAGTGTGGGAGACTAGAAGGGGGTGGGTGCCGTTGGCTAGTGTTGCAGCTCTTCTAGGAGGTAATGATGCATTTTGGTGAAAAAATGAGTTCAAGTGAAGAAGAATGCAAGTGAAGAACTAGCTCAGTGAACTGAGTGACATCAGTGGGGAAGAGAAATCCTCCTTATGGAGTTTTTAAATCAGTGTCAGCCTCCCCTGAGGGTGTAACACAACTGTTTTGTTGCTGTATGTGGAAGCCTGCTTTATACATAGGTTTCTGAGATAAGCAGGATAATATACTATGTGTGTGTGCAAGCACATGTGTGTCATGCTGTATTTTAGGTAAAGGAGTTGCTTCCCATGGAGCAATGCTGTCCAGAACTCAGCCCATATTCCTGTTCAAATTGCTAATTTGTGTTAACATTTTCTGCACAACACTTTAATTTTATAGCAATAATTTTGTTGTGTTTCATAACAGTGACATGAGTGGTGTGCACAGAACTATTGCCATCCTGTGATGAGAGGACTGATATTCAGAGAGAGATTTAATTTGCAGGTGTCAGATGGTCCATCATCATCAAAAACACGATTAGAACCTCAGTTTTTCATTGCTAATTCCATGTCTGTTGAGCTACTTACCTTTTGAGTGAGGATAACAATTGAATCAGAAGAATCCATTCTGTTGTTCTTACAATACAAACCAGACACTCAATGAATTATTCTTTCATTCACCTAGGTAGTGATATGCACCTGATCTGTGAAGCATTTGGTTCAGTCATCAGCCTCCTTGAACCTTGGGTGTGAATTAAACTTTGAGCTCAGTTTTAGAAGGAGGAATGTAGGAAGAAGCAGGAGAGAATGATGTTGTGCTGACAGCCACAGGAATGGTTGTGATCACTTGCTACCTGTAACATGGTGGTGATAGGAAGGAAAGAATGAATACCCTAATTTTTCAAGTTCACAGTCTTTCAAGTTGTATGATAACAGTTAACACATCCCAAGCATGAGATTCAGATCATTCATTACTCACTCTTCCTCGCAATTTCAGTGATCTTACCTGTTTCAGTGTATTAATTTCATTTCTCCTTTTGTTCATCAATAATCCTTGGCCTGTTCCCACTTTCCACCTTTTGATCAGCAAAAATACAATTATAAAAAATCATACGGCTAGGGTTTGAGTAACCCAAGGCTCACATAAAGTTGTGCCTCTTCACTGATGGTGAGCATACCAGGTGTTAAAAATGAAAGTGCCAGAAGCTCCCTAGTGAGAAGACAATCTGTACATTCATAAAGGTTCATTTTAATGTCAAATGGTTACAAGTCATTTCAAAGTAGCAAGTTTTATGTCACTTCTAAAATTTTTATTTTGGTTAGCTGTGGAAAGTCTGAATGTTCTTATTATCTGTATAAACATCAGCTCTTTCCTTGCATTTTATTAAGTATTTAGTGTTAGTTATGTTTTGGAAAATGTAACTTGTGAAAAGAACAGCTTTTGTGTGTGTGAGAGAGAAACAAACTTATTTTTCTGAGGTTTTGAACTTCCTATTTTATCATTTTCAACCTGAGAAATACACCCATGAGGTGCAGGATCTTGGGTATTTCTTCTGTGCCACCTCCTTGTTATGTTTTCTCTCCTTTGTGAACGTGTCTGTGAACCCTTGTGACATTGCAAGCCTTTCTTTTTTCCATTCCTCTTAACGTCTGTCACATCTTATTCTAGCCATCACATAGCACACCCTCTTCAGACACACAACTATTTTATAAAACATCACAACAGCACACTAAGGCACTGGTTTTGCATCTCAGAATTATATAAAATCCTTGTGCATTCCAAGTTGCCTTCTCTGAAACACATCGCTGATCCCAAATTTTATCTGCTAATATATTACCCATTTCCTGAACCTCCTTCTTACTTCATCTCATCAGTGATCCACTCCATCTCTCTTTCTAACATGCTTTTTTTGGCTGGACTTGGCACTGGAATATTTGAAACCCCTTAAACCTTTTAGCAGCATTGTCACAGAGGGTCTTTCAGCTTTGGAAATCCTACTGTTGCTATATCATTACAGCTGTGGTGTTTATACACTGTTGCATAAGGCATGGTGGTTGTGGTTTAAAATATGTGTAGCCACAGGCAAAATGCCAAAGTCTACAGGGTTTAGGCTGTCCCCAACTTATTGAACTCTGCTAAACTGGCAAGTTATCAGAGTAGCTGAGGTTTTACATCTCAGCAACCTTGTAATAGCACAGGCCTAAGCCATGTAAAAGGTAGGGCTGGTGGGGAAAAAGAGGATTAGTTTAGGTTGTTTGGGGATTTGTGTGTGTGTGTTTTTCATGCTCTTCACACAGGTAGTTTATTATCGTTCTAATAATTATTTATTTGAAAATTTACTATGAATCTCATCTTTTGAGATTCAACAGCTACAAGTATCTTTAGTAACCATAATTGAAAATGGGGTCAGTTCAGTGTCTGTGAACATGTACTTTTCCCTACTCATGCAAGCGGAGGGGACAATCCCTTAGCATGGCATGGGCAGTAGCAGATATGCCGGTGGATTCATCCTGGAGCTAGGGCAAGGCACCCTCTGCCTAGTCCCATTCAGGAGTGGGAACAGCAGTGACTTTCCTTGCTGGGACAGCATGAGGTGTGTCCCTGTGTTGCCCTGCAGGCCCAGCTGCCCCCAGGTCTCCACAAACACCAGGAGCTCTGAAGGGAGAACCTCAGTCCCTGCACTGTGGGGTGGCAGGTCCTGACCCCTGGCAGGGAAATCGGGCAGTTTGCTTCTCCCTCTGCCTTCCGTTGCCGTCCTGCAGGCACGGTTGCAGCCTGGAGGGCTGGGAACTGCTGCTGGCTGCCCTGGCTGTGGTATGCAAAGGATTCCCTGGATGAAGTGTAAAGGAACTTGCAAACACAGCTGTAAAACTAAGTGCTGCAGCGTCATAAATATCTGTTTATAATTGTGCACACAGTATTGAGTTTCCCTCTTGAATGAACAATTTATTTACAACCTCGACACCAAGTTAATGACTTCTGCCTAGAAATTAGGCATATTTTTATAGTTCCAATATGCCCAAGGCAAGTGCTTTCAACCCTCATTTCTGCTCAAAAAATTAAATTATCTTGTAATTCAGAACTTTCCTGCCCTTTAGCTAGTAAAGGACAACAGGCATGACCACCAAGTCCTTTAATTTCTACTTTGTGTAAATATTAATCTACTTTGTTTCCTAAGTATCCTTACCAGTTGCGTTAGAATTTACTGTTTCTCATCAATCTGCCCCAGCTGTGCTTGGTACTTTCGTGTGTGATAGTCTAACAGGTGCTTCATTACAGTTCCTGATTTATTTATTTTTTTGTATCTGCACCTACATCTACAGAAATGGTTAGGAACTACTTTTGGATAATGAAATTTGAATGTAAACTGTGTATAATTACTCAGAATTGCTTCCTAATGTCAGACTTCCCATTATCTGTGGTTTAATGGATCATAAACCTTCTTCAGCTGAATCACAAAACCTGCTGCAGCCTGCATGGTGGCATCTGCGAGGGTGACAAAAGACTCTGATCATTCATGTACAAACATCGGGATGAGATGCAACAGGCCTGGCCCAACAAATTAAAAATAAAAAGGAAAATTAGACTATTTTCTGGAAATGACCTTAAAATCACTGTCTTCACCTCATCTTGTGTTTTCTAATGCTTTCTACACTTTTGCATATGTTGGTGTAAAGAAGAGGAAGGAAATATGCATTTCTTTATCTAACTATCAGGCTGTCCAGGATATCACAGCATGCCAGCCAATAATATAGCTGATTCAATTGGAAAAATTTGCAGAGCAACTCAGTATGTGTTTTGAAGTACAATTTAATGGACATGTAATTAAAAGCTTTCATATACATATAGGAAGATTGTGCATGTGGTTCAGATGCAAAAATATATAAAAGAGAACTCAGTATGTTTTGTTTTATTGTAGCTGTCACTAATTTTATGTCATTATCATGGTTTTGGAGTACTGAAGCATTATTTTTATTTTTATATTTGAGTCTGAAAGTACTATCATTAGCATTGACAGTACTGCTTCTATTACTGCTCTCCTGGTGAATGCAGAAATTTAGAGGAAAAAATATACAGACAAGTCCAAACCAAAATATAACCTTAATTTAAAGGACAGATATTAAATAATTTGCAGATAGTTTTACTAATAAAGATGGCATGTACATTTATAGATACTGGCAATGCCAAACACTACAGTGGCATATTTAGATGGGATATCTAAATACAGAGAGTTAAGTGAATCATTTGTGTTCAAAATGGAGAGGAACATATTCTCAGGTCTGGTTATAAAAAGCCCAGATCTTTCAAAAATTCCTAATGGTCTCTATTTGATATCTGTGACTACTTTCAAGGAAATAAATGGCAGCACTATCTGTATAGTACAAATAAAACAGAAAAATAAGTGTCTGCTGAATAAAACTATATCAGACTATAGTTGCATCATATAAAGTTAACAGAAAAGTGTCTATTAGATCAGACCCCTGCAACAGTTTTGAAGGACAAAGTTTCATTGTATTATTTCTGGCTTTAGAGGTGCTGTATATTAACTTTAAATTTACCTGCCTTACAAAAATAAGCAAACTGTTTAAAAAAGGAAAAAAATCAGATGTAAAACTACTCCATAGCTGCAGAATTTGTGAGTTTCAGAAAGTGGCCAGGAGCTATGGAAATAACTTTTTTATAGAAGTAAGCTTTAATACACTTAAAGCTGTATGCTGAGGTGATGTGTTACAAGGGAGACTGCTTTACTGTAAGGCTCCTGAGACCACTTACGCATGTGTGAGTGTGAGAGTTGGTGCAATTTATGCACCAAAATCCAGAACCTGCTCTATTACAGGAATACAACTCTGGCTATTTAAATCGGGGGTCTCCACCTCACCAACACCCCCCCCCCCCCCCCCCTTATTACACAGTCACCATATTATGACCAGCTAAAAAGTAGACTCTATAAATGCACCACGTAATTCCACCTATACAGGCATAAGGAATGTTAAAAAGGTAGGTGGGACACATTTTAGCCTTTTTAATTTCCTCAGCCTTTGTTTTTTTGATGCCAGCAAGCCATTCTGCTTTTAAAAAGCGTGTACTGAAATTCATGCACTGGTGACCAAAACAAGGGAGGTGAATTATGAAATGGCTCTTAACAGAGCATAGAAAATTGAAACTCACTCCTGCATCACTTTAGTGCTCTTCTTCTCACAACTTTTCCTGCTAACAGATTTTGGTCACACGGTGGACCCCAGCTGTAAACATCCTCATGTTTTAGTTCAGGAGGGGCATGCTGAGTCCAGAGGCTTGCTGAGATGTGGAGGAGCCTATTGCTGTAAGTAGGCTGCACAGCTCCCTCTGACTTTCTGCAGACACAGATCATGCATCCTACCTACCCTCTTCACAGGCAAGAGAGTCTGTGATCCCTATGCGTGTAGCTGGGGTACAGATGTACCTCAGCTCTCTCATGAAGTCTTCACTGCTTGTCCAGCAAAATAAAACTGATGGAGATCACAATATCACCAGCTGAGATCTGAATATCAGCTGGCCTGTGAAGGTGGTCTGTGGAGGCTGGAAAAATTATTTTATTCTACTGTGCACCAACAGGGGTGAGAGGGAAATGGAAAGTGTGGGGACCAAAAGAAGATGGAAATAGAAAAGAACCTCTGAAAGATCTTCAAAATGGATATTAAATGGAAGGCAGAAAGAGATTTGAGTAGAAAATGAAAAGTCTTAGAATGCTTTTGTAATAGAAAGGGAATTGTTTGTTTGCAGGACTGGTTAGGATGAGCCAGAAAAGCCCATGAATTGCTTGCATGCATTCATCTTCATGAAGAGTAGTGTGAGCATGAGGAAATCTGAAGAACTTTGTGCTTCAGAGATTTGTCATTTTCTGGCCTACTGGAAGCCCTCTGGGGAGAATCTTTTTCAAACTAAAATATGAGCTGTTGAAGGAAGGACATGAGGAAAAGGACCCAGGTAGCGGGTCCACATCTTGGACATGTGTAAATCATTGATACCAAAAACCATAATCTGCATTCTGGACTAGATGGGCATAAAATGTTTATGGATCCAGGAAACATGTTGATTAATACAGTTAAATGTGTGGCCATGATGGGGTACTTGCTTAGATGCTTCCGTAGTAGTGGCCTCTAAATGTTAAGTGTCAAAAATAATCTGTAAGGGTACTCAGCACTTCTGTTGAGTGTCTTCGTTTCCTTCAAAAGTAATAAGACATCATGCATGAGCAAGGGAGGAGCTTAGATTTCTGTCTATTCAGCATAGCTTGCACTGTCATTAATATTATTGTGCAGTGAGCAAAGACCTGCAAATATGCCATGGTCTGAAAGTGGAAAAGATAGGCTAGGTCCACCTATGCTGTTTGGTGAAAGGTTCTGAAGAACAAATAGGCAAAATCGTAACCATGTTTTGTTATAATGTTTTTACCAGAACCCTTGTCAATCAAGTCTTGACTTTTCTTTCAGCTTATATTGAAGTGACCAGCCACATTAGCCATGTTTTTCACTTCAGTGACTTGTCTGTGGCTGAATTACTGTTAAAACCTTAAACGTGCCACAGGATTTTTCTCTCCCTCGGTACTCCTTACCCAAATCTTCTATGTTCTGCATAGAAAGCCTTTGCCCAGTAGAGGCAACAACATCATTTTGATTCCCTAGAATCAAGCAACAAATAGCCAGCAAGCTGTTTTCAATTACACATCCCAGAAAATGTGTGGCAAGCTTGGAGGAAAGGGTCAGGATCATCTCAGCTTCCCCAAGCCCCAGAAGGTGGCAGAGACCTGGTTATGGTGTGGAGAGCCAGCCTTCTGTCCCAAAATGGAAGTAATTAAAGCATAGCTGCAGTGGGAAGCACTTCCTCAGGAAAAAAAAAAAAAAAAAAAAAAAAAAAAAAGGTCTTGCTGGTTGTGTAACTGCCATCCTTGGCTGGCATCCCCAGTCACTTTGCTTCTGCAGCATTGGATTGTGCTGCCTTACTGACTCTCTCCTATCAGGTATAGGACCTCTTCAGTGTTATGATGGTGGTTCTGTTATTTGGGTGCTGGTACCTTATAAACAAGTCAGTGCACCTGAACAGAACCAGAAGGTAACAGAAGCAGTGTGTGCTCAGAGGAACAGGAGCTATTCATCCCTTACAGATCAAGTTTTACGTGCCCCTGTCGCTGCCCCTGCCCAAGCTGTGCCTGTGAGCGAGGCCTAGACAAGCACTATCATTGCTGAATTCACTGTTCTGCAGCCAAATTACAACTTTTCCTAGAGGATATCAGCCCAAACTAGAAACAGCTGTGAACCTGGGGGACAAATAGTGACTAAATGCTTGATATTCTGCCCCTCAGGAAACCTGGAGGTTCTGCCCAGGGAGGAGCAGAACTAAGGACAGTGTACCCTATAGGCGTCAGGGTGACTGCCTTGCACAAGCTGTACTGCCTTGTTGAGACAGCCTCCACTCCAGACTGGCTCCTGCGGAGCCACAGATCACTCATTGAAATGACTTGCATCTCTGCTGAATCTTAATTAAGAAAAGTGGAGCAGGTGTTAACTTGTTTTATAAACCAATTATAGTCCCTAGGGACGCCCTATGCACAGCTAGATATAGTTACAGAACATTAAGAAGTTCCTGATTTGGACCCTTTTTTTCTCATTTATGGTCTTGTATTTGTAGCTGGTATTTATTCATATTAATTTAAGGATATTGCTTTGAGGCCAGGCATTCTAATCCCAGGAGCTGCAGGACAAGATCATGAACAGTACTTTATTGGGACAAGATGCTGTTTCTGTCTGCAGCTAACCTGAGAGATTGACAGCTCCATCCTGCCTCCAGCTCATCACTTGCCTTTCCTCTTTGTGCTTTCAGGGATGCTTCTATTCACCTACTTGCATAGCTCCTATTTAATAGCTTCCCAGTCCAAATATCTGAAATTGCTCAGGTTAGTTTATACACTTTAATTTGTACAGCAAAATTCTAGCTTTCTTAACAAGCAGTAATGTCTGGAGTGTAATGGTGTGTGTAAGACATGGAGAAATGCACAGAGCAGTAAACTTTTCATGGAATCAAAATAGGATATGTGACCAAGGTGTTTGGTTCAGGCTTTTAACACGTTAGATGCCTTTATGGCACAGTAAAGTCAGCAGCCCCTAAATTATTTAGGCTCTCCATAGACTTCCAGGACTATAATAAATGCTGGAAGATGGGGCTCTCAGATGCAAACCAGGTACTTATCTCTGATCTGGTGTCTAAAGCTGAAAAATAATTTATTTCTTGTTGTTGTTGTTGAGTTAAGCACCTGCCAGCTTTACTTGTCTCACAGAAAGAGAGACATCCATCCTGAACTCCTATAAAGCCATAGACATAGATTTGTTCTTCATTTTTGAAAATGAAAGGTCTTGACCATGCATATCCCATATTACCATTGAATGTTCTGGGTTACCTGCAGGGCTGTTTTCCTCCTGATACAGTACACTGCTAAACGATTGACCAGCTGCAGGAGCAGATGTTGAGAATGTACCAGCATGTCCTGCTGGTGGTGGTGGAGGGCTTGTGACCAAGTTCTGGATCTGAATGAGCAGAATGGGAATATGAAAGCTTCATCTATCGGCTCAATGAATCCCACAGCCACTTCTCTGCTGAGCTTACATTTATTTCTCAGAAGCTTAGGTCTCCATCAAAGGTTTCTAAGTGTTGCTTTTGTCTCTCTGTACAATAAGCAATACTGTAGAAGTAATAGATACTGCTAGAGAATAATTCAAGTATTGGTCTTTCTGTGATGAGTATAAAGTATGAGCTCATTCATAATTAAAATGACTCAATTAAATATCTGTAGTCAAGTGGGAGGAATCTGGGTTCTGGTGCCTGAAAATAGATGGATAGTCTGTTCAAGTTGTTATCCTTGACTTCCAAGCTGAACCTGTTTTGAGGGTCAACATGTTTTGAGTACATATTCAGGCTTTGCTCTCATACCTGAAGGTGTGCTATTTTTAAAGCTCCTCCAGGGTTTCAGTCCTGAGCTGTTCTATAGGCTGAAGAACAACACAGACAGGCAGCAGCATGGGATCACTCGAACCTGTCTCCTTGTTACTGCAGAGACATAATGCAATACAGAATTCTGGGGCCAATATTGGGTGGAGTATTAAGACCTGTTATGGTTTAACCTTTTAACATCAGCAGTAAATCCCCTTGCATGTACGTATTTTATAATAGCTAGGAAAGACACAGTCCACAAAGGATGTTGAAATAAGATTTTACAGTAGCTAATAGAAACCATTTGCTGTAAAGAGAGTTCATCAAAGGCCCTAATGTATGTGTATATATATGAATATATATTTAAACAAAAGAGTATCAGTCCATACAAATTATGTTCAAATAATCACTCCACTGTAATCATTCCACTTGTAATCACTCCATTGTAATCACTCCACTAAGAACATGAGAAGGAGACAACATCATGTGATTATATAGGAAGATGTGACTGATTCTTTATTTCTAAAGGAAGTCAGTTTGGGTCTAGATCATGCTGGGTGGTGCATTGCCTAATGACTTGCAAGGTCAGGTTTTCAGGCTTTAAAGCATTTTCCATCCTATTAGGATAAATAGAGATCAGCAGGTTTCTTCAAATACATTTGAGGCAGTAAAAACATAACTAAAGCCATAGATTATTATCTGTAAATATACAGAATCTTTGGAGCTGGCATGTGGAGGTAAAGAAAAGAAGCCTGGCAGAAGTAATAAAACTGATCTAGAAACTATAAAACGGTGTGGCTGTTATCTGGGGAGGCTGTGCAGTCATTATCAGGCAGAGAAGAAATATTACTCTAAGCCCTTAATCCCAGTGAATCATAAAGGAAATATGGAAGTTGATAATGGTAAGCACAAAAGAAAAGATAAAAGACATTTTCAGAATATGTCAAGTGACAAACTGCCAAATATAGATCTGGTCTTCAAACTCGGGCAATATCCCACAGAAGTTACTGACTTTAAGGGGTTCCTGAGGACTTTTCTTTCATCCACTTGACCTGTAGTGTGCACTTCGTAATTGCCCTGGCTTTGCCAGATGTCATCTGAGGCATTTTGGCTCCTCACTCAAGGTTTTTAGTTCTCCAGTCTCGTCCTCACCTAGCATCTCCTTAATATTATGGGAGAAGCACTGAGGCACTGGCTGCTTTAACTGCATTGCTCATCATTGCTCAAAACACAATGTTGAAAACACCATCTGCCATGGGTGTTTTGTTCTCATAATGAAGCACATGAGGGAAATGTCTATCACAGTGACTGTGTGCAAACTCAGCTCATCTTGTGATGTTAGGCAGAAGAATGAAGAGAATATTCCTCCCTTACTTCATCCAAAAAGCGATGGGAAAAATGATTGTCAAAAGCTGAGAAAAGACGCTATTATCTGAGATTGAGATGAAGGGGATGGAATTGGGCTCCTTTTTAGAGCAGCTCACCTCTGGAGGAAATCAAGGAGAAGCTGAGCAGGTGCTGTGTTTCAAAGACCTCAGTTCAAATTTCATTTAAACATACAGTTTATCTTCAGTCCAGGGCTACTTAACATGGTGTACCTTGCCAAGGCTGTTGAATATGGTTGAGGGATTGCAGGAAGGGCTGCCCACAGCTGCCTGGGAACCAGCCAAGCAGCCAGATGAATGAACCTAGAAAAGGGACAAGTCCTTTGCAGTAGCAACTGATGCTGCAGGAGGCCCTTTTGTGACCCTTGGGGCTCATCCTGACCATTCAAGCTAATGATTTGACCACTTTTCTAGGACACTGTGCTCTAGGTACTGACCCAGACTGACACATGTAACATTACCTTTACTATCACTGAACCACATACAAGTAAAGCTAAAATGTAGAGTCTCGTTGCACTTTGTAGTCAGGGTTTTTCTGCTCAATGAATGGTGTGAAGGTACCCGTAAATACTACAGGATTAGTATCAGCACCAATACATAGGTGTGCCTGCCTTGTAAATCAGCTCTTCTGGTGTCTTAAAGACCTGTCCTTCCACAGGTTAAGATGGCAGTGGAATATTGCTTGATAAAGGCAAGATCTGTGAAGAGCTAAGTGCTAGTGCACCCTAGGTACTTACCCTAACACAACTGTTTTAAATTCAACAGGAAAAATCACTGTCCTAGAGGACAGTGAAGCTGTGCTTCACCCAGCTGCAATTGGTAGATCTTTTGATGTTGGAATTGACAAAAACATTAAGATAATAGCATTGATATTTTGAAGATTCATCCTGTATATGCAATAATAATCTCTCAAATTTCCCAAATCTGAGATTCCTAAAGTGAAAGAGAAACTTCTCTGGTCATCTGAAAGAAAGTTGAATGTGAAGTAGAGCAGGTACTTGCAGTCATACTAGCGAGGTAAAACAAGCCAGATTCAAGGCTAGCAGGCAACCTATATTTTTTCATCTGAGACTACAGGGGCTTGTTTAGCAGCTTGACTCTATGCCAAATAGCTCACTGCACCTCTAAAAAAAATTGCTTTACTCTAAAAAAGTAATCTGAAAGATCCCTGGACTGCAGTCAACTTAATATCATACATATCTGCTTCTTCAAAGCATTCACTTTGGCTCAGCATAGCAACAGAAGCATAACTATTAGTGGTTATTTCAACCTCGAGGTAATCGGATGCCCTGCTATCCCACCCACTAAGTAAATAAATTGACTTTGATGTCCCTTTAATATGTCACAGAAGAGAAAAATAAAGTAGAAAGCCTATATTTAGTGTTGTGAAAAAAAAAAAAGATTATTCTAAAGAATAACATTTTCAAATGAATACTAAGTGTAGAAATAGTGTTTGTAGATTATTCTTGCAGCTCCTTGTCAAATAAAGCTAGTTGAAATAGAGCATCTCCAATGACAGAGCTGACTTGCCAAGGTATTTCCCTACAAATAGGAAGATCTTTTTTTAATTACAGACAATAATTCCAAAGATATTAATTGGGATGGACTTGATCATGGTGGCTGTCTACACTACAAGGCTAAACCCAAATCACTGTGCAAAGTTTGTGGAGTTATATGAAAGATAGTGAGTAACTCATTGGACAGTGATACATCATTCTGAAGCTTCAGCTAAAGTTAAAGGGATGAACTAATAGCTGGGATTACTGCTCTGTATTTCAGGGTATTTATTTTTCGCAGCACAGTTTCAGTCACCCTACCTGTAGTTTAAAGTATACATTGGTTCCACTCTAAATTCCACATGTTACTGGGCAGAAATTGAGCAGAAAACCACATCTCAGTGTACTTGTTCCCCAGCCTGATTATGTCAATCCTTCCACCAATTCTAGGGCCACTTACTTTGACAATGAGGTCCTTTGCTATTTTAATGGTGCGTAATGTGACTAAGGTAAATATATGGGAGAAAAAAATCAACTATATTATGAGTCAGTCTTAATATAGTAGGAACACTCTAATGCTTATTCAGACAAAATGTCATAGCAGATGTGATAATTCTACTGTAAAAGGTACTCTCACTGGAATTACTTTATTTTCTTAACCTGTAAATGTTGATGTGTATAAGCAAGCAGTACTTCCACAGCAATCTCAACTTTCCTCTTTTATGTACCTATAGATGATAGATATATTTTAAAGTGAAATAGTGAAAAATGTATGTTGGCACCTGTTTTAGTCTCCATTCCCTTCGTTTATTAATAAGATTACATGGATCATAGTGATGGAAAAAAATATTCAAAGAACTCATTTAAATAAGGATCTGTTTACAAATTGTATCAATACCTTTGTACACATGTAGGTATGTACACAGGTAAAAAATAGCAAACATACAGAAAAATTTCAACTTGCTACATTTGAAAAAATATTAAGATCTGGAAAACATTAAGACATCTGGGTGTACAGCACATGTAAACCATTTTGTGGTGAAACTGGAAGTGATGAATTGTACATTCACCAGTATCAGCTACAGTATAACAAAGTCAGCTCTTTTCATCATTATAGCTGATGCTTCAGCAATTGGCTTTGATTAACAAACAACTAACAAAACATACAAACTCAGTTCATGCCTTAAAAACATTTGTGTACATAAAAACAACAGCAACAGCATGTGGATTTAAATGAGCAAACAAAAATCCTAACAGAAGTGGAACTGTAAAACTCTTATCATTGACCATCTCAATGACAATGACTTCTGGCCATATTTTGCATCTGGTGATACTAATGGCATGATATGAAATCAAATTTAAGGTTGTGATGACTTGGAGTTCCAGACCCAAGTTTAAATATTATTTCATTTTCATACAATTATATTCCTTAGATTATCACATTGCTCAAAACCAAATGCTGACTTTTTCAGTATTTATGCACAGTTCCTGACCCTCCTTTTCATGCAAAGCTCCATGTGAGGGAAAACTTTATGTAGAAATTCAGGGACATTTACTGTAAGCACAGCAGCAGCATATTATAGAGAAACACATATATATTCACATTGTCACACCAAATATAAGGTTATTGGAGCTTTGTTAATATAGGAGCTTTGTTAATATAGTGGGAAGTCTCCTAAATTAGATAGGCCAGATCCTCTTTCTGAGATTCCTCTGACCATTTAGGGAAGTTGGGCTCGAAACTGCTGTCTTCAGCTATCTTATCTGAAGTAGCAAGAATCCACAATACTGGAATAGTAGCTGGGGATACTGACTGTGTTGAGTTTATGGATCTTTGGTAAATCTTAAATGTGGTGTTATAAATTTCTATTTCTACTTCTATACAGAGCAGCCTTTCTGTGTGCTACCAAGGCCAATAAGATGGTGGTTAGTTCTGCGCTATAATTTATCTTCACTGACATTGCTTGCGGCTTCCTTTCCCAAAGACAGTGGAAGCAAGTGAAGGATTATAAATAAAATTGTGAGGGGGAAGCAAGTCACAGAGCTCAGTGGACCCTTCATTAGACTCCCCTCTCTAGTGCGTGGTATGAGAGCAGTGCCCTGATTGCCAGCTCCATGACAATCCATAACTGGATTTTTACTTTTGAAATGATCTTTTATTATTATTATTAGTAGTAGTAGTATTTAAATTCCAAGTGTTCTTGGTGCATTTTAATCATACAAAAATAATACGGTTTCATCTTAGGTCATTTGTTGTTGTGACAAAACACATCAGGACCTAGTTAGGTCAGATGCTTTAAAAAGTATTTGTTTATGGTAATCTCCTCAAAGTGAACTACAGGCACAGTGATGTAGTGATGAGGACTGTGCAGCCTTTCTCCATCATGATGGGCCCACACTCTGCAATGGGAGGTGCCAAAGAGGCTGGTACACCGAGCACAGAAATAATTTAGAGGGTGAATAGCTTCAAGGGGCTTTTTTCTCTGTCCCCATTAACACATCACCCAGCTGCTAAGATCGGACCACATTTAGTTTCCCATCAGGGTACCACATCTGTGAATTTGTTGCCAATGTTGCATACAGATTCTTCTTATGATGATAAAACCTCTCCCTTGACTTTCATTCAGAGCAGGTCTGCAAAAATGGGTGATGAAGATGGCCTACAGCATGAAACCAGAGTCCAGAGAAGGTTTAGCCCCCACCAAGCAAGAGATGCAGGCAGTATATTCTGCCCTCAGGACATCATATACTGCTCGTGATAGATTAAAAACAGACAAACAAACAAGCAATCAAACAGATCTTGAAGTTCTTATGTGTGCTTGCAAAGGGGAGTTTTATCCTGTTTGTGGTACTGGCTTGGCTTCACACATTGGCAATTCTTAAAAAAAATCATAAAAGAAAGGGCACTTCTATGCAAGGAGCACACTTTTTGGCTTAAAGGCCAGGGCAGTTACTGAAGCAAATACCTAAGCAGTCTTCCTACATATGGCCACTCTCCTAAACTGGGACTTTAAATAAGTCTATGTCAACATATTCACTATATTTACATGCTACATTGAGACAGTTACAGCCAGTCTCAAGTCTAAGTAATCTATTTCTGTATTAGCTTTAGAACATGCAAAAAATAGAGTAGACATCTGTTCCATCTATGATACAAAGAAGGGGTGTGTTTTCAGGAAAAACACTAGAGTTCTAATGTAAAACATTAATAGATATTTTCAAATCTAAAAACCAAGTGCCTAAATAGAAAAGGTTTGATACTGAAGGGGAACCAATCCATGTACAATAAAAATCTTTAAAATGGAATGTAACCAGTTACTAAATACATTCAAATATTACAGTGTCTCTATAAATAGAAAACTAGATATTGCTTAAGAGCTATAGCAGTCCTTTCCAAATCATTCAAGTGTATACATTTCTCTCTCTTTACTATCATTAATAAACAGTTGCTTGAGCTACAGCTGTTCTAGCTTTTGGCAACAGTTCAAGTAACTGCCCCTTTTCTCTCTCTTCGTATTTTTTCATCTTCCATTCTGAAACCACAAAACTGCCAGGGCATATCTCCATTTCATAAAGATTTAGGAAAAAATGTCACATGTCTCCAACTCTGTGGGTACATGTGCAGTCAATAGAGGAAGCACGTCATAAATTCACAATGGTCTTTTGACTGTTGCTCAGGTGTCAGCACATCTCTAGTCCCAGTGTGACATCCAAGAGAGGCTATGTGCCGACAAGCTCCCTCTTACTTGCACAGAGCCTGCTCAGAAGGATTTCAGAATAAACTTGGTTTATTGGACCTCGGACGTGATATGGGGACTGAGAATTTGTTGGATAGTCCTGCAGTTGTGATAGCTTGCTTTGACTGCTGAAATATTTCCCCAGTGTATAGTGCCTTGATAATGTCATTGTTATGTGTGGACTTTCTTCAGAGGGATTGGATTTCACCACCTGCAAAAGAAGTGACATATGTGAATGCTTTCTGCATGCACCTAGCAGGATACACAGCTGTGTTTACACAAATGTTGAGACAACTCTCCACAAAGCAGGTCCTGATACTGTTACCTTGAGCTGCAAGTTGCTTACAAACACTATTTTAGTGAGCCAAATTGTTAGATTACGTGCTGTATAACATGCAACATCCTACTCAGTTAAGCTTTGAAATCTAAATGCATACCCCCACTACACTCACTTGGCTGATTCTGTAATGTCTCCAATGTAATAGGCTCTGTGTTCTCTTCATTAGGGACAATTTGATCTCAACTAACAAATTCATACTTTACAGCTTGCCTGTACATCTACCATGTGAAAACTCAGGACATCCCTGACTTACAGAAAGGTATAAATACAGACATGCTCCAATCCCAAGTAATTAAGGAACCTATGATGTTTCTCATCCACAATACCTTCTAGATTGCTCTTGCTCTCAGGTTTTGATGCAAGAGCAGCCCAGCTCCACGGTGGGCTGGAAGTGGACCATGACTCGTTTCTCCAAGAAGGGAGTTCCAGTGCATTTCAACAGCCCTATATCAGCTTGGATGTTTTGGGGCAGCATACTGACAAAACCACAGTGTGGTTCAGTAACTTCTCCCTGGACCTCCAAGTATGCATAACTCTCTGGGATTATCATGTTCAATAGATGTGGAATAATGTAATGTCTATTGGTAGTGAGAAAGTGAAAGGTAGGGTCCTCAGAAGCTTGATGGCTAAAAGGGTCTCCTGTGAGATGCTGAAGGCTTGGTCTCAGTAAACACTCTGTCACTGATGAATAATGAAGCAATTTCATGAGACAGAGAACTCAGAACCTTGCACAGACACAGGGCAGAGCACCCTGACCCAGCCAGTGGGAAATACAGAGACAGCAAAAAAGGAGCCAGGCACTAAACTTATTTCTGATAGCTCTGATGGTTTTCAGTTTTTCTGCAGTATCAGTCATAGCACAAATATATTAAAAACAAAACAAAAACCAGACTTCATTTATTAATGTATATATTTATGCAGGAGCATATTAACTTGTAAAAAGGTTATGTCTTTTTACTGCCATTGAACAATGAGAAATAATGTTCATATGTCGTGAAGTTCATAGTAAATGTATTGAAGTAACCCACACAAAATTAAATGTGAATGAAGGAAAAATATGTGCAAAGGCTCGAAAGACTGGTCAGAAAGGCCATGACAGAGCTGGCTGGACTAAAAAAAGACCAGGAATTATCCATGTAGAAAATTAATATATCCTCTGATCAATCTGATACAGCTAAGCCAAGGGCTGTTATTTGTTTTCAGGCAATTACTGCAGGTTCATTTTTCTAAATTAATGCCTTAGATCTTACAGCTATTCCAAAGTGATGCCACCTTGAACCAATCATCCAAACTGCATTCCTGTTAGGCATAATCTCCAAGGAATGCAATCTAATGTTCACCCAGAAGCCAGGCACTGATTAAGATACCAAAATACCAAGGTTGCTAGTTTCTGTGTTGTGCCCATTTCATTGCTATTAAATTAGGGAATAAATCTGAATAAAAAATAGACCTTTATAACTGCTGGCCAACCTACTTCTCCATAAACATTTGTGAAAAAATGAGGTAATTAAGAAATCATGTTTTCATGTGTGCACAGAACTATGTTTGGTCAGAAAGTGCCAGAGTTATGCAAGATTTTTTGTCCCCCCCATTAGACTAGACCCTTTGGTAATCCGAGCAAAGACTGTAGGGTCTACAGAGCTGCAGATTTCTGTGCTGTCAGGGTGACTCAATGCCCTGTGAAGTGTGTCAGTGTGGACCCAAATAATTTATCAGGACAAACAGAAGAAATATCTGGCCAGCTAGTGAGAACTAAATGAGATCTGATGAATGTATTTCAGGTCTTGTTATCTGCCCAGTATGGATGGCCCTCCATTGCCGCATGGCTGTGTTTTACTTCAGATGGTGTTTACAGAGGGGTGCTCTCTTCTGGGAGTTTAGGAAGTCATTTTTAAAGAGAAAGAAAGTGAAAGTATAAAGCAGTAGGTTTAATCCACTTCATCTGGTTTCATAAAAGATGAAAAGTTTTGGACTTTTACATAGTGTTCTTGGCTTCATCCTCGAGGCAAAATGCCATTTTCCTAGCAGAAACTGATTCAGCACCTGATGAAACTCCATTTGCCAGGATTCAGAAATAAACTGATGACAAAACTGTTAAAACTAATGAAGTATCAAAAGTGTTCAAGGACTTTATTTTTGGTTTTGTCAAGGATCAAGTCTGTTTTTTGGTGTCTGATGGATTCTCCTGGGCACATCCATGCCTCTTTCAGCACACTGGCCTCTCAAGCCTCATTAACAACAGTGCTGTGATCCAAGTTCTTCCCTGATCTTCTCCAGAAACACATACTCTCTGCTGAGATCCTCAGGCAGAAAAGCAAGGCAAATCTGCACGAGCTACATGAGAAATGCTGACGACTGATCATGCCAGGCTGTTTTCTACCTACAAACATCTGAAATATTTTCCTTTGAAGTTCTCTATTTCACTCAAAAGCTCTGTGGAAATGGCAAGCAAATGGCAACCCACAAAGTATACCTACATCTTGGTCCTAGACACAAAGGGGGTCAATATTGCTGTCTGGGTGAAAAGGAAGGAGCCTTTTCACTCCACAAAACTATTTATTCATTGCAGAGGTATCTGCTCTGTGGCTTCCCTTCTTCCCAGCTCCATTTGGACTGAGCTATGTTCACCCCTTTTAATGCATTGTGCAGAGGAGATTAAAGGATCAGTTAACTAACCACATCCATTATGTTTGGTCCCAGAGCAGGACAGAGGCCCCAACAGTGGTCTAAAAACATATGATCTGCTGAGGAGCCTGAGG
>CM021731.1:24668758-24686936 GCA_011075105.1 Heteronetta atricapilla
GGTCTGAAAACGCTCCCAGTGCTGTGCTCTGCTCCAGTCAGCCTCATGCTGGATCCAAGTTGTGGCCAGTTGCAACTGATTGTTTCTCTCTTTTGGGAACACATTTATTGTCCCATGGACTGTTCTGTCCCTCACATTATTGTCTTAGTCTGGCATGTTTAAGCAGAAAAATCAAAGCCATATATATATATATATTTATATACATATATATATTATTACGTTTAAAGTGTGCTGTGGCTGAGATAATTAAATTATAATAATATAAAAATAATATTATAATAATATTAAAATAATTAAATATAATCCACAGGCTGCAAGAAAATGGTCAGGCTGGCTGTGATAGGGCTTGGCTGGCAGAAATCACAACAACACTCTGGAATAGATGCCTGAATTTACTATCATCTTCACTAAATTTTGGTTTGTTTGGTTTAAACTACTAGGTTTAATTAGCCAGAGTGTATTTTGTTTTCCTGTATATACTGTGGTTTTCTGATGAAGGAAACCTTATTATCAGATCTTTGCATCTTCTGTATCTTTAAGAAAAATATATCATATCTGTCCTGACATTTCTTCATGGCAAAAAATAGTACTTCTGCCTTGTTCCAGGTGTCGTGGCAGAAGTTTGTAGCCATGAAGGTCTACAGAGATTCTGTGCTAACCCTGTGCACGTCCAGGTCCCAGAAACAGGTTTGACCAAGAGTAAGTCTGACAGGAAAATAGGCATGACTTGGCAAAATAAGCAAAGGTGTTTTTATCCTGCTCTTGAGAATTCAGAAAATATTTGGTAGTCTTTCTCATTTGAAGTAATTTGCTTTGACAGAAAACAAATTCCTAAAATCATGCTGGAAAAATGCTATCATTTTCACTTGTGTGGTTAATAGTCTTTTAAATTGTTTATATATTTTTGATGGCTCCAATAATAATAATAAAAAAATCTAGGATTTTCTGCATAAGAAGTTCATTGTGGAGTTCTGTCTCTTAAGCGATACTCCAGATTGCTGGTGTCATTATTTTATTCACTAAGCAAACTCCTGACATTTCTTCCAACTAGTAGTTTGTTACTGATTCAAAACCCCTAGCTGACTGAAATACCATAAATTCTAATGAATCTCTTGGTTCATTCTTGGTTCTCTAATGAAACTCTTGGTTTCAAGGAGATATCCTTCATTGCATCTTTTTTTTTTCTTCTTCTTCCAGTTTTAACCTTTCAGACACAATTTCTTTTCATTGTATATTTTTATTCTATTCTGTGGAAGAACTTGTACCTGCCATGCCTCTTTTGATCATGCAGAGGAAATGTATTCTCCTTGAAAAAATATGACAGTTCAAGTTTTATGGTCCCAAACAGATTTTAATAGAATAATGTGTGATAGGGTTTTGGTAAACAGACAACCTGGATTCAGTTCATAAGTATAAGGATCTTTGTATCATCACAATTTCTTACTGTGCTAAACGTGATTTTGTCTGTAGAGATTCCAGAAGGTTTATCTGTGCTTAGATCCAGCAGTGAACTGAAGCAAGGTGTTACTGATGATCTCTGAGTGCGTGACTCCAGTTCTCACTGAAGGGCTATTTTTTACCAGAAATAAATATGTTTTTTAAGTAAGCACCTGGAAAGGTATGTCCCCTTTATTCCTCAAAGCTTTTCCCGGTTCACGAAGAGTGCATTGTAATATTCTTCAGAGTAATACATGAAATGCTCAGATTCTCAACAGACTGACTGGTCACTCCCAACAGAAAACTGGGAACTGGCCTTTTAAACTTGGTGCCATGAGTACTAGGAAGGTCTTGGCTGAAAGCCACAGGAATATTCTGATGACCTTACTGACACTTCATAACTACCACATACAGAATTACTGTTGCTGGCCCTACAGCAGAAGATACCTGCTTACTTGACTAATCAGAAATTATACTCTGTTTTCATTCAGTGATGCCTGTGCTTGACCAGAGATGCAGTGTCTCATTTGTTATATGTAAGGTATGAGAAGTCCAAAACCAAAACATCCCCCTCCTTTTCTGACAGAGAAGACCACTCTCTGTAGAAGACACATCACATACTCAAAAGACATCTCAAAGAAAAACAGAAAAACTTTAAATATCTTTTTTTTTTTTTTTTTTTTCAAACTTTACTTTCACTGGTTTGACAGCCTCTAGGCTTATTTTGTGCCTAGATATAATAATATACTTGGTTATTCATTTCTAAACCATGGACTTCTGTCATTTATAATAAGTTGTGAAGACTCCTAACCAGAACTTGAAACAAACAGAATAAGAATACATTCTCAATAGCCATATGTATATTTTTCCATGTTCCTGTTTTGCTTACTCTAATAGTTATAAAATGGAAGACAATCTTGACAGATATCAGACAAAAAAGAAATCAGAACTACGTGTGAATGACAACTTCTGCTCGTCTGTCACTATAGTCTGTATAGTCTGTCACTATATGTATAGTCTGTATAGTCTGTATATGTATAGTCTGTCACTATAATTATACCAGATAACTCTTTCTTGTACACATGAAAATACAGAAATAAGAATGGTCTTTCAATTTTAAGCTCCATTTTAAATGTATCTATGGTTTGATGGGAGTTTGCCAACCACTTCCGTTAGGAGGGCGTAGAAAAAAAAAACTGTGAGACTGACCTATTGTAAAAGGACAGACTGAGTACATGCAGAAGTGGTAGGGATATATAATGTATACCAAAATATGTAAGAACCTGGCAAGTGTAAAATAGCCTTTTACACAAGTTACCTTTCCAGAAGAGCATGCTTGTTTTTATTTCAAGGAGATGCCATTACACCAGCTTAGCCTGTCCTTGGGCAATTAGGGACAGGTGCCACCATACATGCAACATACATACATACATACATACATACAAGCAGCCTCCACAGCTTTTGTTAAGGCTTATTTTTGAGTCACGATTGTGAACCTACATGTCTATCTTTTTGCTTCTAAGCACCTGACAGTTAAAATCTCTTTTGAAAAAGATACAAAGACTTACCTCATGGAAATGGCAGCCACACTTCCCCCGCATGAATTCTTTGTAACGTCCCATTGTGATGGCAAAGGTGTCAACAACTTCATAGCCATAATTTTTTGCTGTATCCAGGATAACCAAGTTTTCGTTCCACAAATTTTGCACTTCTGCCTGTGTTCCAGATAAAATATTGCAAATATTTTATTCCACCATTGGAACGAATAGCAAAAATTAATTTTAAATAGGATAATTATGTTATATTCCAGATGTGAATTACTACAAACACAGTTTTGAAAAACACCTACTATTCCAAGACTACCGCAGATTTTTACAGAAATTTTTAGAACAGGTTTTGCAGAACATAAAAAGTCATAAGAAAATCTATAAAATTTTCCCTAATTACACAAAAAATCAGGTTCATTTCAAGATGATCTAAACTAAAAATCAAATTAGCAGTAATTATAATTATTTTTCAGTAGCTGCACAGCTTCCTCAATGGGAGTATTTCAATGCTGTTTAAAATACACTTACTGGAAAACTTTTTAATATACACAGCTAATATAACGTATAATTCAAGAAAAAACATCTTATTATAAAGATATCTGTGTAAAAAACAGCCAAATTTTTCATTTAAAGGGCAAATTCAGCTTCAAATCAAAGCCACTGAGACTATTCCTTAAAAAGGAGTATAAGGCCATGGGTGTCTTAGACATAGTCATTGAGAAGAAGAGATTATTTCTCAAGATATTGCAGGAAGGCCTAAAATAGAAGAAAGGTTAACCATAAATTTGTCAAGGCAGCAAATATGGCACTGCAGACAGAAAGGCTTTAAGATTAGATGGTGTAATCCAGAAGTCCATAACACCTAAATTGCAAGTGTAATTTGGTTTATGGTTCAGATATGTAAAGGAAAAGAATTAGAGTTGTATATTGTAGTTGATTTCTGGAGTTTTATGGAATTTACTGGATGAGAAACAGATAAAAGTAATCATGAGAAGCCTTTCATATTCTTTTATCCTTTCTTCACCTACCTGAGATCAAATCTCTACTTCCTCCTAGGACTGAACTCTGCTGAAATATATGGGAGGAGCTATGACCACTTTTCTTCCTATTGATTCCAACTACTTCCTCAATGAACCCTAACTTGTTCATGTGTAAAAACAAATAAAATGTTTGGAATCAGTAAGAGGAGTTTTAGTAAACACTACAGGCAGATATTGCTAATCTAGAAAGAGGGAATGGGCAAAATCTGGCAAGGCAGTCTCTACAGCAAAAATCACACACTGAATAAAGCAATCTGTTATCACTGCAAGAAAAGGTGAATGCCAGTCCTCAGTGTGATAGGACTGCTGTACATAAGCTATGAAAGTTTAGAGTGTTGTGCAATGCTGGTAGGCACTATTATTCTTTTCTACTCTCCAGTGCTTCCCAGACTTGTCTCTTCTACACATCTTAGATGAGTTTTCTATCCTATCAACCAAGTTGTAAATAAAAATACTGAATTGAATGAGTTACACAGGAAACTGAAATGAGCCCATCTGCTACTCTGAGAGGTCTTGGACATGATTTGAATTCACTGTATCACCCGCTTAACATACAAGTAACAGGCTAGATTCACCGGTGTGTTCCAGCTGATTTGTAATGTTCTGGCTTGCTAAGTTGGTTAAGACATTTATGGAGAGCAAGAACAATGAGTCTGATCCGGCAGTGATCATAGAAGAAGCCTGGGGAGCACCTGTGCTCAATGTGGTAGAAAGAGCTATCTGCCTAGCCCTAACTCAGTTTCTCAAATTTGGCAGCAGACTTAATGGAGGTCGTTCTAGTTCTTGGGACAGCTGACTGAGCACAGAGTCTCAGATGACTCTGATTGCAGTGGAATCCATGAAATAAGGTTTGAATCCACATCAGCAATCCATACTAGCAAGTGCAAACATTCTTTCTTTGATCCACTTAAAGCTTTCTCAGCAGAGGAGGTAACATTTTTGACCAGACAGAAAAAATGCTGAAATGACAAGTCTTCTGTGAAAATGCACTCTAAATATACTTAGCTTACCTGTGATAAAGAATGTATTCCATCCACTGGGAGGTGAAATCCCATCCCTATAGATTTGATAATTACCAGGATATTTGATAGATTTTCCCTGTTAGGCAAATTAAATTAATAATAAAAAAAAAAACAGGACACACATTTTACTTAACAGACACATCAAAAGACATATATATATATATATATTTCAAAATCACACCCATGAGAAAACAAATGAAATGTTTGCATTTAAAATTTCTGTTTTCCCATAATTTATCTTATCAAGAATTGACTTGGAATAACACTAAGTGCATAACATTACCTGTTCAACACCTTTTGGATAATTTGCAGGTGATTGGAATTAAGCCACTGAACGCCACCTACAATTAATACTGTCTGGTCTGTGTTCTCTAGGGGACGTGATCTGAAACCCAGAAAGAAAAAACAACACATGTTGCCTTAAAACAGATGGCAAACATTTTAACTGCATTGCTTTGCATTTCAGTGAACTGTATCTGGCACCCTGATCAGAGGCCTGATGTCATTTTCTACTATTTTTCAACCACACAATATGGTCTGCACACATTATGTTTAATTGTTTGGTTATTTAATTGAAAGATCTGTTAAACACATTTGTGAATAGAATAAAACACAAGCAAGCCAGCAATGGAGTTCATACAGTACCTCTGAAGCAGTTGTTCTAGTGCTTTTTCAAAAGTTGGTCTCTGTTTTGCAGTCATCCAAAACTGGGGATAGTAGGAGTAACTTATAAATGTTTTCCCCTCATTGATATTATGATAACATTTAACATCATGAGTCTTTTGCCATTCCTGAAGAGTCTCATTCACTCTTTCTATAAGATAGTACATCATCCCTCTGTTAGTTGAGTCACCTATAAAAAGAATCTTCAGATGGAAAAAAAGATATGACTCAGAAATTATACACTCAAAAAAAAAAAACAAAGATAAATAAAAGAATACAGCTAGGCTGGAGGTTTTAAACCCTTTTCACAGCAGTTAAGATATCTCTCTGCGAGCTGCCAGTTCTCCAGGCACGACAGCTAAGTACTAAAATTCTCCTTTAGAAAAATATTTGTGATCTGATTAACAAAAATATTTTCAAAGACAAAATCTGTCTCAAAGACAAAAAGTGCAAGTTATAGATGGCTATAGTTACACAGTTACTGCTATTTTCTTTAGCTTAAGCTTATATTTATTTCCAATTGCTAGTATAGTGCCTCTCTTGACTGCTTGCAGTTTCCTGCTTTAGTTCCTCCAGTTTTTCATGTGGTTTGCTCCTACACAGCATGTTGTGCTAAACTGCTGTCTTCCATAAATGTGATTCATTTGAATTTACACCAAAGTAACATACATCAATGAATGCAGCTGCTGCCTTATTTTTAAAGAGATGGTTTTTTTCTGTCATTTCAGATAGAATAAAAAAGGGGGTTATTGTGGTGACAAAGAATCTGAATAGAGTCCTGGGATGTATGTGACATGACCATCAGGAAGCATTGTGTCCTGAGGAGAGTTGGAAGAGACTTCAGGTTGAGCGACGTGTCAGCAGTCTGACTCTGAACTTGCAACTGAATAAAGAAGTCAGGTTTAGTTAGGGTTTCTTCTACTCATTCTGTTGAATCCCCTGACAAATCAAGCATCTCTGTATGTGAAGACCACAGAATTTAAGGCTTATTTTTTTTTTTTTTTAATGTAATTGCCCCATTTTTAGTGGATAGGACTAACATTTCCTCCTGCTGAAGAGAATGTGTAAACAAAGGCAAATATTGAAAGGTGAAAAGTAATGTGTAAGCAAAGACATGTCCAAAGGCAAAAAGAACCCAGGTTCAGTGCAGTTTTCTGATGAAACTGTATGTGTAATCTGTTGATACCACAGTCACATCAGCCATAAATGCAGAAAGAAAAGCATAAATGTAAAATGGGGAGTCAGAAACCCTACAGAGCCATGACACAGTAACAACCTTGCTTTCTGTGCAGCAGGATGCATCTTATCTTACCTCCTCTGGCACTAGTTATAATCCTGTTAGTTGGGGTTTTGTTATTTGTTTTTGTAAAACTTGATTTGTTTTTTGAGGTTTTACAACTTCCACCTTGACTATTTGGTTATGCAAATAAAATTCAGACTGCACAATATTACATGTTTAAGAACATATTTGCAAAGCTTGTCTTTGAGACTTTATGTGGTGAAAGCTTCATGGACTTCTCTCATCTAATACATCTCTATTTGTCTATTCTCTTCTGGAATATCACGGTTTTAGTGACTGACTCCAGTTTCCAATATAAGCCTATTGTGAGTAAAAATGAGCCACAGCAGTGTACCAAAGAAAGTTCCCATAGTAGAGAAGCTATTTCAGATGAACCCTGCTCTGATGGCAGGGCCAGCAATGCACATGACAATGACCTGACCATCCCATGCCCTTTCCATTGTGGGCAGCAGAGAATCATTACATGAGGTAGCAAATACATTGAAACAAGCACTGAAGACACAGGGGCTCTTTAACCTCCTGTTCTAGACCTCTCAAAGCTGCTTCACAGCACACATTTTTAAACAGCTGCTGTCCTTGCTTGGACAGCACAAGCACTTCTCTCACACGCAAGGGGATTTCCGACTCTTTTCATATTGTGCCACAAGAAACCTCTTTAAACCAAGCATAACATGACTCAGAAGTCAAGGATCGTTGGTAATGGAAGGATTTGTTGGATGCTCTCTCTCTTTCGCTCTCTAACAAACACAAACATGCATGCCATTATTTCCAATTTGGAAGACAGTGTGCACTTAGGATATGACCTAATTCTAAAGTAGGCTAACTTGAGGTTTTAAACAAGAATTATTTTAACTTGCAAAACATCTTAATCACTTCAATCTGTCTACATCCACATCTCTTCAATCTCAATTTCATGAGTCCATCAATGTAGTATATAGATGTGTATCTACTTAAAGAGTAGTTCTCAGATATTAGTAGAGAAGGTTATCATTAACTTGCCATGTGGGTGAGAACAGTTCTATAAAGGCATAGAACACCATTAGCAGAATAACAAACAAACTCTACCAGGTTACACACTATAGTTGGTAGAACATATTAGATTGTTTCTCTTCTGCTATTCTATCTACCATGATACCATTTTGGAATCACTATTTGTAAAGTAGCACATTCAGCTATAAATATCACTGATTTGAAAAATGTGTCTTTTTGCTTGCTCTTCATTGGACTCTGACTAAGATGCTGATATATATTTTTCCTTCTATCTGTATTTGATCTAATCTCATCTGCCATTGAATTCAAACAGCAGAACAAGACAATTCCTCCCCTCCGTGCCCTACGCCCAACCCCCACACACAAAAAAAAGAGAGAAGAACCATAGCCAAGGCGAACACTGTATATGCTCTAATAATTTAAGTGTCAAGTGTCATTCTAAATATTTTAAAAGTCTCAAACACTGCAGACCATCAAAGACAGAGAATGACTCATCAGACCCTTTCCTGTTTTTTTCTGATGTCAAAAACAGAGCAAAAGACTTGCCTTCACACACACTCCATTTACTCTATTTTAGCATTGTAGAGCTTTTCAAATTCTACACCTACACATACAAGCAGTTGGTCCATGAATGAATTTTCAAGTTTGCTCTGGGGTGCTCAGCTGGTGAATTCTGCAGGAAGAAGGGCACTTTGAAAATCAGTACCAGGAAAGACAAGCAAGGTAAGATCAGTTCTCATAGTGACAGTTCTACCAGACTTTTAGTCAGAAGTCAGAACTGGGCACTCTGTCCTTTTGGTACCCTGATGTACTTCTTCAAATATTAACATGAGACTCATGAAAATGTACAAAGCCTTCTCCTGAAGGAGCAAGTTTTGAGTCTTAAAATATCTCCATTTTCATTGTTAAGAGAGCTTGTGAGGAGTTAAAGCAGGTCAGCAAATGGATTCGATCAGACAGATAATCCTATTGAGTGTGTGGGCGTCCATGCGGGAATGTGTATTTATTCCTAGGAGAAGGTGTGGCTGAACAAGATGTCAGAAATGAGAGAGATGGCAACATCACATTGGTGAGGAATATGAGTTACTCTGGGGAAATTAACCTAAATACTCAGAAACAGGTCTGTTAAGAGAATAGTTAAGACTTGATGTAAGAGGAGAAGAGAGAAATTAGCCAGTGCAGACCTATGCTTGTACAGAAAGACAGATAAAATTGTAGGTTTTCCTCAAATATGTCAATCGGTTATAACAACCATATTAGCTTTCACTCAATAAACCTTTGATTGGTCAAGTAGGTACAAGCCATACCAGGACAGTATCACTGGAATCATTCAAATCTGTCTAACTCCAGCCACTTCTTTCAAAGTGAAATCATGGCATTACTGAAAAACATATAATTAAAATTGTTACTGCAGTATGTGAAATCTATGGTCCCTGCCCTCCAGCCCCGACAGAGAGCTCTGAAGTCTGTCTGTAATCTTCACTGGACATATCAACAGTCACATGGAGACTGTGTGTACTGGGATTTCAAAGAGGATGCTTTCCCATAAATGCAGCAGAGAAGATCTCATATAGAATGATAGTTGTGCATTCCTTGTAATCCAATGCATTCCAGGCTGCTAGATGCATAGCATATCATCAGCAAATCTGCGCACACTGAGCATCCATTCATTAAGGCCTTCTCTGTATCCAGCAATCTGGTTCTAACAGTTGTTCCAACCATCTGTAAATCCTGGAAAAAAATACTAATTTTCTTCTGCCTAAAAAAAAATATCCATGGGGAGGAACAGGACATTTGTAGGTTATCCTACCTGCAAAACCACTTTTCAAACTGCCCTTGTGCAGAACTGACAGAGCACATTTTGTTGTGGTATGCAGACCATCAGGAAGCATCTTTCAGCTTCACTATCAGCAAATGCTTGTCCAACCCAGAGGCTAAAGTCAGTGGTATATAGCCCCTGGAATAAAACTTACATCTTTCAAATAACCCAAGAGCTTTGATGAATTAGAATAATCATTAAATGTAATTGAATGTGTGGTAGCTATGGCAACAGTTGATTCTTTAGAGCTGCATGAGCTTACTATAACTGTGCATGCCATGTACTATTTGAACCAGGGGCTGTTTGGATGACTCTATTTAGCTCCATGACAATAATGAGCCAAAGGATGGTTCAGGTGTGCAGAATATGCTGTAACTCATTTACTTCACCGTCTGGCACAAAGCTCAGTCATGCACTGTTCAGGTCAATGGGGGTTTTGTCTGCAGGATGACTAAAGGATCAGGCATACATAAGGCTATAATTTTACCAGACAGAGAACAATACTTTCACACAGACAGATGTTTTCAGTGTCTTCTGTTGTATTTTTTTTTTTTTTGAATAAATAAATAAATAAATCCATTATAGCTTACAGGCCTTTAAAAGATTGTGTAAGCATAGTGGAATCCACTTCTTAACCAGACCTATCATTATAAATTAACCACGCTTAGGAAATTCAAACACCTGTAAGTCCAAAACAGTACTTAACTCTAAATTATTATTAAGAAATTATAAGCTAAAATTCTTGTTTTAACAGCTGAATTTTAAGCACTTCAGCAAATATTACCTTTTCATATTTCCTGTTCTTAATTACACAAGATTCAATGGTACTTTGTTATAAGACTAAACTCTGAGCAATATTTCTCAATGATCAACAAAATACATATCCCTCCCTGTTACTGAGGGCAGCTTTCTATGTGCTACTAATTGGATAAAAAATTACCTGTTAGAACCCCTTTTCCTTTACTTATTTATAAAAGTTCTTGTACAAAAATCAAACTTTCATGTCTTCACAGGATTGTATAAATATTACAGCAAAAGCTTGTTAACCACACTTACAGAGGATTTTGTTGAGCCAATATAATACAGATGTAATATTTTTATTATGATTGCCTATTTCTTTCTTTCAATTAGAGCATACATGTGGAGTTCCCTATGAACAACATAACCTGCATCTCACTACCCTTACTAAGAGTATAAAATGGTGAACAAGGGCTACAGATACCAAGAATGGACTGAATGAAAATCTACTCAGCCAGAACCACTTTAGACTCAGCACTTCAGAATTTTCCTGTTTACTGTGTCTGAAATGTAAACATATGACCGACTAGTCTTGCTAACACATCGTAAAGAAAAATAAGGCTTCTTACAAAATGTTTTTGTGAATGTGTATCCTTTCTCATGTCTCCACCAATCTGAGTGTTGTTTCACTACAGGTGGTCTCAGGTTTTACGAAACAGAAACAATTTAGCTCAAGCACAGTTTTATAAACACACAAATTAAAATAGTAATTAACAATGATGTGAAACCAATTTGAAGTCATAGCCAGGGTAAATGAATTTCTATTACAGAGAAAGGAGATTATAATTTTAGAGATAAGCTCTGAAGTACAAATCAATTTTAATATAAGACATGAAAGCAGGTTGAAGTTAGAGAACAAAATTATGAAACATGTTTTGGTAGGTTTTTGTATGAAGAAAATAGGAAAGAAGTGCTGTTTGTATGTCCGTAAATATCTTTTGGAAACATCGATAAATGCATAAATAAATTAAAGAGTAAGAGACATATCATCACTGCATTTTACTGTTGTTCTATGAAACATGGGAAAAAAAGAATAATTGCACTTAAACATACAGTTGATCTCACACGTGCTGCATCTACGAAGAGACCATTAGCATTCACTTTCCTTATTATTTTATCAGTTGATGCATATCCAGACCAGAGACACATCACAGTAGTGGTAAACATGTTGCATTCTTCCTATCCCATGCATTACAGCTGAAGAGCAACATACATATTTATTTTTTTTTTCCTTTTTTTTTTTTCCACAACTACTAGTGGAGCATAAGAAAACAACCTGCAGTTGTCATAGTTGGAATTTGACAGCAGCATAGAGATTAACACCTCCTTTTTAAAGAAAAGACATAATCACAGACACTTATGCTATCTATCATGTCTTATTGTGATATTTTTGCAATAAGAAGCAAAACCTACCAGGTCAGAATCTTGAAACCAAACCCTGTATTTTTTTTCAGGACAAAAGTCAGAGACTTCAGCCTACTGAATCACAAATGTCAGTAATTGCTTTACCTTCAATTCCTGATCAAAGCTTCAGTCTGAACTGTTTATGAAGGGTATTCAATAAACAAATTCAGTCACAGAAGCATGTTAGTATTTGTTATGGAAGTCGTGACATCATTTAACCCAATGATGTTACTGACATATGTCTCTCTGCTTTCCAAATGAAGATTTGGTAATTATGTGGGCTGTATGGAAACTTTATCGCCTTAATTTGGAATAAACTTTGACCAAGAACTGAGATATTGTGTAGTTTGAACTTAAGAAAATAGGTCTGAGTTGGGAGAACTCACAGTTATTTCCAGTTCTGATGGAGCAATTTTACCTCTGATATAGCAAAATGTAGATTTTGCAGAGACCAATGTTACACAAGCTGAATACTTCAGGTATGATGGCATACTGCAAAACCCCAGAATACAGGGTTACAAAAGTTAGTTGAGCACATTTTGAGAAGTGGACACATTAATGAATTCTGTTATTCTCACCTACCTTCAGCAAAGGTGAAGTATAAATCAAACACTCTAAATTATCTCAGTATCCTCACCTAGGTTGGTGATTTTGTGCTTATGTTTTGCCCCTATGATCTTACTACTGTCTGCTTACATTTCGTGTTGAATGCTTCTGCTTATATTACTAAGGAAATCATATCATTATTTTGGGTAGAATTCAGAGATATTTGTAGTGCTTAAAGCTGAGGTATATAATGGTTTTGAAACTAATAACACAAATTAGGGAATATAACTACTTATGGATGGTTAACAAAAATCTCCTGGATATTAAAAATGTATTCACTCACAAGAATTATATATCTTACTGTCTATTCAATAGCACCCTTAGAAAAGATCAGGATTTCTTAAACATATATAACAGCAATAAATACAACCAACAAATAAGTCTCTTTCAGTGAACACCTGAAAAAAATCACTTTTCCTATTAAATTACTCAGATTGTGTAAAGTAACTCTAAAGTTTCCCCTAATCAGACAGAATCAGGACCTTATCACCCAAGCTGAGGACCAATTCTACTCTAATGTAGAAAGTTTCTCTGACTTCTTAATTTTTACTGACATGAGGGAGTTGATCCAGGCTCTACATTTATTTATTTGGTGAAAGAAGCACAAATGTTATTTGAAAATGTTAGACAAAATTAATACCACCGCAATATGACAACAAAAATAATATTAGAGGGAAAACATAGGAGAAATATAACAAAAAGGGAAAATGTGTTAGAATAATGACTTTAAATGAATAAACCAGTTAAATGGACATCCGTGCAAAGGCAACAGGAGTGATTCAGCAGCTTTCTACAGACCAGTGAAGGTTATCAGACAATGATGGAAGATTTTTTGCAAAAGATGCAGAATGGGAAAGAAGTGCAATTAGTTTTACAGAGTTTTTTCTCATGCTGTGTTAATGTATTTTGCATGGGATAAGGCTCTTGTCTGATACTGGAGTAGGTGAAAGTCATAACAGAGTGGATTTTGAATTAAGATTGGTTTTAATAGACCTTTAACAAATATTGTCCTGTTTTTGACACTGGTGAATATGAGTAGCTGGATCAAGGAGGTGGGACTATCAGCATAACCCTCTCACTCTACGCTGGCAAAATACTTCCATGTTAGTATGTTGTTCTTCTGCTATCCTGACCAATAGGTGTTTACTTATTGAAGCAGCCCAATGGAAATTAATTTCAATTGAAATGAGACTAAAGCTAGCAAATTATATATATAATATATATATGCATTATATATATGCATATATATATATTATATATATATGCTGTGTTCAATGCAGAAGTGCTTTTTTTGTTAGTAAGGAGCAAATCAAAATTATTCTCTGTCATATAAAGCTATGTTTTTTTTGTTTGTTTGTTTTTGAGAAAAGTATGGTAGGGGAGACCCAAAGCTCTATAGTAATGGAGAAAAACACAGGCAGAAATAAAGCAAAATGATAATGAAGAGCACTGTGCAAGACAAGAAATGACTAGAAAAGAAGGAGAAAATGTTAATCGGAAGACTATTATTTTTGTATCTTTTCCATATAAAATTCTATCAAAATGTCATTGTTAATTACTGCTTTGTTACCTAGACAATAAACTATAAAAATCTTTATAACAATTAATTACTTACTTTCTGGATACTCGTATCCTCAGTAATGTACCTGAGCCTCAGATCAGAGCTCTCTTTCAACAGTTTTACAGTCATAGCATGCCTATTAAGGTATTTCCAAGCAATCACCTTAGAAGCTTCACTACAAGAAAAGAATGTGCAAGAAGACTTGGTAAGATTAGTGTGCACAAGCAATGCCATGCATTAGGTATGCAGCAGAAGAAATCGAACCTACATGTATAGTGTGAGACAAACTGTAACAATGCAAATCCCTTCTTTACTGACAGTGTTTACATACTGCAGGTCTCATTGATAATCCTGTAGGTCCTGACACTTCACTGGTATGACCTAAGGTTTGTGTGAAATGGCAGCATACAACTGTGACTGCATAGGAGATTAAATCATTGATAACAGTTTTTGTTTTCATCTGATTTTTTCCCCATTATAATAAAAAGGGATTTTTCTTAAATTACAAAACTGCTTTAAGACCTCAGAACACTAAATATCTAAGTAAATAACACCAAATTAAAGCACATAATCTGTTACTTACCCTTCTGCCCTCCACACAGCGCTGGAGTTCGGGCTTAGCTAGCACAGAGTGTTGGCAGTTGTGGGGCTGCCATGTTATTGCTCTCCAGTCACAGGTTCTGTTGTCAGAACAGCTGAGGCAAGGGACAATCCACTGCCCTGGAAAACAGCAACGAGGTGTCAGCATCTCCTCTGTATTTTTGTGAGTAGCCTTATTATGAAGTGAGTGATGTGTTCTCAAGCATTTTATCACGGGAGTTTTCCTTAAATTAAATCCCTCTTGACCCTTTGAAGAGACTGTTTTCTTTTTCTGCATTCCTTTGCATTTAGCAAGCATGGGAGGTTTTGCTTTCTCCAAAAGAGTTGTGAATGGTCAAATTTGACAGTCATGTGTGAGTTTATTTCTCAATTCACTTTGCCTTTCTCACATCAGCTTGTCCTTTCCCAACAGAAGTGATAAAATAAAGGCAAAGGGGTGAGGAGGCAGAATGGGGAAAGGATATATTAATGGTTCAGAAGTGTTCATTCTCATCTCAAGATTCATTCTCATCTATCAAGATTCATTCTTATTCTGATCTAAAAATTGGCTGGTTGATCACAGCAAGACTTTGAGAGCCACTGGATAGAAAAATGAAGCAAGAGAGAGGATGGCTTTCCCTCAGCAGTGCCCATTTCTTCAGTTTGGTAGAATTCAGACAACCATACTTAACAATACATATATGCATATCAGGTGGTTGAAGTTAGTGAGATGAATAATACATGTGCCTGATCCCTATTAAAAAAAATATAAAAGAAAATAAAAGAAAAAGAAAAAAATAAAAAGATTTTGCAGTTTAGGACTATAAAGTGGGATTATCCAAAGTTCCAAAGTCAGTGGGTTTGAGGCATCTGTTAGGTAAGGATGAATGGTTTAGTTATTTTGGTTCTCTAAATCTGTTTAATTCCAAAATCCTACTGGAAATCAGAGGGATTCTATGTGTCTATGACTGTGTGTGTCTATGTAGTTATGCCAGCAAAATCTGCTTTTTCCTCAGATTAAAGGAGTTACACAAAAAAAGGAGACGCCCCCAGATTCTTGTGACAGTGCTATCAAGCCTTGTTAGCACACTTTGTTTTCTACTTGCAGACCAGTAAATGGCTCCACCAGCAAACAAATGTCTGCAGAGCAGACCTGCAGCTTCTCCTACCAGACAGCAGCGCCGCAGCCAGCCTGGTGCGCTTCTCAGCATTTGATATATTGTTACGACACCAGAAGCCACAGCACAAAATAAGGCTGCTATTTATCAACATTTATCAGGCCAGGGACAGAGTGGGAGGCTGAGCGAAGCAATCCTGCAAAGCCCCAGCGGCCTTGGAGGAGCCGGCTACTACCTCAGGAGCGAGGAGGTTTCCAGGGAGGCAGCCTGTGCTTGAACTGGAGGGAAGTCCTAAGCAAATGTTTTGGTCAGTGGCAGATAAAAGTCCTCCCAAATAAAACTGCCAATAGTTGTTTGTATGGGAACAAGAACTGGCACCTCTGAGGGCAGAATGCCTCCCACGGTGCTGCGACCGTGCAGCTCTGGCTGCTGTGCAGCCTGCCTGCCCTGCTGCAGCTGCTTCTGCTCCATGCCAGAAGCACCCCATGTCAGCTATACTTGCAGGTGATGTGAAGGAAATGATGGCAGGCTGCAAATAAATGAAAGTCAAGAGACACTGATGTTACCGCACTGTGCATCCTCATCTCTAACCTAGCTCCTAAAGGCCACCATTGGGCAAGTGGCCTGTTTCAGCACAGCGTGAAGAAAGGCAGGAGGGACTGTTCCAGACCATGGTGCCAGGGCATGAGCAGGGAGCTGGAGGTGGTCAGCGCTCCCCACACAGAGTAGCTTCAAAAATCACGTTCCTTGTGTCCTAATCACCAAGCTGTTTGTCCTTCTTGCCAACTGAGTACCACTTAAATTTCAAAATCCTTTAGGACAGAACAGTAGTATAGTTGCAACTTCGTAATGTATTTGGGAAGAGAGAGGTCTGACCTTTGGTTCTTGGGTGAGACCTTACATAGAGTTTTTATCCAGGGTTTAAAGTGATTTTTTACCTAAGCTACACAGTGACTACCCAAGTTTTGGAGCAGGGTGTGCTGTTCCACCACTGAGGCCAGGCATGCTTTGGCACTCCAAGATTTCTGTGGCCAGCGGTGGATCATGTTCCCTCAGCACTCCCTCTGTGCCTCATCTGCAATCTGTGGCTAAGTGGCCATTCCCAGCTTCACTGCACTCAAGTGCATAGACTGAAAAGTGCCAGGACTCAGATAACACAGTGATAGGTGCCATGTAAATACCTTGCATTGTTTTCGGCTTTCTGAGTGGCAGAGTATGGACAGAATGGATAGTTGGTTTGAGGTTTGGACTCAGAGAGTACCACTGCTGTACAGTTCTTCAAAAACAATATGAAAGTTGTTTGGGCAGTGATTTATGTCTAAAAAATATATGAAAACTGGGCTTTTATTATTTTTTTTTTATTATTATTTTTTTTCCTGACATTGCAATTTTTCTTTCAAATCAAATACATAAAAGTTCTGGCAATGGCTACAACATCTGAGATCCCTCATTTTATGGAACATTCTGCTCTACTTCATATATATTTATGAGCTGATCTGGTTTTAGGTAATAAACTAGAAAAGTGGAACTATATAAAATGAATATTAAGGATCTGAAATGTCTGAACACTAAAAGTTTAAACTTTGGCAATTGAAAGTGATAAGCAACTTTTGAAAATCTTTAAAATAGTTTGATTTATATTCAATTGCTCTCTAAGTGTATTGAGAATAAAAATAAATATATATATTTTGGCATATGGATGACAATAGTAAAAATCACAAACAATACTAGGTAGGAAATTAAACTTATTTTCTATTGCAATTATAAGTTTTGTTTGTTTGTCTGTTTTTTTCCCCACTTTTGCAAGGTAGCAGCATACCATGTACCTTTCAACACAATTTCAATGAGTCTGTGTTTTGTGCTGCATCAGCTGAGGCTATTGGTACTATCAGGCAAAAGCAAGTTTATCCAGCATTCACTGGAGGAGAGAGCAAGAGAAATCTGCTGTGAGTTAGTTTTTTCCCAGACTGAAGCTGCTAAAAACAAAGTTTTATGAAAGCCTGTAAGTAACAGGTTGCCACAGAAATAGTGAAGTTAAACTGGATTTTTGGCTCATTAAAGAGTCTTACCAATTGCATACATTAATCTTCTGCTTAGGATAGGAGATTAAACATTGCCTGTACTCCCATAAACAACTCTCTTTAACTGGTATGAAAACAAATACCCTTTTAAAAAATAATCATGACTATTTACCTATATTTAAAAGCACACAAATGTTAGCCTAAAGTCACAAAGTTTTAACCAATTAAGGTTGCACACTTAATCTTTTTTTTTTTTTTTTTTTTTTTTTTTTT
>CM021731.1:24695278-24719583 GCA_011075105.1 Heteronetta atricapilla
TTCTTTCTTTCTTTCTTTCCCTCTTTCTTTCTTTCTTTCTTTCTTTCTTTCTTTCTTTCTTTCTTTCTTTCCCTCTTTCTTTCTTTCTTTCTTTCTTTCTTTCTTTCTTTCTTTCTTTCTTTCTTTCTTTCTTTTTCTGAAGAGAAATAGCATTGCTATTTTCAATGTCTACTTTAGGACAAAATGGATCACATCTTTAAAGTTGTTTTCTCCCTCACCTGTAAAATGAGTCTTAGAATGATTCAGAAGCAAATGTCTACCTTAGTTCAGTTGAATTTCACTTCAAATTACTTTGTAAAAAGTAAATCCATACTGCATTGCCAGTTGTCAGTTGTTTCATCATACTTAATCTGATTTCAATTTTTTACATGGTTACAAAAAAAAATTAAAAAAAATATATAAAAAAATCCTGTTGGCTTCGAAGGTATTAGGTCATCTTTGTGCATAAAATGTCAGAGGAACAGCAGATATTTGTGGGTTCTTTTGTACAGCTGTCCTGTTCTCTGCTCTGTAATAATGCTCTATTACTGGGGAAAGCTGTTGCAACAAAATGAGTGGCACAGTATCTTCTAGCATCAACCTGAGATGTTGTCTTGGAGCCTCTAGGTCTGGACACATGGCGCAGCTATTTGACAGTATTACTTCAACTAACATTAACACCAGAAAGCTCCTACCTTGCAGTAAAACAATTTGCACAGGACTTCACAAGAAAGCCTGAAATTCCTGAATGAGCTGCTATTGCTCTCAACATAGTGCAATAAAATAACTTAACAGGGATTTTCTTGTTCATACGTCTGCACAGGGTATGTGTTTAAACAAACAAAAATGATTCTAATTGAGTTCCATGGATAATATCAATAACAGAAGATTTATATGGCTGGTTTGTTACTAAATAATCACAATCAATTTGCAAGTCACATGAAGTCTGATTCCATTTGGCTTGGTGTGTTTTCTAATTACAAAAGATGTGAGTCCTAAATGACACTGCTTGTGCTTAATATGTAATTCCCATCTAAAACAACAAGATAGTGAGAGATTGTGAATCCCTGAACAAGCCTTATTTGTTTCATCTTTGCTTTTGTAGGATACCAATCTCTTCTCATCAACATGCTTAATATAATGTGCAAAATTAATCTGTGGCTGTCACAGATCCACCACTATACAGTGCTTTATTAGCAGCTTGCTGATTATTTTTGTTTTCTTCAGGTGCTGCAGTGATGTGACGTCCTTCTTGCCTTGCCCAAAAGATGAAACATCTTGTGATCTTACGTATGTTTACAATCAATCACTCATGGCAAAGATGAGAGCCAGACATGTAAACTTAAATGATAGTTGTTGCTCAGTGCCTGTTCTCCCTGCAAACCTTCATTTTTCAAAAAGCAGACATAAAAGCCTTCCTGAAATGTCTGGACTAAAATCAACAGAAAAGTTCCCCTGCATTATGTACTTCAATGCACAGCTAGATCTGACTCTTCATGAGACTGGTTTGGTATTTTATTAGTAAAGTTTCTTTTATCTTTTTAGAAGATTTGCTGGAAACTAACAAATAAAATAGGAATATAGCTTTCCTATGCACATCTAGAGACCTTTCAGTCAATATCTGTTGAGAAGGAACATTTCAGAAATCCATCTGCTGTATAAAGAGAATTGCTCCTCTTCAGAGCACGCTCTGATTGATGGGAATAGTGGGTTCAGCACTTTGAAAAACTGGTCTGTTCTGCTCAGGTAATCATGTCTGAGACTGCATCCACTCAAAGCACTGAACACCAAATTTACTAATAAAGAAACAGTATATCAGAATGTTTTAAACCAAACAATAAGAGAAATATAACTGATCTCACAGGAATTCCTTTTAACATTGCATACAACCAATACATGTCGAAAAACCCACATCCCTTTAACGCTCTAAGCCCACACATGTCTGGGAACTAGTTTTTGGCAAAGAAACCTTCCCATCCTTTGTGCTCTGACCCTGCAGCCTTTGGCCAGCACTGCCCATCACTGACCCTGGCAGTCACCCAGCCGCTGTTCGGCACGAGAGCCAGCCCACATCTCCTGAGGCACCACAGCCTTGCCTCGCCATATAGATGCTGTCGGGGCTGCCATATTTCCTTGGACTCTGTTTACATTTGAGACATGACAGAACAAAGCTTACTGTGAAAGAGGTAATTTTGAGTGTTTTTTTTTCTGTTGGCCTTTGTAGGGTTGCTGACTTCACTTTATTTGATCTGATTCTATTTAAATTGACCCAGGTTTCTCATAAAACCCTTTCATCTCTCTTCTTGGTCCATCTTTTTCTACTACTTTACACATAACTAGAACTGGATGAAAAGTGATTTAAAATGATGCTATGAAAGGAATTCTAATGAAATTAGTCAAAGAGTGACCTCATGAAGCAGTGAAATTGTATCTTATTGCTAGGGAATAAATTGTGAGCAGATGGATTAGTTCCACTCTATCAACTTTATTAATATGGCAGTAACAAATGAAGGAACAGTTGGCATATTGACTTCTATTCAACAGCCTCCCTCTGTCAGTCTGTATTATTCAGTGATAGATGAACCCGCAAAGATTCAGAGGTTCAGGCTGGTTCAGATCAACATCCAACATTAACCTCATTAAACTGAAGCTCCTGGGTGCACAAAACAGGTCTAGAAAGCTCTTACATAGGGTAGCCTCCTAAGATATTTCAGTTCACTACTACCTTTGTCTGGGAAAAAATGATTATTGTTTTTCATCAAGCACTAAGGCATATATGAAGATATCGCCTACATTGTAAGACACACAAATACATGAAACAGACAGATGAGGATTAATGGGGTGAACTGATGGAGTAGCACGTCCATGTATTGCAGCTATATTTTGAAAGGAATTGCTGCTACTGTTTTGTAAGGAATTGAATGTGTTTCATCTTCAAAATGGAATAATATTTCCCCAGTGATGCCAAAGGCCCTGTCACGAAAAACACATTGAAAGCCTATGAGGTGCTCAATTCACCAGGAATCTGGAAGAGGTCATAAAAACATTTTAGAAAAATAGTTTGGACACTCACAGGGTTGGAACATGCAGTGCACAGATATCAGTAGGAGACTGGGAACGAAATAAAATCTGAGACACTGGACATATTGTCAAGGCATGGAGGAGACATCAGAGAACAGTTTGAAATGTGGATGAAGTGCAGTCATCAGCCCAAATCACTTTCAAGTTCTTACTTACATTGTTGCTATTATTATTTTGTCTTAAGAATACAAGAATACCATGCACTGCAGGATTTTTCTCTCAGTCACAAACTTTAGCTGAGGATTTTTTTTTGGGGGGCGGGGGGGACAATAATCATATTCTTTAATCATTGATGAAAGAATATCTTTAGTATCTGCTAAAAAGCTTCTGAAAATCACAGTAGGTCCCTATCTACAAAGACAACTGCCTCAAAGCACATACAGATTATATGAACAAATACAAGTAATCTTGACACTACAGAAGATGCAATGTGGCTTCCTCTGCACTGGGAAGGCTAACCTCAGAGAAAGTTAAGAAACTCTTTCAAGAACTGAGCACTGCTAGTCAAGAGAAAATATTGTAAGCTTCATACCAGTATTTTAATGTCTCTCCGTGTTTGCAGAATATAAAAGAATCATTTCAATCTATGAAGGATTTTGATTGAATTCCATTTTACAAAATGTTTAATACTCTATACTTGTTGTCAGTTAGGCTCTGTCTTCCTACTCTCAAAGAGTCAATACTTCAAAGCTCTACATTTGTGAACCTTAGAACAAAAATATTCACATGAGGGCTAAAAAGTATGATTCTTAATCTCATAGGGACTTGTGAATTATTATTCTAAACAGTTCAGAGATGCAGCAGAATTTGTTGAAGTAGGATGTGTGAATGTGAAATTCAATTTTCTTAAGAATAAAATATTGTAAATAAGTTTTGGAAAATATTTTGTACTACACCTAATTACTTTTTTTCCTAATATGTAAATCTAACATCTGCATGTGTTTTTCAGCTATGTTTTCTTACCAAGTGTGTTTCTCTAATGCAACTAATGATGTTTTTCTTAAGTAAAAACAGGCGTGATTACAAGCTTGTATGCTTTATAAACTGAAAACGTAAAGCAAGGAATAAAGGAATGAAAAGAACTTGGAGTTCTTTCCTCCCTCAAAATGAAGATAAAACAGAAGCTGCAGATAAAGCAAGGCATTTTGCTATTTTAGGTTTTGTGGGATTTTTAGTCTAAAACGTGAGACAGCAGTATTGACCTAGAGACATTAGGAGCGGTGTAAGTTTTGGATTCCCACTTAGTCCTCCTCTTTCCCCTCTCTTTTCCTAGTGTAAACTCTGAATGTGAACTGACTTGAATTTTGTAAAATCCCTTATCAGAAAATTGTGGATAATTTGAGAAAACTATGTGCTTTGACACTTCAAGAAGTGAATGTTCTATGTATAACCAAATTATTAGGTATTTATTGTTCTCTCACTATGCAGTGCCAATGTGCTCCTGACTGTTTTATTTCTTCAACCAGGCTTATGCAAAACCAGCCATAGTGCAGGAGCTCCATGATACTTAACCTCTTTAGCTCTAACAGGGCTCAAAATTTCCCTTGCCAAAGGTGCTTAATCTGATAGGGTATTCTCAGGACTTGCCACCAAGTATTAACTGGTATTTTCCCTTTCATATAACAGGTATAACAGTTCCCTGACACAAGAAACACAGTTTAGAGTCCCTCTTTTAACTGATTTGCAGCAGCAACTTCCATTCAAGCTCCCAGTGCCCTTTTCCAGTCAATGGGCTATAGGGTGCTACAAGCAGTTCTGCCTCTCTCGAGGAAGTCGTTTGCATTTACTTTGTACATATAATTAAATACTGACTCATAAAGAGCCTTGAACATACTTCATCAGCAGGCTAGATGTGTGTAAAGAATGCAGGGTGAAACTGAATGGTGGGAGTACCACCCGGCTCTGTGTTAACTCTAGCTGCAAAAGGACCAAATGAAGTGGGTACTTAACTCCCTGAGAGAGCAGGTTGCAATTCAAAGTGGACTCTCCTGTGACTAAAACTGGATGTGTAACTCCCAGAGAAAGGTACACTTAAGATACATTCTTTTCTGTATTATTTTCTGCTGGGCAATACATCTGATTCCCTAACTACTGCACTTGCTCTTATAGATCTTATTTTTACAAGATTCTGTCTCAAATTTGAGAAAGGGTTGTAGCCAGACGTATTTTTTGATGGTGGTAGGTTTTTTCCCCAGTTGTATCAGATTTTCTACTAAAAATATTAAACTTTTCTCTGCAAGTTTTACCTCACTAATATTCTCTATAAAATGCATAAGGAACCTAGTTACATTGCTTGGACATTGTGTGTTTCACTAGATCCCAGGATGCTTAAATGTCTCTCTCATCCCAACAGATTCCCTTATATTCTCCTAGAAAGCCCGCTGGACATGAAAGAAGGTGTACAATACCCCTTTTTTCAGCAAAGTAGCCATGACAAATAGCATGCTGGTGACTGTCAAACAAGATGAAAAAGTTCTGCAAGTCCAACAGGAGCACTGAGTTAGCTTTTTTATCCTCTCGTTTTTTTTTTTTTTTAAAAAAAAAACCAAAAAAAAAAAAACATTAGCGAGCAATGGATGGCCTTTGGCTTTACAGCATGGCAGCATGGTTTCACCACTGGAAAGCAGACAAAAGCAAAGGAATGAAAATAGTAAATAAATTGAATAAATATATTTATAAAATAGGCAAATAAGTTTCTTACATTATTTTTGTTAGGAATTTTGCTGCAAGGAGTATTTAAAAGGTTAGTGCTTAAGAAATTAGTGCACATGTTGTACAGAAATTGTTCTCCATGGCATACTGGATTTTGGAATAAACATCAGAGCCATGCCTGGTCTGGGGAACACTGAAGAAGCCACTAATACAGGCTCAGAAACACCAAGTGGAAGACTTTTGAAACTGCTTTCCCAGACAGTGCCAAAACCCAAGTGAGTTCCTGCCTTTCATGTAAAGACAGAGTCCACATATGTGTGGAGGCTTCACTCTAATGGAAAGCATGCTTCTATCTGGTAGACAACAGGAGGTATTTCCCTCCACATATTTACAGCCAGCACTGACGCACACATTTGAACAGACTGAACACACAGCCAACTTTGCGCAGGCATGTTCTTTGATGTTGGCTGACTTTTCTGTTATCACAGGGAACACAGAGGGACAGCTCCTGATGGCAGCTATGTTGAACAACCCAGTCATTCAAGTCCCAAGAGCAGAATGCCCTCCTCTTCAAAAAGCAATCCCCCTGGTGAAAGGACCCGTGCTTGCTGTCCAGCAAGTGGCACAAATTTGTGTGGGGCCGCTTTTCCTGCGGCCCACTCAGTGGTGAAAAATATCACCCAACTACAGACTGGCAGAGGGACACCTGGAAGTGCTACGGGGCCAGATATGAGCCTGGGGATGTCCACCTAATGGAAGGCCATCGCAGTGGCTACTGCTCCTTGCCTGAAAGGTGCCAAGAAGAAAAGGAGCATGTGAAGTAATTGTGCACTGTCTGCAATACTCCTGTCCTAGGCAGGGCAATCCCTAACACCTTTCACTTTCCCAGCAGCTCAGCTGGATGTAGGTCACAGCAGCTGGCAGGTCTGCAACAGTGGCATGACCATTCTGTATTTGCATCCATTTTTAAAGTGACCTTTGTTAGAGGGCCTACCTCTAACAAAGGGTTCATCTCTGAACCTTTTCTGGTCAAGTATCAGACCCTTTTCTTACTAAGAGATTAGACAGTTTGCTTAAGTGAGTCTAGAGACAGGATCAAAGATCATTACAGGGTATACAGGGTATATTTTTAGTAAGAGCATTTGCATGAATTGTTCTAACTGTGACAAGTAAATATTTTATTGAAAAATCTATTACTGATGTATAGTTTTGAGTCTTGTTGCATAAAGAAAGAAACACAAAGGCTAAAACTAAGAATATAGTGTAAATGACTCTAGAGGAAAGCTGTGCAGATATGTAGAATACATGAGCAATGCATGGACAGGTATCCATTCCACACTATCCATAACTCAGATTCAAGTTATTTATTTTCAGGTGTTGTATAAGCCTACTGTAGCATCAAATGGAAGACTGTGACTTTTACTCTGGATGTATGAAAGACAGTGAGAGAATGTGAAGATTTAAGAAGCTTTTTTGCTTTTTTTTTTTTTTTCCTTTCTTCCCTGTGAATTAAAAGCAACAGTAAAAATACAGTACTTAAAAGGAAATCTGACAGTCAACATCATTCAAGATTAAAGTTTCTTGGACGATACACACAATAAAGTCTGTATCAAAACCTAAAATATATTTACAGACAGTATCTGGTTATCATTTATATTTCCGTTTTACCACACTGTGTCTTACCATGGAAAGAATAAAGTAATGAAGGTCTGATTTGCCTTTGAAAATCAATCCATATTGCATTGAAAAGAACCTTTGAGTTACAATATTTTCTTTGCTGTCTAATAGCTATGTCCCACACTAAATTTCACATATCCCCAGATACTCATTTAACATACACAGCTGGGAGACAGGAGTAAGGCAGGCAAGTCTATTTTCCTAGTATACCTACAAATCTGGACATGTAGTAATTTATTTTCTAAACTATAATGGGGTCAAAACTGATCCTAATGAATTTGCAATACACTTGCTGCTATAATCACAGAAGTGAATTTCATGGATTTTTATTAATCATGATCTTTTTCAAAAGGTTCTGATTAGAGGTTTGCCTTCTGGTGCACAGCAGACAGAAAATGCAGTCTCCTTACAGCCTGATGGCTTACTGAACAGCAGACTGCATGCAGGTAGCTTTCACACATGAACAGAAACAGATTGCATGCAGTTAGTGCCAAATGAGAAGATTGAAGTTAAATTTTGCCCTGCTCCCTGCAACAGCCTGCTCACAGTAATTTACTTCTGCATGTCCTTTTCATTCAGCCAAAGTAATCAAGCAGCCACTAGTTGAACAAGGACATCCTCACAAAAAAACAACTAATCACTTCTGAAAACTGAATAATGTGCTTAGTGACAATGTTTATGTTACTGCACAAAGCATGATAAGTGATGCTTTGGTCAGTACTGAAATTACATCACCACAGAGATAGAGCTTGGTGGAAGTATAAAACAATAAAAAACACAACAACTTAGCAGTTAAAATTTAAGGCTCCCTTAACTGTAATATTAAGGCAGTTAATTCCAGTTTATTAATTACCTAAGTTCCCCTGATGTACACAAATAGTTTTATGCAGCAGTTCACCCTCTCTTATAGACAGACATCTGGGAGATTACAGTGATTCACTTTAGGTCTGGGGAGCAATGAGAAGGCAGATAACGCAGCCAGTGCAGCACTGTAAACATAACTGAATCAAAGTGACTCAGTTTGCTACCCCCCAAAATGTTGTAAACATGTTAATTACTGTTCTTCTTGCAAAGACAGAGGCTACATTTGCATTCAGGCAATGTTCCAGGCCCAAGCCATGACCCAAACTATAAAAGCCAAGATTCGGCACTTCAAAGGAATAGCTCTGTATAGAGCTAAGGACTCCTCCACCTTTCATATGTATTTTGAGTCAGCCTATGAGAAGTTTTGTGCTTAACTTTCTTGTGTCCACTAATAAAATGAACTTCCTTAAATTCAAGTTTCTCAGTATGTAGGACAAGTTTTTCTTCAGCAATGTAGGCATAGATGCATTCATAACCAGTAGTAAACCCTCCCACACTGGAACTTAGATTGTTTTTCTGACTGCTAGAATTATTTGATTACAGGCAATCTCCTCTGAGCAGCTAGGAACCATGGTTGGAAAATTATCTTATTGTTGAAATATTTTTTGCCTAGACAGATGAACAATCTGGCTGTTCATAGCCAGGTAGGTCTTGGCCTGCCCACACTCCAAGTTGTTAACCAGTTATTTTTCATGTTCCTGCTCCTCCTCACTCAGATACTAGACATATTGCAACAGGAATTTAGCTCAGAATGTTTGCCCAGTAGTAACTCAGCAAAAAAATCCACAAACCCTGAACCAAACATGCAGCATAGATTTCCTCCGGCATGAGTTCTTTTCCATGTGGCAAACAATTGCCAGATATTACTGTGGACATGGAGACCATGGCCTTCTGCAGACTTGGCTGTTGCAGAAAACTAAAATATTTGCAGTCCAAGTTGGACTTAGAGGATGCACTACAGACAAAATCATATATCATATATTTGATACCATAATATACAGTGTATTATAATCTATATTCTATACAATAATGATTTAACAAAAGTTAAATTAATTATTAATGCAAGGATGTTGTCATGTTGCTTTTATTTTTCTTAATTCCTTCCTTCCACATCCTTTTTACAGCCTTTTTAACATCTGACAACAGCTATAGTAGGGATTGTATAAACTCTAAAGACAAAAATAGCAGTTCTGCATGACTAAATCATGGGAGGAAACTTCTAGAAAATTATTTATATTTTATAATTTCTGATTTCAGTTATTTTCTTTTCATATTATCAACATGAGGAAGAGAGTGAAAAAGTGTGAGAGAAGGTCAGAAGGGGGAAAGGAATAGAGAAGGATACGGGTTAAAAGAACAGTAAATGATTTTCTTAGGTTATGTGGCTGTCTAGATGTTCCATAATGTTACTACAGCTGAATAAAATTGCTTAAATAATTGCTTGCAATTGCTAAAAAATATTTGGAAAACTTTGCAATGTCTTTATTTTGGAATATTAAACCTGTCTTCTATTGTGTTGAAAGCACTACACAGGTGGAAACAACTCCATACTGGCTGCTTCTCTGAAGTACTGCATTACTATCTTCATATCAGGTGCATTAAAAAAAAAAAAAAAAGAAAAACATATGTAGCAGATAAAATCTAGTTTAAAATTTTACAATGTAAAATATCTGTACAAAGACTGATCTTAACTGACCATCACACAGAGATGATGATGATTAAATAACCTCCTTCTTTTAAGCTTGCAATTCAACATCTAACATACTAGGGAAAGTAAATTTATTGAGGTCCAACAAATTACCTCAATACATCCAGAAAACCCCCACAAAATTTCCAAATGTCCTTCATGTGCCAGGTTCAATGGCTTAACTCCATTTTCTCCTGGCAAAACAGTATAAACCCCTTTATGTATTGAAGCACAAAAGCAAAGCTTCATGTATACGAGACATGGATGTACTATAAGGCATTTCTTGTAAGCCAAAAAATTTGTCTCAGTCCTCTTCTGCCTTTCTCACCCTCCCATAAGTGACTGAAGTTGTGAAGTTAGCTCTGAGTTAAAGCCAAATGTAAGAGGTAATATCATTATTTACAAGTGCTGGTTGTCCATTAGCAGTATGCCAGATCACATCCAGTTTTTGCAAGAAAATGGACATTTCCCAAGGTACTTTTTCCTGTCTTCTGACCAACCTCAGTGGTAGTTGTCGAGTGCAATTATCTCAAATGTCCACAAGGCCAATGAGTACCTCTCCACAGCAAATATAGTGGGTTTCAAAAGTCATTTTTTATCCCTTCACAATATTTAGTGAATGTCTCAAATGCCAGGAGATAATGCAAGGTGTAAGTTCCCTGAATACTCAGTTTTACATTCTACCAGCTACAGCTCACATACAGAAGGTTTTTCAACAGGGAAACTCTTCTGATCTCCTTTTTGTTTGTTGCTGTTAGTGGTGGTGGTTTGTTGTTGTTTGCTTTTTTTTTTTTAAAAAAAAAAAGTACAAGTTCCTTATCTATAGCTTTCCTCAGAAAGTCACTAATGATATAAAAACATGGTGTCAATTCATAATATGCCATCAGAAAAAATGACAAATGAGGAGAAAGCATGCTGATCAGAACTTTATAGTGGTTTTATCTGGAAAAACTTCCTGCCTTCAACATCCACATGTGTAGTATTTAAGGGGCTGCTTGACCACATGTTTTTTTCTTCACATCTGTCAACTAAGAGCAGAGATCTGTTTGCACAATGTGGTGCTCTGGAATATTATGATACTCCTACGAATATTTCTGTCTTATAAAGCAAGAAATGGGTTACCTTGAGGCTGTGGTATATCCATCTGTTTTATATGCTACTGTTTATATCTTGTAGATTATATTAGTTACTTCTGATGTCAAATGGTAGAATTTCAAATGAAAAGGCACTTCTAATAATTAATGAACTAACATATACATCTTTGAATCTTTCAAATCATAATGATTTTCCACAGTCAAAGAGCACATCTGATTTGTTTTATACCTCTCTAAAATATGCATTTTCTTCCATACATTTCAAAGAGTTACAGAATTATCACAGAATCACAGAATCACAGAATTTATAGGTTGGAAGAGACCTCAAGATCATCGAGTCCAACCTCTAACCTAACCCTAACAGTCCCCACTAAACCATATCCCGTAATCATTATGAAATCATTCAGTTTGGGAAGGACCTCCTCAAGTGGTCTTCAGTCTAGCTTTTTGCTCCATGCAGCTCAGCTATGAGATCAGGCTGCTTTATCTAACCTGGTGCTGAAAACTTTGAAGGATGGAGACTGCACAGCCCCTTCTGTAGTCTGCTCTAGCACTTGACTGTCCTCATAGCAAGAAAAGTTCACTTACACATTAAAAGACAGAAAGTTCCCCATCTGAAGTTATGGCAATTGTTACTAGTTACCTGTGAATAGAAGCTGACCCTCAGCTCCCCACAGCTTTTCTCTCAACCTTTCAGGTAGCTGTAGAGAGCAATAAGGTCTCCCTCAAGACTCCTCTTCTCCAGACTCTCTCTCCATCTTAAAACGTGGCCCAGAGTGCTAATCAACAGCCTAAGTGAGGAAAAGATATCTGTGACATCTGTGCAGGTAACAGAAGGGTATGCCCCTTGACTGCCCTTTTACTTCATGAAGTGCTTGCTCCTGTAATTTCTTTCTTATAAGGAGTAACTAAATAATAATATTGTTATGGTTTAATACATCTGATGCCATTAGCAGGACAGAGAGCTGAGATGTGACAAAAATTCTCAGTTCTGTGACAGTAGGTGGAGAAAGTGAGTAGGGTAACATATTATTATTCTCACTAAGCATATATATGCTCTTAAGAGGGGATTTAAATATTCCTATTCAGGAATATTAAATATTCCTGTTTTAGGTTCACATGTTAGTGTCTGAACACCCAAACTGGAACTTTGCTGAGTCAAGAACAGATTCATAGGAACAACTATTTCCATTGCTGCACTTGCTGGTGTAAGCGACACTTCTGTCTGTAGTATCTTCCTTGTAAGAGCCCCCTTTCACAGAACATTGCCAGGAAAAGCACCAGTCTTCTGTGAAGCCACAAGATAGTTTGCAAAAAAATATTGAAAGGCATTGTGTAAGCTCAGTTAATGTCTTTTGTCTCATAATCACTTAAACTATCCCTCTGTTTTTAAAAGTGGCCTCTAATACTAGAGAAGTGAAAGAAATGTGGTTTTATTCACTTTTAAGAGAGCTCTTTTCTGTATTTTCTGGAAGGCATGGGTTAGGCTCTCCAGCTTGCTCCCTGGAGGACTGCCTTTCTCCAATCATTTCACATGAGACTCCAGGGGACTACTGTTCTAGCTTAGGCATCTGAGAGACATGGTCAGCTTGGCCAGGGATGAGCACAACTCTCCATTTTGTTCAGGGGATCTTCAAACATGAAAAATCAACGCTCCTATTAAGAAGAATGGAAATAATATGGGCCCTTACCACTACAAGCTACTTAAAATCCAGTACTTAGCAAGTGAGAGGGTCAAAACCACGTCCAAACATAAATGTATGATGTGCCCTTTCCAGTCTTGAAGGACACCTACACTTATGATTTAGATACAAAGATACCACCTATCTCATTCTTCCTTCCAAGAAGAAGACTTTTCCAGATGGCTTTTAATTCCAGTCAGGTTTGGTATTATAGGTTAAGAAACACTTTTGTAAGAGCTCAGACTAGCTAGCTGAGATCTGAGAGCTCAAAAGAATGAAAAGAAAAAGAACTGTGTTTTTGAACCTCTATATTGTATGTTAATTTGATGTGCTGTTCATATAATTCTATTACAAAATAATAAAAGTAAATCATAGTATTTACAGATCAGTTCTTATATTTCAATTATTTTCAAGCAAGATATGATGTGTTTCACATCTAAAACCAGGAAATTGACAAAAGAATGTAACTGGAGTGAAGCTTTAAAACTTCATAAGGTGAGGGGTGAACACTACATTTTTTTTTCATGGGCACTAAATATAGAACCTTCAGTCATATCACTAGTGGGTTTATTTCTCTATTGTTTATTTAAATTACAGTTTGCATTCCTAGCAGATGATAAAACCCTGGATGAATGACAAAGCCTCAAGGCTTACATATATATATATAAGAAAAAAAAAGAAAAAGATTTATACTTTAAGATAAAACAATTATGGGAGAATTGGTTTCAGTGTTTAATTTTCTTCATCACCAGCCCTCTTTTCTTTCTCTTTTTTCACTCTCCTTTCCAAAACAAACCTCTACACAAAAATCACATTACCTCCGTAATGACTTGACCCTATATTGGTATGAGTTTTATGAATTTTCAGTGTGTAAAGAATCAGATCCAACATAGATTGAATCATTTAAGAACATATGCTTTCATTTTGCTAAAGTATATGTACACAGAACATCCAGCATCTTATAAATCTTTAACTTCTCAATAACATATCCATCTTCAGAAGCCCAGTGATCATAAAGTGGCACCACAGTTCTGATAGCAGCTATGAACTACAAGTATCTTCCAGCACACATACTCTACTGAAGGCAACCAATGTCCTGCTGACAGAGTTTGCACCACATTCTCTACCACCTGTCAACATGCAACTCATGTCACACGCATGAGTTGTCTCACAGATTTTATCAGGATTGCTCAGGTTGAAAGTTACACGGGATAAGATTTGTGTGATTAAACACTAACAGCTGAAGCACAGGCACTACAACTTTATAACCAAGCCTTTCAGACATGTAAAATAGACATTCGAAACATTTCAGTTGAATTGTGTGTGAAAACTGCTGATTCTTCCCAAATAATTGTAAAGACATTGAAAAGAATAAGCTCAGCTGTAGAATTCTACATTGCTGAAAACAGAGTCAGGTAAAATGGATCCCATTCACAGTGTCCAAACTAAGAAAACCATTTGGGCCAGAGAAGACCTTTCCTTCCACCCCATTGCCATATTTTCATTTTGCAGAGAGTGGGAATTTTGCAAAATATTCAGTACAGAGTATTAACATAAGCCAGCAATTACCAGAGCACCCTTTAGAAATGCACCATGTAGCTCTTCAGGTACCATGTCTGTTCATCATCAAACAAATTTCTTTAAAGCTTTCTGTGAAGCATAGAGGGAATTGACACTACTGTCCTCATTTTTTCTATTGTCAAAATGGTAGGCAGCAGAAGATACAGTTAATATTTTTTTCCACAGCAAACTACAAAACGTAAAACGTAATGAGGAACAATATACAGCAATTTCTTTCAAAGCATATAGCAGAAGCAGTCAAGGAACATATGAGCTTCAAATGGGCTTTGGAAACAGTTAATGGTAGGCAATAAGTTACAATAATGAAAAGCAGAGCTTTATGGCTAAACTGGAAATTGTACAATTTTCTATATTTTTCTTTCATATGGAACAACAAAATGCATTCTTAAGAGATGATACTCTTTCACATTTCTTTTCTGGTGGGTTTATATATTTTTCTGAGCTCCCATTTGAATCTGATGATTATTCATTTAATTTATTATAAAACAGTAAAGAAATAATCAAATTCCTATTGAATGTGGTATATCTTTAGTCCATGATTCACTTTTAAAAATTGCTCTTTGCGGAAAGCAGCCACAAAAAAGAATTTTCAGACTAGAACAGAACAACTTCCTTGCTCTGTTTTCTTTTTCTGAAATGGGGCTTTTCCTAGGAGAGACTTCTGTCTTTATTAACAAACCTTTCACACAGAACCTGGTCTATAATGCCTCATCTTAAGTTGGCTTGTCAGGTATTCAAAGTCTGTCAAACCTAGAGAATGGTGAGTAAAGATTTTTTTCCCGATGTAAGCCCAGATAGAAAGAATTATTAAAGAAGGGGTGGGTGCTGTATAGGCTCTGTTTCTCTGGATTCGTGCCTTTGAAGAGGTCTCTGAACATGTCTTCTGATTAAGGAAATCACAATTTTGCCTATCAGTACCAAATACCAAAATTGCATAATAAAACCTACTGCTATTTTGGCCTTCCATTGCTTTCTCCAGCAGGATTTTCCTGCACAGAAAGTCAGAAATGACATTTTTACATTTCTATAGTTATTTCTGAAGGCTTATCCAGTCTGAAAAGCCAATACTTCCAAGCCTGCCATGTAAATATGAACATGATGACTGAACAAGACCTACCAGGAGTTCAGTTAGACACCAAGTTGAACATGAGTTAGCAATGTGCCCTTGCTACTTAGGTTATGACATTCTTAGCTGTATTAGCTGTATTGCCCAGAGAGTTCGTGGAGTGTTCTTCCTTGGAGATCTTCAAAAGCTATCTGGACATAGCCCTGGGCAACCTGCTCTAGGTATTTCTGGTTGAGCAGGGGAGTTGGGTCAGACGGCCTCCAGAGGTCCCTTCCAGCCTCAACCATTCTGAGATTCTGTGACCCCCAAGAAAAACACCTAAGGAAATCTTAATAATTTAAGTAACTCTGTTTAAAGAATTGATATTTCAATTTGTTAAGAAGCTTGAAATATGAAATGCAGTCATTTTTAATTATTAAAATCAATACTGTTTGCTGGCCTGGCTAAACATAACCTTAATTATTGAGAAGATTTGTTTCTTTACTTAGGCCTTCCGTCTTCCTTCATTGGATTAAATCATCGGTAAGGCAAAGCAGAGTTTGTACACATAAAGTCTAACACAAACAGTGTTACAAGAAGAAAAAAAAAGCAGCCTAACATACTATTATTACTTAATGATGCACTTGTATGTATGCAATCATAGTCCTATTTATATTTCAAGCACAAACAGATAGATCATTCTTCTAATAAATAAGCAAACACCTAGACAAGATATGTTCATCTTTTCAGGTATTTGTGTGTGACTACATATTTCCTAGATCAGGAATGTAGCACTACTAAAATCGGAAAAAGTCATTAATTCAGTACTTACATGTGGTCACGAGCCCTCTTTTGCAGCTGCTTTTTTTTACTGTTTCATTCTTGTCCTACTTCTGTTCTGTTGTTTCAGAAGAACAGAAGTTTTACATATTCTGGCTTTGTTCAGTACACGAGAACTTAATATAAGGTTAACATATGTGACACAGCTGATGGTAATAGACGTAAATGTCCCCTAAAGTAGATTTCCATATTTGTTTTAGAACATATATTTTACCTCATTTTGTGTCCTTGGGCACTGGCCATTCTATAGGTCTCTGAGATATAATAGTAACTCTCTAGCTAAAGCAGTTTATTCAGTAAATGTATCTTCCTTTCATGTGGAATTACCACCAATATCACTCAGAGAAAATATCTGAACAAGAAAATGTAAATAATTTTCTTCCATTGCGCACAGCTGATCATAAATGAAAAAAATGTGTTACATAATTCCTATTCTATAAAAAAGAATTTACACTAGAACTTAACCACTTGGGACAATATATAGCTTCTCATACATATAAGCAGCAATTATCTTCAGATAGAAAAGGTCATTTCAAACAAAATGATGTTATGAACCTGATATAGAAAAGGATTTCTAGAAAAACACTGCTTATTGATTAAACTGAATTTCTGGAGAAGAAGTAGGGCAGCAATTCATATTTTGAGACACCTTTGCTAGCATGTACAATATGCTGCTTGAAAATTTGTTTTCTACTATATTAGAATTCATTAAATTAAACTAGATAAACATAATTGCTTTCCTCAAGGAATGGATTGAAGTAATTACTTTCTTTATTTTTATACTTTTATGTAAACCATAACAGCACAGTTCTGTTCACTTCCAACAACCCCTTAATTCTTCTGCAACTATAAATTAAGCCTTTATGCTTGAGCCCAGTTTCACTTTGCCTTAATATCTATATCATGAATTTCTATTCAGTTCAGTAATAACCCTTTCCAGATTCTTCCTTCATTTCCCTAATGTATATGGTTACCCAGAATGTTTACTGGATTAAAAAAGGTGAAAACCTCATTGCTCTAATAATGGCATATATCCCAAACTATATAAGCTACAAATAATTGCTTCCTAAATTTCTCATTGAGTGAAGATTATCCTGGTTTAAAACCTTCTTGACATTTATCTTTACAAAGCAAAGCATTTGTGAGCAAGATGTCTAGCAATAAGATGTTTCAAAATTATACCTCTCTCTTGTTTCACTGCTTGAGAACTGAATGGAAAGAGAAGTTATCAAGACTTAGGAAATTTACATATAGCAAATAATTAGAAGCTGAAAACAGTTCCATTTCCAGTTTAGGCCAAACTATATGCAGCATGGTACAGCTTTTTACAAAACAAGGGGGAGCTGTGAGAACCACAGACATACAAAGCAGGAAAGAACCCACAAGCAAAGAAATCCATGAGGTCATCCAGTTTACCTCCTGTGCTGAGACAAGATCATGTTTACCAGCAATTTCACTAATCACATTTAAAGTCTACCAATTACTCACAAAATGTTAAGAAACAGTGATGGGCAAAAGGAACGAGCAACAATGTTCTTTGCCAAGTATCTGTTTTTCATTTATTATTTCTTCTCAATAGGACATTCCTTTGTTTTGTAGATATCTAACAAACTGATACTAGAAAAGAATTAATTCACAAGACAAAAGCAATTCTCTACAGATATTCAACTATAAAGTTATTATAAGTAGTGCAACAAGGAAGAAATGCTAGCAGGAGTGAGTTTTCCTTCAAGGAAAAGAAAGGTTTCTAAAAGGGAATCCAGAAACTTCAATCAGAAAGAATATTTATCCAGAATATCTCACAACAGGAAACTCCATTTCAATTAAATATATATTTTTTAAAAAATAGTCAAATGAAATGCTAATTATTAATTCCATTTACTTTCACATGTATGACTCAAATTTCTCTGAACGGAGTTTTGGTTAGATGTGAAATGAAGGAGTGTATGGTCCCTTGTACATCAATGAACTCTCTACTTCAAAATGTCAGAGTAATGGTAGAGAAGCATGATGAGCTCTTTAATCTGATTGTGATGGAAACACTCAGAAAATAAATGGCAGTTTATAAAACCATGTGTCCATGTATCTGAGATATTATCAACAGCTTTTGCACTCAACCAAGTTTCATGGATTTTAGACCCAAAGATTCATGGAACAATTTGGGTTGGAACAGACATTAGGAGGCTCAAAGCTGATAGAGATATGATAATTCACTCTCATAGATAATTTAAAGGCCAGGTACTGCATTCTGGCAAACCTGGTGAACTATTTTGAAATAGTCTAGGAGGCTTTATACAAGTAGTGACTGTACCTCTGCTGGGGAGACAGTGCCAATCAGCTGAATGGCAGCAACTGAAATTGATATAACAAAGAGCTGGCACATCCCATTATTTGGCTAACATACTGTTAATCAAAGGTGACCCAGTGGAGGGTATGAGCTCCTCAATGAGCAAACTGGAAGACCTTCCCAGTTTTATCTGAAGCTCCTTGGAGCCTCCATCTACAATCAATGTTCTTCACTGATAGTTTGGACTGACTATTGAAAAGATCATTACAAATTCTAACATCTACTTCACACTGCAAATATTTTACTTAGGATCAAATCCTAAATGAACAGATTTCTTCTTGATAGGGAAGCTACATTTTCATTATATTCAAGGTAACAGGGAACCATCTTTTTGTATATCAACACATCATCCAGCTATATATTTGAGATCAAATTACAGATCTTGGTGCTTTAGGAGATCTATATTACCTTGGATCCGTGGAGAACTTCCATAAGTCAGTAACAGAAAGGTTCTCTGACAACTTATTAGTCACTTAAATATTTTGATCCAGAATGATGACCAGAATATGATTCAGAAGGAACCATTGAGGACATAATTAAGAATTACAAGAATTATTTAAGGTTGTATCATGCTATTCATGAAGGGCAGCAACCATTTATGAGAAGAACACAGATGAATCTCCAGTACTCATCATGCATTCAGGCCACCTGAACTCCACCCCTCTAGTAAAGCATTAGGCAAGCTACAGACCAGGAAGACAACTCTTCTCTTCAATCAGAGGAAACAGTTTTATCAGGAAAACTGTATTTTGACACAGAGAGAAAGTATCCACAACAGAGATTGGGAAACAACTAGAAAGAGAAGGTCATTTAGAATAAGGAATAGGAAACCACAGGGTTGTACAAAAGACAAAGAAGCTGGGGTGTGTTATTGTTTTTATTTTCAGGTAAGACAAAAGAGAAAGCAAAAGAAAGTTTGGTGCTGAAGATTCTTTTTATGAAAAAACAAAAACAAGCAAACAAACAAACAAACAAAAAACAGCAACCACACAACCGTGATCAACTTCAAATCTGCTGCATCAGCTTTCCATAAGTCTCTTTGGACATCTGATAGCCAAGGTAGATATAGAGCAACTGAAAGCATGAGTAAACAACGACCGTATTTCTGAACTTAACTATCACATTCATAAATTAATTTACATCCCATCAAACTCCTGTTTTGATTTACTCCATGTTTGTTTTAATAGAGTATTTATTTATATACAATAATTCAAATGTGAAATTTGGTGGACAATTTCTGAAAATCCAAGGACCAAGGATACTTATCAAATAAAAATAAATGATCCTGTCTCAGGATCAATATTCAAAACAGGAAATACCAGTTAAGTTCATTTATACTTCTAGAGATAGCCAGAGGTATATAAAAAAGATTAGTAAACTTCCTTTGTTCCATTTTGTTGGTGTGTTATTTTCAAGCAGTGATTCTGAAGTTCCCAGGCAAACTACACTGGTAAGGGGAATATCTCAGTCTTTCAGACATTGAATGAATGGTTCTGTCCTTCATGACTTTTTATGATTTAAGCTCAGGTGTGTTATGATGCCCTTGATCCTGTTTTGGAAGCTGGCTTGAATGACTGAACTGCTTATGTAATGTGTAAAAAGTTTGTCATACTCAAGTCTAACACATACATTTTATCTGGTCTTAAATATATCACCTTTACCCTTTTTGTTTCTAGCAAGAAACAAAAGTTAGGGACAGAATTATATCAGTTCCCAGAGGTTTGCATTTAAAAGACTGCTGTTAAGAAAATGGGATATTATATGTTGTAAAATCATCACATAATCACAGCAATAACAGTGAGTTATGGTTTTGGCTCCAATCCACCAGAGTTTCCAGATGCTTTGCAAAATGCACAAGCCTACGGTCTGTACTCGGTTACAATAGCTTCAGTTACTTCAGTGGGGTTACTGCAGACTGGCACAGCAACAGCTGAATGTAACTTCAGTCCTCATTTGCAACAATAAAATATAAAAAATATTATTAATCAACTTAAGAAAAAATATTAAATTTATTACTAAATTAAAAAAAAAAAACTGCTTCATAATGTCAACATAAAACATGCATCTATCCGAAAAGAAACACATGAAGACAACAAACTGTGCCATTCCCCTCCATGTTGCCATTCTCCTATTGCTTTCCCTTCTTTGACATGCAAATATTTCATGCAGGTTAGCCTCAATGTCTCTGCTGGAAGTTTCAAGGCCTCTTCTCTTACAGTTTGAATTTGCCTTCGTGTCATATGGAATATGTGCTGGTCATCACACCTATTTCCAAAAGACTTTTGGATGTTTATTAATGGTTTTGAAAATGTATCCCAGACATATGTCTAATTTTTCCTTGAAATATGTAGCCAAAACTGAGTGCCAAATTGAAGTCAGTCCATACATAAGTATATTTTTCAAGTGGACTGAAGAGAGTTAGGGTTCTGTGAGTCAAGTACCCTTCCATCCCTCAGCACAAACACTTTCCCAACTCATTCCAAACCCAAATAAAATAAAATAAAACACCAAACAAGCAGGGCATTATATCTTGCCTTCTGAAAGTTAAGAACTGCTAAGAGTGACACATAATGCAAATTTCTCCCACTATGATCTACAATGCTTTGTTTGCTCTTTAGCTGCTGTCTTCACTATGGAAGTCTTGTACATTTTGCTATTAAGGGTTTTTTGGAGGGTAATATTGCCTTATAATACTACTGGGATCTGTCTGTGTATTGTGAGAGTGGGCAATACTGGACTTGTCTGTTTCTAAAAGCTTACGGTGCATTTTTTCTACCTTTATTAGGAGAGAGCAGGCCTGGGACTGAAAGTGGTAACAGCTGTTAAATAGGTTTCTTCACAGCACAGGGCCTGGCCACAGGGGAGGAACCAGACTTGACCCATTCTTCTGCCTAGTGCTAGCAACCTGCCAGACAAACTGTGCAGATCTCTCAGGGCTCAGGTGTAAGGAAGCAGAACAGCTCCCCACATCCAAATACATTCTGCACTGCCCAATGAACTGGACAACTAATGTATCTGTCCAGTCAAAGATTCACAGTCTGTGTCCTTCTATTCCAGCACTCCAAGACCTTGCTATGTGGCTCACCAACAGCCCCTAAAGTGCTCAGTGGTTTGGAGCAGTAGTTAAGAGTTCAGTACCCTTGCTTGCAAATGGGGAAAAAAGGGCATCAGCACAAATGTTCACTCTGTTTTGTGTTTTGCTACCTGACCTAGATGACCTTATAATCCTTGGTACATTTTTTTCCAGTTCTGCTTGGGACATAGCAGTTTAATTGCAAGGTTAGAAGTTTTCCAGACACCTACTTTCCTCTTACAGCTTGAGAAATGAAACGCTCGTGAGAGTGAAATCTACATGTGAGCATCAGCTCATTCAGAGCAAATTGCAATCCCATTCCTTCAACCAATCTACATACTCATAACAACATACAGAAGAATTCTTAAAGGAAATGAGAAAAGTGAGAAAGACAAAGGGAAGAGGGTGGAAGAAATATAAGAAAATTTAAGTCCCAAACAATTTGAGTCAACAGAAGCAAAGTACCCCAATCTTATACTGTTGTTAATTTTATTTTGTTGTTTTTGCCCTAAACATGAGCTTTAGTTTCTCCAACCCTCTGTAACAGTCAAAATGTTACAATGGAAAAAAGGAATCCACAAATCAAAGGGGAGCAGCAGTGGCAGAGGTTTTCATTGTTGTACAGACAAGAAGCTTTGAATACCAGAAATAAAATACTGAAATACCACTGCAAGTGCACCTGCCAGGGGCTGAGATCTACTGCTGTAGATGTTTTTATCACATGTCTGTTCTGTTCAGTTAATTTGCTGCTCGTAGAGACAACTGTAGTGCTTTCCTTTGGTCATTGTAACCCTTGTAGAGTATTTTGATCTCAAGGTTATTGAAACAAATAAATTCTTCAGTCATATGTTCCTGCCATTTGTTTTGTATGCATACTGCAGAGACCTATTTGTACATCCATAGGCAAGGACCACACATGCAGACTTACATATTACATTAACACAGTACAAGAGCTGATTTGAGTTTAATTTAATTGTTTACCAAAATAGCACAATTTGAGAAGACAGAAAGCTGTATTTCTACAGAACAAATGGATTGCAAGGGGAGAGGTGATAATGTCACTAGTGCCACAAGCCAAAGCAATATACAAGTAATTTTTGGTTATGGAACACTATAAAATCAGCTAAGCGTGGAAAACAAGAAAACTCACAGTGTACCATAAAACCCAGTATCTCTATCTGTACCTTGGTATTCATTAGATATATCCATTCTACCATATGGGGACTATTTAGTAGATTTTTGCTGAGGATGGATGTCAAAAAAAAAAAAAAGTTATTTACAAGTTCTTACTTAACAGCTGGATTGTAATGAAATTTGCTCTTAGAGCAGGGAAGTGCCAAGCCATTAGTGTCCCTCTCAAAGACACTTTGCAAACTTTGGAGCATAGGAATTCGGGTTTTAAATCAGAATCTGGATCCAGAACTCCTAAGTGGCTCTTTCTACAGTGTTCATGTAGAGCTCCAGCCTACATGAGTCAAATCTGAGTTTTGACTTAAAACAAAACAAAACAAAACAAAAACAAACAAAATAACAACCTCCAAATCCTTCCACACCCTCCAGAGAATTCAAAAGTCATGTCCTGAAAGTTTAATAAGAAGATTAAAAGGCAGGTCTTGCATCCTGTATCTGCACTTTTTTTTTTAATGGTTTCCTAGGATCAGACACAAATATATAATTCTAGCTGCATAGTTTTTTGTTTGTTTGTTTGTTTTTTTCAAATCTATTGTGGTATTTCCAGATCCTTGTAAAGACCTCAGTTTACCCTGGTTCTCAGTGAACCATCAGCCAGAGGATTTCATGTTCTCCATTTAACAAGTTAGGCTTGTTAACTCACACAGTGCAAAGAATACAAAGGTTTGATAGAGGATAACCTGAAGTCTTTAACTGCAAACAAAAAAGAGCAGTAACAGGAGTGTTCGGCTTAATGAATTTGAGTAGCTTGCAGATCTGTGCTGACAACTGGAAGCTGACTGCTGACCACTGAACTTAGGAAAAGAAGAACAAGAAATCATATTTGGCAAAATACATAAGGCACATTGTGCAATACTTTAAGGTATTTTAATATTAGAAGTAAAAAAAAAAAAAGATTCAATTATCAAATAATCAGGTAAAGCTTTAATTGAACATGCTTTTTTGTCTTGAGTAAAATAGCTACAGAATACTTGAAAGCATTTGATTTAATACTGCTGGTAAAATGTTTTCAAGGAGAAATGTTAAAGGTATATGCAAGGTAAGTATAGTTAGGTTGAGTATTTTGTTACTTTGTTTGTTCGTTTATAAAAATGAAAGGGGATGTTCACAACCTGAGCTCTGGATAATTACCCAAGTATGATGCTTACAATGTAAAAGTCACTGCAGAAAAGCAATCAATCAAAGAAACAAATAAAAACCACATGAATTCAGTTTTCTCTCTGACATTTCAATTCTTGTTCTGACTGCAAAGACTCTGGCCTGGTGGGAATTGAGAATACGGACACATATTGCAAGTCCACTAGATGCACTTACTGAATTATGTCTTCTTTTTCTAATCCCATATGTCTATTTCCTTTGATAAAATCCAAGAAAAAAAAAAAAAGTTAAACTTATCTTCTTCCTCTTGTCTTTCTCATATTTATGCTTGACCTCCATTCCTCTTCCAGCTTTTATCAATTCTTCCTCTGACCTGTTTTCCCCAAAATATTTTCCAAACCTTTACTACCCTAC
>CM021731.1:24719683-24731198 GCA_011075105.1 Heteronetta atricapilla
AAAGAAAGAAAGAAAGAAAGAAAGAAAGAAAGAAAGAAAGAAGGAAGGAAAGAAGAAAAGAAAGAAAGAGAAAGAAAGAAAGAAAGTCAAGGAAGGAAGGAAAGACATGGAGAATATTTTCTGTTAGTTTTGATTATCTTAGAAGATTATTGTGTCCCAGCAACTTGTAAAGACATCACAAAATACCAGTGTAAAACTAGTTCAAAAGAGAGGATTAAGGCCCCATAAATGTTTAAGAAACTCCTTGATATTTATCAATGGCTCAGTGTCATCAATCAATATGCCTTGCTGAAATACTAATGTAATAATTCACATAAAATTGAAAAGAACATTTGTTTACTTCTGTCTAAAGAACGAGTTCATTTTTCATAAATATCAAAGCATGTCATCATAAAAAAAGAGTAAAAAATTAGAAAAGTCAGTTCCATTGATAGGCACTGTGAATATGTTTCTGTTTTAGGACTAAACAAGTAGTGATTGTCCTGTTTTAGCACTGGACAATTGTGAACATGGAGGCAATTATACACATCCCAGACTTAATAAATTCTACTTAAGACTTTGGGCCTGCAAAGATGGAGACATATGGTATTATTCAGAACAAGTTATCCCACTGACTTTGCTGGGAATGTCCACAGAATGTGAAGTTAAGCGTGCATACTTGCAGAAAAACGCACTCAATCTTCATGTTTTCCATCTGAAACCTCATCAAGCCATGGGGATTAGAGCTCTCCCCAAATATTTTCTGGGTCTTTTTGTTGTCACCATATTGTTACTCAGTTCCTGCATTCTATTAGCATTCCCTTTTGTCTAGAATTTACTTGGCTTCTCCCAGAGATTTTTGGTAACATCAGAACTAATTTCCATCGCATCCACCCTCTCTCACAATAAAATTCCGAAGTGTCAAATGTCTGTCTCAAAAATAAAGAAGTAACCACTAAATGAATATCTTGCAACCTTTCTTTCAAGCATTTCATCTTTTGATAATGCTGTTACAGCAAAGTAAATAATGATATTTAAGGATGTTTTTATTTTAATTAAAACAAATTATACTTTTTTTCACCAATCTCTTTTTTTTTTTTTTTTTAATTTTCATCTAGAACTCCATACCTATGAACAATACTGAGCTATTGGGACAGGAAATGAATAGCACAAGGGAGACAGATATGACTGTAGTTGTCAGTAGGGTTCTTGAGTTCTGACAACATATTTCATGGAAGGAAATCATGTAGCAGCAGCATGTCATGGGAATTTCCTTAACATATCAGGTGACATGTCAAAAACATCAGGGTTTGGTACAGATACTGGAACACAGGTATTTATGGTCATTTGGGTTCATTAGGTGTAAAAATGATCTTCAGCATACTAAGCATTTACACAGAACTGGCAAGTATGCACAGTCTCATTCTCTTTGGGATCAGCATCTTGGGTTGAGATGTGATACTGAGTTTCTGATGTAACAAAATGTGCGTATCTAGGCAACTGATTTACACTCCTTTTCTCTCTGGATCCTTTTCACATGACACTTCCTATAAAGTTCTTTCAGCTTTTTCTAACTTGCTTTCATTGTTAAAGAAGCAATACAAAGCAATAGTTAAATCTTTACTCTAGCTGTATACATACCTGATACCTATGATTTTCTATTCACCCTTTTTCTGGAAAGGGGCGGGGGGGAGTGAAGTGGGTAGTAAGATCACCAGATAATTTTCTGCTAATTTGCATTAGTAATTATCATAGTTTCTCCAATGAAACATTATAAAAAGTATTTTGCTTCTTACAAAATGTAATCAGTGGACACCAAATATCTCCATGTCTCTTGTGAGATCTTAATCTTATCTTAAAACACAAAAGGAATGTTATTGTTTTGTCAGGAGTTTAAAGGTGTCCATTTCTTAAGGGATAGGATGTTCTTAGTTTGACAAAGACTGAACTTCCCTGCTGAAGAACTTTTTTTTTTTTTTTTTTGAGGAAATCACTCTAAGAGGTCTGAGTGACCCAAGCCTTATTTTTAATTCAGCCTATCAGAGGTAAGGGATGTTGCAGCTGTCTACATGCATATTATAAATCAAGGCATACTGAAGGACATAGGAGTGACAGGCATAACCAAAACAGATATTTATAATGAGAAATAAACCTGTTTCTTACACATGGAACAGGAGCACTAAAGGGTGTATGACTTGAGATAGTTACAAAGTAAAAATGCCAGCCATAACACTGGCAACAAGTTAGTGAATTACACATATTCACAGATCTTTTAAACGAAATGACTTAGAAAAGACAAACTTCACTAGGAACTTCACTATGAGAATGAAGAAGGCTCTGTTCTATCATTGGATTGAGAAGAAATCTTTTCCTTTGGAGTGTTAGACATAGGGCACAGCATTCATTTACAAGCAAAGGACTTACAGAATGACAGGGTGAGACATCGGCCCACCTGCACCACATACTACTCAAATACTTTACTGAAGCTCAGAGGACTTCTGTGTATGGTGGCTCACTGACATGGCTGTTTCACTTTTCATGCCATGCTCAGACACTAAGCCACTCACAACTGGTCTTTCTTAAATAAACTCCAGAAGCCTTTGATCTGTTTTCTACAAGGCTTCCCAGAAGATATTGGCATCTACTTTATTTTTCAGACAACACTGATGGAATGAGATTTATGAATAACTTCTGTCTTCCAGAGCAGTCTGGTTGTTAGCAGCTGAGCACATGCCACTCAATGGAAGAATAAGGATCAGCAATAGAAGTTTGTGACTTTCCTAAAACTTTTGGGAAAAAAATATTTTTCAGGGTGAGAACAACTGCTGGTGTAGTCAACACACGAAGGTTAACAGTTCCAGACTGAAGATACCAATTGTGGTTGACACTAAGGCTGGATACATATCGTTTTTTTTTTTTTTTTTTTTTTTTTTAAAAAAAAAAAAAGACTACCTTTAAACTCATAAGCAACTGTAATAGTTGGAGTCCTTACCTGAAGAGAACAAGGCTGGCTTTGATTCTGAAGACTGTGACTACTCTAATGTTACTGATTTAAGTTATGTGCTTCCTGATTTATATCTACGCACTATAACCCTCAGCAAAATCAGAAACATGTATCACACATCAGTTGTTCCATGCTCTTTTACAACATGTGGCATTACGTTCTGGAAACACTGAACTTGAAAACATTTCTCATACAGGTAGCACATTTTATTTGTACATCTGACAAAAATAGGTTGAAAGTATAAAAAAGTATTAAATGGCCTGAATTCCAGATGGCTTGCTTGCTCCATAAAGTAACAGTATCTTCTGAGATGACTGTGGTGGTGTAGTTCTTTTTCCTTACCAAATATATACAGAAGGAAGTTTTCCTCTGCTTTTTTGTCATCTTTACTGCTCTCTTATTTCATGACCTCTGAGTTAATCCTTCTATTCTTCCTATTAGCAAGTTTAAGCAGGCAAACTTCAAACAGACTAGCAATGGGTCACAAGGTTTAATGGGCATGTAGATAATCATCTAAATTACATTTCTGGAACTGATGGGCCAGACAGGCTTAGAGAGTAACTTTACCAGCTTTCACTGTTAATCAACAAGGATTGTGTGTCTTAGTATGTATCTGCCTTTGCCTGCCTCCCTGAGGGGCTGGGTCATACTGACTGATTAGCAAAGGCAGCTGCATTGACTTTCTTCTCCCACAAAGTGTGTTATGGAGGCCGAAATGACTTGAAAGGCAAATGTGACCACAGCTCAAACACAAGCGCTCTCTTCTCACCACTGTGGAATTGCTGGCCCTCCTTTTGCAGATTATGATACTCAGCACAACAGTTGTTGCCAATTTTCATGATCTGTTAACACTTAGGAAGGCTCATGCTGGAGGCTCTTCTTTCACGTCTATTGTAGTATCACCAAGGGGAAAATTCAACAGGCTATTTTACATTTTCTGATGAATTTGAGAGCAGTGTATGAGGTGAACTGAAAATAATACAGTAATTGAACTGTCAATAGTGAATATCCTGGGTTTCAGCTTTGAAACGCAAACTGTAGAGGGATGGGTAAAGAGGATAACTGTTCTCTGTAGGACATAGACAGTATTACAACTACAGAAATAACAATGGCTATACGCTGTAAAGCTGATTTTCTCAGTGAAGATACTCACAAAGCAAAATTAATGTATCTGATCTGAGTCCCTTGTTTGTCTTATATTGGTGGTTGTGTTTTATACCTACCTTGATTCTAAAAGGAACAAGAGTAGTCGAGGATTGGCTTCCTGACTGGTGGAAGCTTGTTCTGCTGCTGTTCGGCTGGTCTGTCACAGTAAATACTTCTCAGTGATTCATTTTTTGGCTTTTTAACAAGATGTTAAATAAATGCAAAGCCATACCAATTAAATTATGATTAGCCACACCATAAGCTTTTACCGTGTTCTCTATGTGCAACATAGGCCAATACCTGCAACCTGTACACAGTAAAAACTTTTATATTTTTATAACTCTATATAGAGAAGAATCTGATTAACCAGCTAAGAAGCTGCACAACTATATATTTTGGATCTCAGCTGAGAGCATTCTCCAACAAGAAACTACTGAGGAACACAGCAAAATAATCAAGAATACCAATTTTCTTATCTACCCCTTGAACGTTTAGAAAGGAAGTTGAATTCTGACTTTCTGCAAGTTTTCCATGAATATAGCTACGGCCCCAGTGACCAAGGTACAACTGCTTTAGACTGATGTTAGAGAGAGACATGAATTAGACTAAATACTTCTATGATTCTCCTGTCCACAAAGCATCATTTCTCAAGCCTCTAAACATGGGTGACTTTTTTCCTACTTTGTCCGAGACAGTCCCAGAACACAGTCTGCCCCATATTTTGATAAATCTTCAGGTCTCAGTTTTGTTTCAAGTGCTCACTGAAGCAAGCGATTACCCCATTTCCCTGCATTTCTGTAGCAGCCTGAGGAAGTTACTTACTCTTGGTGCCACAGCATCTTCAACTCTTTCAGTGGAAATAGAACTGGTCATATCTTTATGCCAGATCATGAAACCTATGGCAGGATTTCAGTCATGTCACATCCTCTTTACCAACATAATACATGGAAATAAGATCTGAATTTCAAATATGCATTGTGAGCATACAGCCTGAAGAGCCGATAGCCTTTACACAGCCCAGCAATAAATCACTTCCGTCTCCATTGTTCCATTGTACCATATGGCTGACTTGCCCAACCACCCTTCTTTCTTTTCTTTTACCAAAGCAGAACTCTAATATTACTATTAAAAGACCAGATGAATTATGACAAAGACTTACAGAGTCATTGCTGTGACTCATTAGTCATACTTTTCTTCATATCATCTTTGTAATAACCTATACCTGACACTACATATTACAGCTTTCTAATGGCACAATGTCACAGATAATTTCAACTAGGATCAGAAACGGATGATCAAAGCACAGCTATTATTTCTGGAGATGTGATGGCAGGCATACTATCTTCTTTGCAGACTGCTTTTTTGACTCTAGATCCTAGCAATGAACTCCAATGAAATACATTTAGTCATGTCAGATCCAAAGTATACTGAAATAAAGAGCAGTCTCTTCTGTGTTCAAAAGGCTTGAATTAAGGATATTTTTTTCTTTTCCTTTACTATTATACATATCGCAAAAATGGCTACAGAAGCTGTTACTACATACAAATGAGTCTGTCAGGAACGTCTCAGGACTAGAATAGCAGAGACGTACTTGCACGACTGTGACTAAGAAACATGCAAGTTCTGTGTGCCCTAAACCTGGTCCTAATCAGTGTTACCACACACCCCTCAAAATGTGCCTACATGGCATGAGAGAGAGTCTTGCAGACAGAATAAGCTCTGGTACCAGAAACCATGACACCACATTAGCATGGAGCCAGCCTGGCCTGGGCGCTGAGCACTACCAGCACTCTGTTCCCTGTTCCTGCCCCACCTTACAGCCAGCTCAAGTACCTCCACAGCACTCCACAGTCACGTCAGCAATTTCAAGAATGCCACCATTAACAAACAAAAATGTAGCTGAAGCACCTCAGAGCCTTTGTGTGTCACACAAACGACTGAAGTTCAACCTTCTAACAATAGCTTTTGTTCCAGTTCAAACTGCAATGGCCATTAATATACATGTGTTTTTTTAAAAAATGGATGTGTGTGCAGCATATAGTAATGTTAGTGTGAATATTTTGTAAATACTTTGCCCTTATGCCTGTACTGATTTGTCTGTGACTTACAAACTGGCATTCTGATCATGCTTGTAAAATATTGTGTGCTGTTGTACAGTGTTAGTTATCTCTAATTAATGAACTTTCTCTCCATGAATCAAGTACTTTGACAGAATACAAACACTGACACAGGCAAAATATAAGGTAAATACTTCAGCAAGGTTTCAGAAACTTTGGATGACCTTTTCTTCCTCCCCACCCTACTTCTACTACTGTACTTTTAAACACGGCATTGTGCTTCCTAGAGCTAGCAAAGGAGAACTACTTATCTGGTACTTTGTGGTTCTCATATGTATACAGCTCATACAAAGACTTTACACTTTACCAGGGAGTAATTTCTTATATCCTAATATTGCATAGTTAGAAATGGAAAAATTATGGCCTACATTCTGACTCTCTAATTTATCATGGTTAATGCAGGCAATGCAAAGCCTGAAAAATAAGAGCCTGGCCTACCAGGGTGATTGGGATGGCCTAAGCAAGGTACCCTGTGAAATCAAGGAAAAACAACAGCTATTAAAGTGTCCCTGAGAGTCTCCAGGTGAATCCTCTGCTTCTTTCCAGAGATCTCAGGTGCCTTCCCAAGGTGTGACTCAGTGCTCCCCAGACACTGAGGAGGAGGGTGCCCAGAGCCAGCTGATAATCATCAGCCCAGTACACAGGGTGCATCTCAAGGGTACCCAGCTCAGGCCTGCATGCTTGGAGCTTCCTCTGTCTGCTCGGGGTCTGACTCCATCAGTGCTCTACTGTAGGCCTGGGGCAGAAGGAAAAGACCTTTCTGTGGTTAGTCAGGCTGGGTCAGGATTCTCCCCAAGCACTCAGAGTTTAGCACGCCTTACATTGGGGCAATTCAAATATGTGGCTCCCTCTTTTCCATCCATCAGGGCTCTGGCCATGAGGCCACCACGTCTCCTGCCCTAGCTGGACCACAATGCTGAAGTGCATGGAGGAATCACTGTTGAGGGGTGGGATGGGAAAGACAAATAAGCACAGAGAAGTCTGTATTACATGGAGCATTGTGAAAAAGTTACTGCTACCAGCTCTCTAGGAAAATGTAATTGATTCCAATGGTGTTACTGGGCCCGTGTTAAACCAAAATCATCCAAATTAAGAGCAAAACAGGAGTATAAAATAAAACCAATTCCAAACATGTAGGATGCTTGCCTGATAACTTAAAGCAAACAAAAACTCTATAACTAACAAGAATTATATAAAAACAGCTTTTCTGATCAGCATTTCCAGAAACAGTACTCTCCCAGGAGCTGAATTCCCTACCCAGCATTTACTGTTGTCTGTCTCCTTTCACATTCACCCACAATGGTTCACTGCTATTATTTAAAAAGAAATTTAAATCCTGTGGTTAAAAGCAGGGATTCAAAAATCCTGAGTCTAATCCAGTCTGCACTAGCATTCCTTTATGGCCTCAGATATTTCTGTATTGACAGTATCTGTTTCCATAGCACAGTGTCTGTGTTGGCATCTCCCCATCCTGCAGCACCCTAGGGAGCAGATATTGCAAGGCATCCCTCCAGCTGTTCAATCACACACCCCACCAGCACCAGTGGGATCTTGCTCACCAGTTGTAATCACACTGGTCATCCTTTGACTCCCTGACATTTGTAGTCATGCAGTTATGAGTATCTACTCAGATGGTTCTTGGGAAGATTATAATCTTCTGTATATTTAAAGTATCATGCATGCCCACTGGATGGCATAGATAATTGTATGAAGGGGGAGAACAGGCTGAACCCACAAAAGAATGGAACTGCTCTGTAAGGTCACAGTTTTTTTCCTCCCATAATGATATATTAATGACATTCCTCTATGGCAGCATAGTAGCAAAATAGCCCTTCAAGTCAGCATTCACCTAAATTAGTGCCTAGGATGGTGGGATGTTCTTAACACAGTTTTGTGTTAAACTGCAGATATGCAGAAGATGGAAAAGAAGGTGAGATATTAAATCTTCTGTTGCTGAAGTAGAAGGTGCTGCAAAAAATACTGGCTGGTGTCGTTAAAATCAGTATTGATGAGGAGTGTGATCACTGCTGATTTAAGAAGCTCTTAGCTACAAGACTACTATGCAACAAAAGGGAGCGTAGGAAAAATAAAGGCAGAAAGCTGCCCAAATAATAGTATCTCTTAAGGAGCTAATTATTGTAGCAGCCTAATACTTCTAGCTAATGATCATAAATGAAGTAAGATTGATGGTGTCATCTTGGTCATTACTGGCTCAAAATTGTTGAATCACTGAATCAGCATTCATGTGGCTTGTCTGAAAGCACTGCTGGCAAGTTGTCCCTCAGTGATCTGTGTAACACATCATTTCCTGTGTTCAATCCATCGTAATCATGACAAATGTAGCTGCTGCATGGAAACATCCGCTCTCTCCATTCTCTGACTGATACTGCTGGACAAGTTTCCTGGAGTGTATCTGGTATTAATCTTTTGTCACATGTTAAGCAGGAAACTTAGCTGCATAGAGAAGAATAAGAGCAACTAATATAAAAATAAGAATGTAAGCAAAATGCATTAAACTGGAAAGTTTTGTGCTTTTATCCAGGCAGCTGGGCCCAAGCTGGACTTAGCCTCCAAGTATGGGCTCTGTAATGTGGCATCCCCAAAATACTGGAGACTATGATGGTGATCCTAGTCAGACACAGACTATTACAGATACAGGACAAAGCTGTAAGGCAAATTTACATTCCATTTTAAGAGAAAGAGACACCTAAGAAGAAGCACAGCCATGCTGATTCCTTTGCTGGTTCTTATCACCTTATGCCCTAGTTCTGCCCATTTGTTCAGAGCCCAGCAGACATCTGACAGGGAAAAAGTGATTGCAAGAGCAGATTAGCAGATGATGGTGCAGACTATGTATGAAGTAACTATGTAGGTGAAGGAAGTGAGCATTTTATTTCTAGAAAACAAACCAACAGTATTACATTACTTTCTCCAAAGAGACAGATCTATGCTCTGTTGAGCTTTCCAGACCTTCCTTTAAAGCAGAAGATATTGACCACTGACCAAGATAGAACCTGACATTGACAGCTCTGATCCTGAGATCCAAAACAAGTTCAGCACAGAACGTAAATGTAGAGGAGATCCAGCTGGTTAACTGTTCCTCTGACTCATCTACAAAGCAAAGTTGTAAATCATCACAAAAGTCTTTCTTATAACTAAGAAAATGTGGCAAGCATTCTCTCCCTAATGGTATAGATGTTGACAGAGCCAGAATATGCTGACTAAAAAAAAACCATTTTGTTCTGATACACACAGAAATTAACTCTCAACTTGAAAATAAGCTCAGTATATTTATTATTTACACCTATATATCTTCATAAAAAATTGTTGGAGCTGCAAGTTGAGTTAGATTTAGATGCTTATAAAGCCTCACTTATAGAAAAGGGTGACTATACATCCTTTATCTTTACATACTCTAAAATGCTCCAAATAGTTTTTAAGCTTTAGTGAGCTGTTGGCTGACTATGAATATTTAGGAAAATAACTTACTATTTCAGCAGCTTTTATGCAAGTGAATTCACTCACTAATATTGTCCAGCACACCTAATGGAACAAAATTTAGCCATATGTTTCTGTCAAGACTGATATGCCATCAATATAATTTGAAATCACTCCCCTGAAGTTAATTGAACCACACTGTTATACAGCAGCTGAAGATATAAACCCTCACCTTTACTTTTATGCCATTATCTTTGTATTAGTTCTTTAATAATTTTGTGCCTTTTGACTCCAATTTAACAATGCATTGTTTGCTATATATTTACTCCATGTTATAGGAGCACTGCTTTGTGTTTCCTAGTGAATGGCTTCAGGCACACACAAACAAATATTTAAGCTTTATTTAATAGATTAATAGCAATGCAAATGTACTTCTAGTGTATTGTGTGTTTTCAACAGCAAATCACATCTGCAATGTCTGGACATGAAGCTCCTGTTTATTTAAAGTCATCTCTCATGTTTTCTCTGTACAGCTATAACTTCTCACTCACAGGAGCTTTCAGCCCAGTGTTGATGTGAATTTCTTTCACATCACACGAACAAAGCAAAAGCTGACTTCAGCAGCATTCACTGCCACTCTTCTCAACCCAACTGCTCATTTCTGCACCTATCCCTTCCATTGTGCTAGTACAGAAAGACAGAGAACATTATCCTAGAAAAAATCCCATTAAAAAATGAAACAAACAAACAAACAACAACAACAACAAAAAGTCTCCCATCTGGTTCGTGCATAGCTGCAGGCAAGGAGAGGGATGCTTAAGTTGGCATTGCTCCTGGAAAAGATGACTGTCATACCATGCTCTCACCGGTATTTCTGATGAAAATTTAAAGTAGAGGCTTGAGTATTTCAGTTCTAAGAATGCGTGGGATTTTTGCTTGTCTCAGCCAATCCCTCCATGAAATCACAGTTACCATTCTGGATTCCATGACAGCTAAAATCTCTAGATTAACAGTTATTCTAATATATATATATATTTAATAGGAGATTACTATTTAATCAGAAGACATTCTTTGATTCATATAATTTTCTCTATATTTTTACCACAATCAGAAAGCTTTAGAAAAAGCAGCAAAGGAAAATATGTGGACTCAAACATTTTTTTTTTTTTAAAAAAAAGTTTGGGGTATTTTTGTTGTTTCTGAAAAAAATAAATAAAAAAATACCAGAAAAAAAATCCTTGCTAGCTTCTAGATCTGAGAAGACTAAAGAATGCAAGCCATGATGGCACCTATAATGGACATCATTTTACTCTTTGACAGGAAAGTAAGCTACCTTTGCAAATAAGGTACAATCTGTTTGTTGATACGATTAGGTTGTATACTCATTTCCAGAGATGCACTTCCTGTGTGTCTTCAAGCAAGATGAACCCAGAACTTCCAAGAAGGTTGGCTGCTGCAAAACCTAAAAGTCTGCACAAGGCATCCACATGAACTAAGGACAGAAGATACATGTGGTTTGTAATGATGGTCACACTGAATGTAATGCAGCCAAGAGGAAATAAAGAAGAGACTAATGTGTTTCATGCCTGTCCTAAACAAAGCTCTTTGTTTCTCTCCCAAGCTTTTTTCTCTTTTATGGACATTGCTTAATAGCTACAAGGTTCTTTGGTTCTTTGAAATATTTGTATAAAAGCACTAAGTAAAGAGTTCATGTTTCTATAATTGATACAATTTTTACATATACTATCTGGTATGAAAAGCATTTTAACTGTAATAGTGCAGTCAAAAATTAAGTAAAAACTTTTTTTTTTTTTTTTTTTTTTTTTTTTTT
>CM021731.1:24731298-24861214 GCA_011075105.1 Heteronetta atricapilla
TTTTTTTTTTTTTTTTTTTTTTTTTTTTTTCTCTCAGGAGATCTCTAACTTGAGATGAAAAAACTTTCAGCTCAATCTGAAAACATTCCCATACTTTACATAAAATAAATCAATATCTTGTTGCTGGCATCTTGTTGTCACCTCTATTACAGCAATTTGGTACACAGTCAACAATCCTATGTCTGCAACTTTTACCAGCTCTGTTGGGCTTCTTACGCTCTCTGTACTCTAGGAAGATAATATAATGATAGTTTTTATGAGCACATAAGACTTAATAGTACTTAGAATAAGGTGTTTTCCTATAAAAATCAGGAAAGCTTTTAAAGCTGTTCTCCCGTATCTTCTTTCTCTCAGACCTGAGACAGCTGTAGAAGAGGCTGAGCATCCGTAAAACACACTCTCTGCTGGACTGACTCTGGAAGGTACTTTTTCAAGTTTTATGCGAATAAAACTTGATGATACACACTATGGCTAGAAAATATAATATTAACTATCCATTGCTCATAATGGGGATGAAAAATCCAATTTATTACTAAAACACACACAGACACTCAAATTTAACACATGGCAGCAAGACACTGCAAGTACAAGTGGTTACAATGTCAAACAAGGTTCTCCAAGCACATTACATGTTATTATCCATGACCCCAGCTACACAAAGAGTAACAATGAAAAAAGTAGCATTCACACATTTCAAGTGAGGCATAGTTTCATTTTGAAGATAAGAAGAACTGCAAGCAAGAAAAAAATATTCTGTCCTTTATGGCAGTGTGTCAGTAGCTCTGGGATCTTTCACTTGAGCGTAATGTTGATAACCCTGCCTTAAGAGCTCCCTGCTTTTCCTGCTGGCTTTGTGTTCTGCCTATCTTGGTGTTGCAGCTTCACAGGAAATAATGAAATGGACACTTACTTTGAATACTATCAACGATTCCACAAAATTAATGTAAAATACCAACCAATAACTTTTCTATCTGCAGCCCAAGCAATACTGTCAGAATGCAGAACACACAGCGAAAGGGAACCAAAACCACCAAAGGTGCTATGGTGATGCCACAGTTTATCCCCCACTAATTTGGTTTTAATGAGGATATTATAGCTACTATCAAAAAGGAGAAAAGACAGTATTTTTTTTTTCCTTTTAGAGGTTGCAAGGCTTTGAACAGCACACTTCTTAACTCAATAGCTTTGAAATTAATCCAGGATTATTCAACTGCATGAGAATTGTTAGAAGACTGGAAACATCCCGCACTCTGTCTTTTTATTGTAGCCTTCCTTATAGTATCAGCTTGCAGTGAAACCTGAATATCCTAATGGGATTAAACATAAAAGAAAGTCAGGAAAAAGAGGCTCTGGATTAGAATTTTAACCGAAGCCTTCTGTGAGAACGACCACACCACTGTCAGTGACCTTTCTCTCCCGATGTGCGATCCCAGTTGTGCCTAGTCAAGTGTCCAAAGGAGACTCCATCAGTTCACGCTGTATTTATCCTTTTGCTCCTAAAACAAGTGTCTTGTTACTAAGAGAACAAGCACTCATGCCATTGATAAGAGCGTATTAACCCAGCCTGCAAGAGCACATAATGTTCTCTGCTATGAAAAGCAGAATGTAATGATGCTATTTAAGACATGAGATTTCTATTGATAAAACTGATCACTCTAAGTAAAAGGCAGTAAATTCTGTCCTAGCAAATAGTAAAAGGGAAAAAAAATAGGCTTTTTAGTGTTTTGTTTTTTTTTTTTTTGAATACCATTTCCATCTCCATCTCCAGCCTTCATTTGTTGCTTTTGTTTTGTTTTGTTTTGAAATGCATTCTCTGATAAGTTTGCCTTTAACATATATTTCAAAAGTTTTTTTTTTTTTTTTTTTTTTTTAGAATCTTATACTGTATCTTCAGAGCCCTCATTAGATACCACAAGAATGCCTTTCATCTCATTTTTGCTCTAAACTCCTGAAGTCCTCCCTAGCTCTGAACAATTATATTTAATTAGAGAGCAGTTACTCATAGATAAGCAGAAAACCAACCTCAATCAAAAGAAACTTCTAAAACACTTTTCATTTTTATCATTCTAGATCTCTTTACCTTGACAGTACTTCAAAGATTCGTACTCAGTCTCATAAATACTATCATAAAACATTAACAACAGTGTAAACTCCAGTGTGGGAGGATGTGTGGGAGCTTGAATTCCTATTCCTACATCCAGACACTTGCTCCAAATTGGGTGACAAGAAGGGCTTTCTCCACATCTTCCTAGGTAGTGTGTTTTCCTACTAAGGCAATACCAGCTCAATTTACTGCTACTCTCCTGGAAGCTAGCCAATGTTACACCGATTTATGAGAAAGGCATAAGACAAGAAACAGGAAACTATGGACCTGTTAGTCTAACCTTAATACCTGGAAAAGTTATGGAGAATATATTCTGGGTGCTGTTGAAAGGCATTTAAAGAACAAAGCTGTTGTTGGGTATAGTCAACATAGGTTCACAAAGGGAAAGTCCTGTCTTAGTAATTTGATCTCCTTCTATGATAAGATCACCAGCTTGGGTGGATGAAGGAAAGGCGGTGGATGTAATCTTTCTGGATTTTAGTAAAGCCTTTGATACCATCCCTCACAGTATGCTTCTGGACAAATTGTCCAACTGGGCGATGAACAGGTACATGCTACAGTGGGTGATGAACTGGCTGAATGGCAGAGCTTAAAAGGGTTGTAGTGAATGGGGCTGCATCTGTCTGGCAGCCAGCCACTAGTGGCATTCCCCAGGACCCAGTTCAAGGGCCAGTCCTGTTCAACATTTTGATCAATGACCTGGATGCAGGAGTTAAATGCATCCTCAGCAAGTTCACTGATGATACTAAACTGTGAGCTGCTGTTGACTCTGTCAAGGGACTAGTGGCCTTGCAGAGCGACCAGATATGTTGGAGCATTGGACAATCAGCAATGACATGAAATTAAACAAGGGTGAATGCTGGGTTCTGCACCTGGGATGGAACAATGCTGGACACAGGTACAGACTGTGAGACAAGTGTGTGGAGAGCGGTCCTGAAGAAAGGGATCTGGGGATGCTGCTTGACAGCGGGCAAAACATGAGCCAGCAGTGTGCCCTAACAGCCAAGAGGGCAAATCACATCTTTGGGTGCATTAAACACAGCCTAGTCAGGCAGTCAAATGAGGTGATTCTCCATCCGTGTTTAGTGTTGGTGCAGCCTCACCTTGAATACTGTGAGCAGTTCTGGACTTCACAATATAAAAAGGATAATAAGATACTTAAATGCATCCAAAGGAGGGCAACAAATCTGGTAAAAGGGCAGGAAGGCATGTCCTATGAGGGGAGGCTGAGAACACTTGGGTTGTCTAGTCTGAAGAAAAAGAGTCTGAAGTCACCCTCATTGCTCTCTCTAACTTCTTCAGGAGGGGAATCTGAGAGGGAGATGCTGATCTCTTCTCCCTTATAGCCAATGACAGGATGCATGAGAATGGTACAAAAATGAGCCAGGGAATGTTCAGACTGGATAGTAAGAATAAATTCTTTACTGTGAGGGTAGTCAAACACTGGAATAGGCTTCCTAGTGATGTGTTGATGCCCCATGCCTGTCATTGTTCAAGATCCATTTAGATAGTGTCCTTATTAAATGGTTTAACTTTTGGTTAGCCCTGAAGTGTTCAGGCAGCTGGACTCGATGAGATTTTTAGGTCCCTTCCAACTGAACTATTGTAATTCTATTTTTTTTTTTCATTCTAATTCATACCCAAGGTGTAAAGACTAATTGTGTACACATTAACAGAAATCTTAGATATTACATGATTTGATTATTGTTTTAATACCACAGCAACTAGATTACTAGATCTAGTAATCTGTGAAGAAAAAGGAAATGGTCCTTGACCTTTTGAGCTAGTAAGTTAAGTGTAAGAGAAGAGTCTACAAATGGGTAGAGTGCTAGACTCGCCATAATCAGGTATTCAGATCAGCCGTCAGTAGGCTGTGATTGCTGTGTATATTTTACCTGACAGTTCTGATTTGCAGATTGAGAAAATTATTGTCAATACACAATTTGCTATCAACTTTTATAATCTCTTTGGCTCATATTGTAAGCCCCAATAAAAATAAAGTAAACAGAACAAAACAAAACACTTTGCCTGGTTACACTAACAGTTTCTGTAGTAATAGAAAGGAACTGGAGAAGGGGAATAGGTTTTATAAAATTGATATATTGATATATAAAAATAAATAAATACAGGATTATACACTTGATATGGAAATGGATGACAGCTTCAACTCTGTGGTTTTGAAAATCTTGCTTACTTGTTGCTGAATTAACTGTGATGAAACACAGTCTTCCTGGATCTTCTAATATTTAGAATGAAGCCACAAAACCTTGTATTCCATCTAAAATCCCACAGCTAAAAACACTGCCCTTGGTTATTATTTCATCATATTACTTCCTTTGAATTAAATGGCTTGTCTTTACCCTCCATGTCAAGTACGAACTCTTAGTCATCAAGTTTTGGAATCCAAACAGCTCTGCTCCTACCTATGTCCAGGGTTTTCCATTTTATGAAAATTCATTTTTTACCATAGTTTCGGTAACTGAAAACGTCACTTTCTTTCATTTTCTTACTTCCAATATTGTGTCTAATTCAGTTTAAGCCACCCAAGGTCCCCCAAAACCCCCTCCTAAGCCCTATGGGACAGACTCATCATTTTTTTCATCCAAGAGACCCATTGTTTTCTAAGGATTGTTATTTGTTAGAAGTAATTTATTTGTATACCCAAATTTATATTTGCATAAATAGGATCTAAGCAGCAACCATCCCTTCCTTCAGAATCATCAGCGTTTTTTTGTTTGTTTGTTTCTTTTTCCCATTGTGTTTATCGATCTTCTAGAATAAAAACTTTTAATTCATAAGTTTTATAGCAATAATCGCCGTGAACAGTGACAAATGTGCCAACATCATAGATATCTTTGTTAGTAAAAGAATTTCCATGGCTCCAGTGTCACAGATAGTTCTAGAAACAGCAGTCTGCTCACTGCATAATACTGACAGACTGTTCTCCTACAAGCTAACAAGAGCTCTCAGATGGGTAAGATTTTGGCTGACCAAAGTAAGGATTAATTAACCTGGAGGTTAATACAGGCTAACTGTAATAAGTACTTAAGCTGGAGTGTTTTTTTTATAGCCCAGAAGTTGTGTAAATTTTGTATTTCATACAATTATAGCATTTAGAACTCAGATTCTAATCTCAAAAAACTGATACTACACTGGCTTAGGCCATCTACCCTAATTTACACAGAAAGCAGATAAACTTACTATTAATTTGTGTAGTAAAAGAAAAGAAAGACAATACCTGCACAAAACCACATATCATATAGTCATCAAACAAAGGCAGGCTAGGGCGGTCCTCCCGATAAATTGTGATTTTATAGCTGCTCAGAACCTGAGGGTTGGGTTGCGAATCATCTGTTACAAGAACTGTGACTTTGTTCAATCCAAGGCCAAGTGGGTAGTTAGCAACACTGCAAGGCAAAACAGGGAAGTGGAATTAACACAAAATAAACAAAGATTTACACTATGTTGTATATGGCAACTAAACTTTACTTGCTCCTTGAGGCTTCTATTTCTAAAAGTTTCTCTGACAAAATACACATGGTTTTACACTAAAAACAAAACAATGTAAATTAAGTTTGGTAAAAAGAATTTTAAATTCTTCAAGATAAAATACTGACAGTGACACTTAGTGAAAACAGCTGCAGTAGCAGTGGCAACAACTCTGATGTGAAATCTGTGAATGAAGGCACTAAGGACAATAATTCCTGGCAGTTTCAAGTCTGTGGTAAAGTCAGCAGGGAGACAAGCAAGACTAGAAGTGTCAGCTATACATAGAAACTGTTCACTAGCCAAGCATGATGGAGTCCCAGACAAACTGCTCAGTGTGACATAAAAGAACAAAGCTTGACTGTGTTCTCCTTCCCTTTGCAGTGAAAAAAGAAATGCTGAAAGACACAGAACCTGCACATCCAGAGCTTCTAATGTTCAGTGAAAAGGACATAAGGCTATTCTGTTTTCCTTTTACAAGGAAGAACTCTTTTTTTTTTTCAGATTTTCATTATATTGCCATGTCTCATCAGCTGTAACAGGTGTTAACATTAAAATGCTAAAAAACTGCATAGCAGAATTTTATGGGAGCTTCTTTTTCAATCATAAATAAAGATTGATTTTTTATTGAAAATACAGGAAGCATATTAGGCATAAGGTCAAAAACAATTGTAAAGACCAGCACTGGCTGACTGATCATTAGCAGACAGTCTAAGTTAAAGCATCTGCTTCACAGTCAGTCAAAGTTGCACAGGCATTTTATGCCATGAAGCAAAGCTAGCTTAGTAACCATTTTGGGTGCTTTCTCTCAAGTGAATCACTGTCACTGCTCTCCCTTTTAAATGTCCCCTGGTCAACATGGAAATCTTTTACTAATGTCTAAGTACTTAGGCCAGTCCTCTGGTTCTAAGCCACCTGGCCCAGATAAACAAAACACTTCTCTCCCTTTCTCTCCCCTCCACCCCACCCCCCTCCCCCATCCAAAACCAGGGTGGTTTGGCCCGAAATGCCTACTGGGAACAGTCTCCAGCACATGCTGCTGTTAGTGAGATGGATGGCTGGGAAAGCCAAAACCATGCCAAGGACCACAGTAGCAATTAAACAGCATGGCTGATCATGGGTTGGTGCTCAAAACAGATTTTTTACTAATGACTTTGCTCTCAGTCCTATCCTGCATCTTTATACTGCTCTAAAAGACTGGATAAGCTGAGACTCATCCTGATGATGACTCCTTACTAAGTGATTCTGATTAAAATGGATCAGGCTGAATGAATACACTTGAACATATTTTCTCTTTTGGTCCCACCTCACCTAAGCAGACTGTAGATCCATGTAAGCAGACCGCTGGCAGAGTGAACAAGCCCAGCAGCACAGTAGTGGAGGCCACAGTGCAAAACCAAGACCTGGATATGAAAACTCATATTCATTGCTGTCCTACTGTGTGCAGTGTAAGGATGTTGCATTCCCACCACACCTGGACTGTGACTAGAGAACCTGGGGAGACATTTGTAACTGTGCACTGCATAAAGCTAGGGCTAATTATAGTTTGGCTACATATTGGCATTGCCTTCAGGACATTTACAAATAGATAAAAATGTCTGAGTGTTGAAATCCCTTTGACTTTCCTGTGACTAATATCAAGGTATTCTGTGCTTTTGGAAGCACAAAACAATTCTGTAATATTCTGATATATTTCCAATGTTTGCAACACTTTTACCTTTTACATGCATATTTTGTTATTCATACCTTGGTCCTTTCTTCTCATCAAGGTGTACTTGGCATTGACAGTTAGAAGGTTCTGCTCCAATTTTCACTGTCACCAGGTCAAATGGGACTTCTGCATAGTATTCCTTGATCTTTGGGTTAAACTGAGGGTTCAAATCCAGCTGTGGACTGGTGAAGATCTGCCTGATATGAGATAGGGTATCTTTATCTGTTCCAAGAAGGCATCAAACAAACAAACAAACAAACAAAAACAACCTGTGAAATGTATGAACATTTATAAATAACATGCAACTTCTGGCAGATTAATAACATGCACAGTGGTAAGATTTTTACTACCTGGTCACTCTGAGACTGATAATTCTGCTAAAATGTCTTCATGGAGGCTGTATTGTCACTTGAGAGAAATTTTCTGACCCTGAATGGATTTTCATCATTCAATGCCCAATGACTAGTTAAAGCCACAAAATTGAAGGCTTAGTAAGCCTTTTAGAACGCAAGGATTAGCTCTGGGAGATCCCGTCTCCATTTGGTTAACTGGAACTCTAAGAAAGTTAGGCCAAAATTCATAACCTACTTAGGTACCAGCCTGTGTACAGGGTTTATGTACATGTGTAATTGCCAATAAAATCAAAACATGTTAGACGTATTATTACTGTTCATAAGAACAAGTCACATGGAGATACCTAGACCCATGGGATCATTTATAGTACAGCTAGAAGCATGATTTATTATAATTCCTAAATCAAAAAATTCCAACTACTTCCTTGTGTATGAAATCTCCACAATCAGATCCTATTTGCTCAATCATATCCTTTATTTTGTAGTGTATGCCAAATGACTTCTGAGAATAATTATTTGCTGGCAACTCACTTATGACAAATATTTTAATCCAACCTATTTAAATAAGATTTACAGAACAATTACACATTCAAAATTTGTTTTCCACATATATTCTCTAGCATGTGTTTAAAACGAGTATTTCAGAAACTGCTCCAGCCAGGAGACTCTCTCTATAATATCTCAACAAATCTGGTGGCTTAAAACATTTTTTAAAATGCCCATAACATAAAGGATGCGTATCTGCATGACCCTTTTCTGCCTTAGTATCAGTCTAGGGAAACAAAATAGGGAAATTTCTGTTCTGTCGTGTGTAGATTTAAATGTAGAATCAGTTATTTCAGTAAAAGAATATAGCATGTGGACTAGATTTGCAGGGGAACAGAGGTTCACAAGTTGACATAAATTATTAAATAAATACTGAATATATGTCAGCATAAACAGCTCCCCATATACTGTATGCATTACCTAGAGGATTGTCTCACTAATAGCTTAGAACTGAGGAGCAATTTCCAAAATAAAATTAGTTGAGCTATCTTCAAAATAAAATGGCAAGCAATCAGAACGATGATGTGACTCAGCCAGCCCAAGAGCATTTCTGGCCTCTGACTGATACAGGAGTTCCTGGAAGCATGGTAAAATCAATAACGGAGGAGTGGGTAGAAAAGCCTTTCCTCTGCAGAGCAATTGTTTCATATTTATAAAATGACTGCTGAGATAATGTGTCAATGAGGAAGGCAGCAGAAAGCACTGCTCCCACTAAAGACAGCAGCACTACAAGTGTGTACCTAGGAAAATTCTTCTTCTCTTAAGCAGGTCTTTAATATATCTGGACTGAAGAGTGGCCTGATATCAGGTTGATTCAATTTCATGCAAGTTTAAAGGTTATTCCACAAAAACAGATGTATGCTAAAGTGCTTGGAAACTAGGGGCAAAAGCCTACTGAAGCACATCAAAGTATCAATGAGTGCTGGAATAAGCACATTAATAAGCATGCACAGAAATGTTAACTTTATGCTTGAGGCTTATTTAACCTAACAGCCGAGTGATTATAAACACTATTTTAAAATGTTCCTTTATTATGTAACAGCCCACGGGTACTCCATTCACTGAAAGGTTATACAGAAAACAAAACAAAACAAAACAAAAAAACAACAAGAAATGTATTCAAGTAATCTTTTTCCTTCCTAGTGGTCTAGAAAGCCCTTGACTTACCATAACTGCATTGTCTTTCTTTATTCCGACTGGAATAAAACAACGCTGAAAGATAAACAGAAACAATTAACAATTTCATACTTTAATTTTATGCCTGGATCACAGTTCTATAGGAAAAGGAGCTCTTATTTTGTTAATTATAGAAAATACAGTTTTTTAAAGAATAAAAGAATAAAGAATAAAAGAAAAAAGAATAAAATACTTTTATTCTTTTCACTGTCAGATTTTGCTTTAGGCTCATGAACATTGCTTATCAACTCAGCAGAACACTTAAGAACATAAGGAAGAAATTGCTCTTTTGTGTGTAGTAAGCCAAGATCTTCCAGCTGGAATGCAAATTCATGTAATCTAAATTATATATATTGTCAGAAGTAGCACAAATAGGTAAGACATGCAGTATATAAAAGATCTTACTCTGACCCTTTACCTTCATGATTCTTCCTCAGGTTAAAAGGAACATTTTGCATAGGTCTTGCATTGTCTTGAGAAGAATTCCTGTCAATTCAATAGCAGACATATTTCTACATGAATGGAAGAAATAAAATCCATGGAAAAATTTTCAGAAGTTTCTATATGGCAACCCATGGCACATGGTATTTTAATATTCTCAATGGAAAGATTTATTTTCTGGATTCATGTTCCCAGCATTAGCAATGTTGATGAATGTGATAGAAAACACACATTCTACAATAAATTATAGTATATAACATGAAATATATATATATTTATTTATTTATTTATTTATTTTTTAAAAAGTTGAATTGCTGGGAAAAGGAAAAGTGGATATCACCAAGAATAAAATAACTCATGCCATCTTTCTTAACTGTTTTATGCTGCTTTTTGTATGTTCTTGAGGTTAAAGTTAGACTACTTTGTTCAAAAATAACTAAATAAAAAGGAAGGCATATGTCGTGGTGAATATCTGTATTGAGGTTAGCATGACTTTATATAAAGGAATATCTATGTGCTTTGCTTTGTTTGCTTTGTTTGCTTATTCAACCAAACACATGACCAACATCCAGATTATATGTATAATCCATAGTGCAAAAAAAAAAAAAAAAAAGCAAACAAACACAAGCCATTTGCAGCTATTCATTAACATGTTAGTGGCTCCTAGTTTGCTAACTCTGCATTTTTTTCCCCTTTCATATAGCATTTTGGGAGCATAGAAGAAGAAAGGCAGCAGGCTTCTCTCCAATCCATGTACTGGACTCTGGCTGATAAAGCCTTTACGGAGATCCAGTATCATTTCTTAAAGGTTTTAAATGCTTTCCTTCCAGTGTTTCCTGTAAAAGTACTCATAAAGCAGTTTCTTCCCTGATACTGTCCATTCAGTTTTAATTTTGAAAGACGTGAGGTCACTGTCTGTGACAGGCAAGGGAGGTGGTGAGGTTCTATGCAAGCAGACATCATTGATGTTTCAGTAAGAGCTGCTGAAAGCAACAGTAAAATCCATCATGGTAAAAGGTAAGCTGTCAAATGCTTAAATGGAGATTTCTGCATTACCACACTGAGATAAGGGGAAAATACAATGTCTCCTGGCAGATGTTTGTGTCTGTATGTGTATGAACACGTAGTTTTGACATCTTGCACTGTCTAGACACCACCCTTTTTCATGCGCATTCATGACCTCCTTCAAAGGAAGCACTTAAACTATTAGAGAGCTTGTTTTCTGAGCTATAAGTCATTTATATCCCTCTTTCTGTTTGCCAAGGAGTTAATGGCTAACACCTCTCAAATACGATTTTTTTCCTCTCCACTGTTACTTTTTGTATTGCATTTTTTCCAAATCATATTGTAAAGTGAAAACAAGATGTCTTAACACTAGGAAAATACTAGGCTTTGGTTTAGCCAGAGCACACCACAGGAGCATTCACTGCTGCAAGGCCCCAGCTCCCAAAGGAACCGTGTGACCTCTATGTGTCAATTCTGTAAAAAGATTGTGATTATCATCAGGCAATATTTAGAGACATATAATAACTCTACAGAATTACAGCAAGATAGCAAAATGTAATATTTAGAAACTGTGTTACAGAAAGATACTCAGATTACTGTATTTTCTGCTGAAGACTTATCTTTTTAATTGTTTTCCATTCTCCAAGCTCCTCCCAGTCAGCAGGACTGAGGAACAGTGCAGTTATGAAGATCTTCCCCAGACAGAGTGGTTGAAGTCCTGCACTCTGCAGAATCCTTTCCTCCACAAGCTGTTACCAAGAAAGGACCTTCATCTACATAAACTGCCCCTTTTTATTTTTTTTTCTCACTCTCTTGTATGACCTATTATCTTGTATCAAGCACAGATGAGTGCATTGTCTCTGCACTTTGTAATTAGATCTAATGAAACTAATGACTGTACATTAGGTAACCAGGGTGGGGAGGAGGAATATGCTTGTGTACCTCACAAACTACTAACAGTAAACCTGAGAGTCCTTTAGGACTCTGATTCAACAAATGAGATACCTAAAGGACAGATAGCAATAACATTAATGGAGCTAGGATGGTCTAATCAATCAGACATAAGTAATAAAGGATGTGTAGAGATAATATTTCCATAAGATTAAAACCGAAAAGGGGAAACAAACAAACAAACAAACAAAGAACTGGGCACTTTGGGGGCCTCTGATAGATGTCTCAGTTGAGGGTGGTGGAATTTTTAATGAGTCACAAAATCAATATTGTGACCATGTTCTCGATATTCAGTTATGAGTTTTATTTTTTATGTAAATTTTGTAGGTTTCTTGAAAATGAGGAGCCACTGGAGCTCATTTTGTGGAAAATGATCACTAGGAGATTTTCTGTTTTATTGTTATGGTAAGCTCTCTGTGTTGTACAGTCAGTGCTTGTTTGGCTTCTGCCACAGAGTTTCCATGAGGGTATTTGCTTCACTGAAGGAAGCACCTCATACTGATTTTCAGAAGAATACAAAATTGCAACTGAAGAGTGGAACTGGTTTCCTGGTATTTATTTCCAACTCTCTCTCTCTCTCTCTCACTCACTCTCCCTCCCTCTCTCTTTCCTTCCCTCTTACTCTCATTCCTCCCACTGCAGATCAGTCAACTTATCCTAGATCTCCTTGCTGTCATCGTCTTCTGCCACATAGTTCAAACCATGTTTGTTTCTCAAACTGTCTAGGCGATGAGCATGACCAAGTTAAACACCAAGAAATTATTTTTGACCTAAGTTCAGTTTGAGGGCTGGTGTTTCTGTTTTGACCTAATGAAGGACTTGCGTACAGGATTTTGTAAAAGCATTTGAAACTTTATTCACCTCCTTAGGTTCTTGACTTACGCAAAACAGAAGGGTTAGTTTTTCTCACAAATCTGATTCTCCCATGTTACTCTGCTGTCTGACACAGCCAATTATACTTGCCACTACACCTTATAGTCTATGATCTAAAAGACTGTGATCATGTATGTCTTAGTCATATCACAATTGTAGCTGCACAGAATCAAAACAAACAAAAAAACCAAAACAGTGCCCAAACATAGAAGGAAATTGATTTCAATGTACATATTAGGTGGTACCCCTTGATGATTTTCAAGGAACTTTGTTGTATATTATAACAACACATCTGAGACTGTAATTCTCACCTAAGCTGTAACCAGTTCCTTATAGTTTGAGATGAGTTTCTAGAACTCTTCTTGCTTCTCCTGTGGAAAGAATTCAGAGAGTTCACTAATGTCACTGAAAGTTTCAATACTATCAGCATAGATGAAATGGGTTAAGAAAGGCAGACAACGAAATCTGTCTAAATCCTGTCTCTATTCTATGGATTCATGATCAGTGAATTGCTTAACTGTACAAGGCCTAAGTCAAAAGCCATTATTTTTCACATAATTGTCTATGTTGTCTGTTCGGACAGTCAGCTATGCTAATCATTGGATTTTGTAAATGGAAATACTAATTTTGCTTAGTCAGGGAAACAAGAACAATTAAATACACCAATCAAACAAACTGCCTTTAAGTGAAGAAAATCAGAAAAAATGTTCTGATATACAAACTCATCAAAGATGGGAATCTCAAGGATTAATCAAAACTCAAAGAGAATGCATACCTGAGTAATTTGGGGAGTAAGCTTTAGTCACATTTTTCTTCCTTGCAATTATGTATAATTACATGCATATCTGACACATGCATCACCATCACATGTGTGTAACTACAGGAGTGGGAGATGATGATTAGCAATCATGTATTTTTTTTATAAAGTGAATTAGCAGAATAGCATTATTAGCTTAGCCATTGCAGAACAGTGCAAAGAAGCAAATTGGCCTATGCCCTGGAGAAAGGTCATGCTAATTCTATGTATTTATATACATACAGTAAGGTTTAGTTTGAAGGAAAAAGACGCCAAAGGGCTTGCTCAAAGTGAATGAGTGGCACAGCTTAGATTAGAACAGAAAGCTGCTAAAGGTTGGTATGCTTTGATATGCAAACCTAAATATTTTGGCAAAAGGGCAAGGGCTTATACATGAATGCAAGCAGCTGCATCTTTGAGTTACTTTTCATGGAGTGGCCAGCAGTAACAACAATAATGTTTACCATATTCATGGAACTATTTATTTTCAAAACACTAATAAACAGTTAAGTAGCACAGTGGCAAAGTATAATCTTCACTTTACAGCTAAGCAAAGATACAGATGACGACTGGCATGCTGAAAGCCACACCCAATTCATTGAGAAACAAAATTAAAACTTTCAAGTCTTACAGATGCCTTATATAGTGTATACAGCATTCTCCAAGCAAAATGTACACAGTAATGTCAGTTGCCAATTTAACTTGGGACGCAATGGAATGGAGCACAGACATTTTTTAATATATCTGTTTGCATAAACAATATATGTCCCTATTCATTAAAGAACTATGGCATACGTATCTATGAAATGTCATTAGTCAGGAAATAATGAGCACAGAAAATACTTTTTTCCCCATATTTTATATTAAATATATTGTATACCACAACTTTTCACTTTTCCTTCCTTCCTTCCTTCCTTCCTTTCTTATTAAAGTTACAATCTCTTGCCAGAAGCTCAATAGATCTAGTCTTGTCAATACAGTATTTTTCAAGCTTTTCAAATAGAGTTAAAATGAGGTTCTCAGCATCCACTACTCTTGACCTGTCATCAGAGACATAGAAATTTTAGAGCCACTGAAAATCACTGAACCCTTCTGGAAAATACACCTGAAGTTCTGTTTTTTCTTTACAGTTTGTTTCTAATTGGTGAATAAATTAAATGAGAGTAGTAAACACTACTAGTTTTGACTCTATTTTTTTTTTCAGGAACAGCCTACCTAATTCACCTCACGTTTCTAAAAAAAAATAAAAATAAAAAATTACTCTAACTCAAATTACTTTTTTAACACAGAGACCTGTGTATTAGAAAGAGAAGCAAAAGGGACAAAAATATGTGCTATGTCGACACCTAGCTGCAACACTAATGGCAGAATGGCTGACAGTGCTGTATGGTGGGATGACAGATCTTCCTCCCAAATGCTGTAAACCCACCTACATCTGCTGAAGGATTATGTTTCATGGTACTCACTGGAGCTACTCCAGTTTATATCAGTTGAGAAACTACCCTCAACATATTGTATAATAACTATCTTACCATTCTGAAAGATTTGTATGTGCCTCTTTAGTCATGAACTGGAATTGTTCAAGTAAACTGGAAAGCAACCAATGTACAGTCAGGACTGAACCAAGCCGTCTCATTGGGTCTACCATGTGATACAGGTCACGCAGTAAAGTTTGAATCTTGGGTGCAGCAGAAGGAAAAAGCTGAGAAGAGAGATACTGATTAGGGACTACATGTTACATTTTTAAATTGCATAGAAGTGAGAAAAGATTAGAGGACAGTGTAAATTATAGCATACAGATATATTAATATAAATGGTCTTTCACGCAAATGTAAAAAAATGACAGTCTTGCCCATCCCTGCAAATCAGGCTTGCTAGTACTGACATGGAAGTCTACCTCCCTAGCCTCTCAAGGTCTCTGGTTTGACTTCCAGATCTATACAACTAATTCCGTTTTCAAAAAGCCCCATCAATTTTTAGCCCTGAAGCCCATTCGGAAGTCTAGAAAAAAATTCTGAAGTCTTTCAGAAGACTTTCCGAACAATGGATCTAGTTGCTGATCTTCCATTTCCCCAGTCCTCCTCCTCAATTCAAGACTCCTTAATTGTCATGCCTATTCATGGACACTGTCTGTTGTTCCTCCATCTCTATTCTTCTCCAAAAATGAACTCACTTGAAGTACTCACTCCCATACCAAGAAGGGACCTACAGGGAAGCTGGGGAGGGACTCTGTCAGTGAGTGTAGTGGTAGGACAAGAGGAAATGGTTTTAAACTTAAAAATTAGAGGTTTAGATTAGGTATCAGGAATAATTCTTTTCTCTGAGGCACTGGAAGAGGTTGCCCAGACAAGTTGTGGATGTCTCTTGCCTGGAAGTGTTCAAGACCAGGTTGGATGGGACTTTGAGCAACCTGATCTAGTGGGAAGTGTCCCTGCCCACGGCACGGGGGTTGGAACTAGATGATCTCTAAGGTCTCTCCTAACCCTAACCGTTCCATGATTCTATGATTCCATGATTGACTCAATGACATGTGAAGAAGGCATATCACATATTCTATCTGCTTTTTTGCCATTTTTTCATCTCTATCTTTTCTTTGGTCATGATCTTAATAGTGAACAGTTTCCTGTTCTTCCATTGGAAATTGCTTTGCTTCACTGTCATTCTGTTTTTTCACCAGCTCATGACTGATTTACATTTTTTTTCTCCTTTTCCTTCTTCTATTTTCTGCTTAATTTTTCAGATTTAGCTGTCCTTTTCAATCAATCATTAACTCAAATTCTGTTTTATTTTTTTATCTCTTTTATTTTAAATTCCAAAAATCCCAAATAAAATCAGTATACCTCCACCCCCCAGCTTCCCTTTCCATCCAGTCTGATGAATGTGCCTGAGACAGCAGAGAATGGTAATCGAGCAGAAATGTTAGCAGATTTACATAAAATATGAATAAAGTATAACAAAACTGATTTTACCAGCTCAAATTGTCCAATATTCTTCAGCTCTTTTATGAAAGTAATCATGGAATTTATCTCTTCTAAAGACAAACATTGCTCATCTTCTTTGTGGTAGATTCCATCCTACAAAGGAAAGGACAGCATACACTGTTGAAATCACAAGGAAAGCAATATGCTTTCATCAGACCCCAGTACCTTTGGTGATCAAAAGGACAAGTTACAACAGCTGTCAATTTACCCAAACCTCATCTGATGCCATTTAAAAACAGCTCCTTGATAACTCTTCCCATTCATCCGTCTATGATATAGTCAACTGTGCGTCATTTATTTTGTAGAAAAGAACCCATATAGATTACCATGGGAAAACAATGTGTAGACAGTGAACTACAGACAACAAAGTGGACTGTTTGAAATGTGGTTTGGTCTCCTACAGAAAACAGAGTTAGATGATCGTATCGTATGTCATCACATATGTCTGTGACTTGCTAATTTATCCTACCATAAATTTAGAACAGATGACCCTATTTTAATCATATCTGACTGAGAGGTAGAAGTCTGATGGATAACTTAATCTCTGTAAGTTTTGAAAGTAAAAGCCTCTTCACAATGCCCCTTTACAAGTGCAAAAATTGAGAGAAGTACTGCTAAACATGTTCCCAGCTTGTCATAAACAGCTTTCAGAAATGATGCAGACTTTACACAGACCCTAAAAATGCCATATATATATATATATATATATATATATATATAGTTGGTTCTTGCAATCAAAATAAGGCACAAAGTAGTAGGAAACCAAATTTAATTCCAATGCTCATGAATTTACTTGTCTGGAATAATCAATTGTAGGTTTATGTAAACTCACAAAACTGTATGTTAAAAGACCATTTAAAAAATAATTGAGAGAATTATTTTGTTAAAGTTTTAAATATATTTTAAAGACCTGTACTTTTGGAAATTACATAATTTGAGAGTGGAAATTTTTACAAAATTCCCTTTTCAATATAAATGCAGTTTTTCTCACGACTCTCCTGAAATTCAGCAACAGACAGTTTTGTTTAAATAAATCCTTCTTACAAAAAGTTGGCAACGACAATTTCAGAAAGGCATACAATTTAGAAGGAATTATTTTCAAATGACTATTACTAAGAAAAAGGTGGAATTAACTACCTTGCTCACAGTTAATCTATACATATTTTCTAAAGCTTCTTTGAAACTGGAAGTTGACGATTTATTGGATAAGAGAAATTTAAAAGTATCTTCAAAAATAACTTCTTTGAAGGTTTGGTCCTGAATATTTGATTCTTCCTCATCTTGAAAGTCAAAGTTTTCATGCACCTGTTAGAGAACAATATAAGAATTTACATTTTGTATATCAAGTCCTGTCTTCTCAAAACCATATACTGTCAAACTGGAACTGTTTATACAATAAAGTCGTGATAACTCTAGTAAAACAGACGGGATTGTAATATAGAAAATGCTGTACCACATTTTCTGTGAGAACTACACGTCACAATATTTGCTGACCCCTAGCGGATAGAATACAATATTGCATTCTCATGTGAGCCTTTTTTCCACTTTGAAATTTGATTTTTTAAAATATCAGCTTATAAATTAGCACAACTCTTGCGAAACTCTGGTACTTAAGAGGTACAACTGATAAAGATATATATTTTACTGTACAGAAACGCAATGAATAAGCTCATAAAATATATGAATAAATTATTATTTTAGTATAAACACAAATATAACCTAATTGCATGGGTCTTATGCATACTTCATAACTTCGTTTCTAGGGAATATAAAATAAAATCTCAATTGATACTAAGAAATTATCATTTTTAGAGTAATTATTTTTTCATAGGAAACTATTAAACTGTACAGACTTACTGTACACACTTAGATTATGACTGATGATTGAGGCTGCTATACAAACAGGAAAACATTATACTTTATGTTTATAATTTTTAGCAACTCTTGGTAGAATTTAAATGCAGCCTAGTGTCCTGTCTTAAAATTGTTATGACGTCACATTTCCTATACTAGCTAAAGATGTCTTGTTAGACTAATTAAAGATACTGTCTTCAAGTTTTTTTTGTTGTTGTTTTTACTTGTGCCAACTTTCATAGAATCACAGAATCATTTAGGTTGGAAAAGACCTCCAAGACCATCAGATCATCTGGTCCAACCTAACACTGACCAGTCCACCATTAAACCATGTCATTAAGCTCTTTATCTACATGTTTTTTTGAATACCTCCATGGACTCAGCTACTGGGCAGCCTGTTCCTATACTTCAAAACCCTTTCAGTGAAGAATTTTTTCCTAATATCTAATTCAAGCCTCTCCTGGTGCAACTTAGGGCCATTTATTTCCTCTTGCCTTATCATGTGGTGCTTGGGAGGGAAGATAAAACCCCACCTTGCTATAGCCTCCTTTAAGGTAATTGTAGAGCATGATAAGGTCTCCCCTGAGCTTCTTTTTCTCCTGGCTAAACAACCCTAGCTCCCTCAGCTGCTCCCCGTAAGATTGTTCTCTAGACCCTACACCAGCTTCATTGCCCTTATTTTTGGACACGTTCCAGCACCTCGATGTCCTTCTTGTAGTGAGCGGCTCAACACTGAACACAGTACCTGAGGTGCAGCCTCACCAGAGCTGAGTACAGGGGTACAATCACTGCCCTTGTCCTGCTGGCCATGATATTTCTGATACAAGCCAGAATGCTTTGTTTCATATGTCCATTTTTCCTTTGTGTTTAAAGGGTCTTGGCTTTGTGAAGGATGGAGATATTAATTGCATTGCTGTTACTAGAAACTTGAACAGATTTTAACTGAGGATGAATTTAAAAAATGTCTCCTGTAATTTCCCAGGATATATTTACTACTATCTTTTTTCCCTTTTGTGTATTGCATATACAGACAGATCTTACATGCCCAGATATGTGCATGTATGTACAAGGGTAATGAAAAGCTGTTGGAAATAAATACAATTTTTGTTTCTGTCTGGGCTGTTCTGAGATAGGAATGGTACAAAACTGGCATGGTGAGTTTATGCTAATGGTCACCTTTCTCGGGTTTTGAGGACTGTCCGGGAAGAAGGCAACACAGCAGAAGAAAGCACAGTAGTGGAAGTCAAGGCAGGACATGAACTGAAGAAATACACTACAGTTTATAGAATCATAGAATATTCCAAATTGAAAGGGACCCATGAGAGTCTGACTCCCAGCTCTACACAGAACTTTAATTTGTATTAAAAGCCATTTTAAAAGCCATTTGTGGTATTTTAACTTCCTCTCTCTCTCTTTTTTTTTTTTTCTGGCACAGTTAATACCTAGCTCTAATTGCATGCAATGCTTCCTATACATTTTATTTAGCTGATATTCTCTGGGGTAATAGTGGAGTAAAGCTAAAACTGAATGGTTTGCATGCTTATATGATATGGTGAACTTCAGCAAAGAAACTCTGTCCCTTCCCAACTAGTTTCTCCCACAGCTACTTGCCACTTTTAGGCAAAATTAATATTAATGCATTTGTCCATTTCTCAGAGGTTTGAGGCCAACTGTCATTCTGTTTGGTGTAATTTGGGGTGGGGGTGGGGTGGAGCAATACTCTTCTTCTTGTGTTCAGTAAGCTTGCAACCTTTAGGGCATTCTTTGAGACAAAAACACTCAAAAAGAAACATTTCAGTGTCATTTACTCACTTCAAGAACTACTGGGTGTAAGGAGGTGCTGAACCCAATGTCAAAGGTTAACATTTGAAAACACTGGCTGCATCTGAAATACAATATAACAGGGATCAGATTCAATGAAGTTAGATACTGTTCTGAAATATATGCTACAATGACAGAACGCATACACCTTTGTCCAGAGAAAGCATACAATATAGACTAAACATATCTAAGAGTCAGCAGCCTTAGCCACTGATTTTGAGCTGATGAAAGCAGTGATATATTCAAGAGTACCTGTACAGAGCTGACTTTTAAATCAGCAAAGGAGGTGAATTGGACTGGACGAGGAAATGCTTATTGATGAGAATGAAGTCCCACAAAAGCTTTGGAGACATTTGGAGGGCAATAGATGTCCATCAGGTGAAACTTGCTGGGCTTACTGAACCCAGATGCACCTGTGGGGATGTTTGAAGACATGGGACAGGAGCCCTAAGCAAATCTTGGGCTATATACATAAGGGATACCTATCCTGTTAGTAAACAAATGTTAAGAGTTTGGACCACTTCAAAAATAGTCCTATCCATGTTATACTCCTTGCCTCCATTCAACTGTCTTCACTCAGAATGTAAAATTTATTCCTGACAAATAATGAGATTTATATTACTCCTACCGAAAAACCCATGTTATCAAATATATTTATAAAACATACAAGCATTATAAATAGTAACTTATTTACTATTTATCATTAAAAAGTCACAAATGTGACATAACATATATATAACAAATACTAATTTTAATAATTTTAATTAATAAACATATTACATAATAAATGTTGATTTATGTGTAAGAACTGTAAGACTGATAGAAGTGATTACAATGATTCAATATTCACATAAAACGAATGTTGCTGCTTGAGTACATTTCATAATGTACATTTCATAAAGTATTTGCAGTGTTTGTTGTTTGTTTTCCCTGCCCCAGCCAGTTCAGAACAGTCTAGGTTACTCTAACTTTAAATATTTGACATATGACAGAGTGCTTACTAATGGAAAATACAGCTTTATGATAACTAGCCCTATTTTGAGTGATATCTGTTCATTTGTGCTGCATGAAACACTTCATCAGGACACAGTATCTAGTCCTCAGTATTTATCACAACCTCTTCATAAACTAGAAACTCTGTGGATATTGAAGAGTTTTACTCCCTAGATACAGTGTGTCCACACTTCATTCTATTAGGACTAATGAAATAGAGGGGATTTTGTTATTTTAGGAGCCATGCATCTTCTACAATTTTTACTATCCAAGGAGTTATCTTAACAATAGAATAGCAATGAGTGCTGCAAGTTACTTACTGATTGAAAGAGCTTGGTCTTGAGGCAGATAATTCACTGAAGACCTCAGTTACAAGTAGAAGTTTGCTTATAGCTTCCTTCATGTTATTAAAGGCTTGCTGGGGAGAACTGCTTTTGAAGAACATCTCAAAAAACTTTTGCAGCTGTGAAAAAGATTACATACATTTTGTGAACATTTACCAGTGCTTAACTAAACTAGTGCTTAAGATCATAAAATAAAAGGCTGGTAGAAAACAAAATTGTTTTAGAATGTCAATTTCAGTTGTTGTTCATTAGCACAGTTAAAGAAAAAAAAAAAATTGCATGAAAAAGCACACCAGCAGAGAATGTGCTTTTGTTTACAATATCAGAAACAGGCTCTGTAGCAATGGTTTTAAAAAATATTGCTCACAGTATAATCTTTCTTTGATAAAACCTTATACTATCAACCGGTTTGGGGCAACAGAAATCATAACACTGCTTCAACAATAGGTAACAGCACAGTCATAGTAAAAGCCTTTTATCTTGTTAACGTACTGTGCCAAGGGCTACCCCACATGACCTTCACTTTGAATCCGTACCCCAGGTTAACAAGCTCTAAACACAATAAAGAATAAAGGTGCCGGAAAAAAAAAAAAAAAAAAAAAAAGTCACCACAGCCTATGTTTTGACTGGACTTTTGCACACGCAGATGTTTTTTGCCATAAATCCTCCTAGAGACATACACATTGGCCTGCATAACAACGTGCTCTCAGCTGCTTTCATCACTAAAGCAAATTCACCCTCCTCAACACTGCAGGCAGAGATTTGGGGGAAAGAGAAATGGAGCAACACAGAGCACCGGTGAAGAATGGGGCACAGGCAGGTTTTGTTGCATCAACCTGTGCCAGTGTTCAGTCACCTGCAGTGCTTCCTGATGTTCCGAGGACAGAACCTTCTGTGTTTGTTTGTGCCCACAGCCTCTTGTCCTGACACTGGACACCTCTGAAAAGAGCCTGGCTTTGTCTTCTCTGTACCCTCACTTCAGGTACTTATACACATTGATGAGATTCCACCTGAGCTCTTCAAGTTGAACAGACCCAGCTCTCTCAGCCTAATCCTCATATGAGAGATGCTCCAGCCCCTTCATCAAATTTGTGGCCCTCCATTCGTGGCCCTGAGTCCACTCTTTCCATTAAGTTAACGTCTCTCTTGTACTGGGGAGCCCTGAACTGGACACAGTGCTCCAGACATGGCCTCACCAGTGCTGAGTAGAGGGCAAGGATCACCTCCCTCAACTTGCTGGCTACACTCCTAATACAGCCCAGGATAGCATCAGACTTTCTATGGCAAGTGCACATGCTGGCTCATGATCACCTTGGTGTGCATCAGTACCCCTAGTTCCTTTTCTGCCAACCTGATTTCATGCTGGGTGGCCCCCAGCACATACTGGTGCCCGGGGCTGTTTGTCCCCAGGTGCAGGACTTTGCACTTCTCCTTGTTGAACTGCATGAGGTTACTGCCAGCCCATTTCTCCAGCATGTGGAGATTGCTCTGGAAGGCAGCTTGACCCCCTGGTGGATCAGCCACTCCTCTCACTTTTCTGTCACCTGCAAACATGTTGAAGGTGCACTCTGTCCCATTGACGAAGATGTTGAACAGACGGGACCTAGCAACGTCCCCTGTTGTACACCATTAGTTATTGGTGATGCGTTATGACGAATTCACTGTGCTGACACCAGATCACCTTTCAACAGACTTCTATGCACTTTAGTCCACAGAATTTTCTAGACAGCATTGGAGCCTGCCTTGTGAGCATGAATACTGTCAAGCACCTTGGTCTGTGTTGGCATGAATGATTGTCTTTTCAGTTTCTTCAGGCAGCATAGTCAGTTAAATATACAAAGCACTTTCCACTTTCCTTTTCAAAAACAAATACACAAACAAACAAACAAAAACCCCACTGTATCATTGCCTACAGCCAGCCATGGCAAGTAAGTAGGCAGCTTACTATGATCCACATTTGCTTTGCTGTCTTCAGTGCCATTTACTTGACCCTAACAAGCAGTGCCCTTCCCAAGCTTTACTGACTAAAACAAATTTGTCCCATGCAAATGGGACATTTGAGATCTGGGTGGAAGGTCTGCAATGCCTGGGACTCTTTATTCTGTTTTTGATAAAGCTGTGTGAAATGCCAGTAGGAAATAAATAAATAAATAAATAAATAAATAAACAGAATTACTTATATTACAAAAATAAACTTCTGACTGCCAGGAAATTACAAAGTAAAGGTTGCACATATAACATCAGCTCTGCCATTTGGATATTTGCATCATGCTGCAATCTTGAATAACATCACACTGTATTTTCATGCTGTAGAAAGTTATCCATGTGTATTGCACTTCCATAAACCTTTAGGGCAAAAGAGCCCTGGAACTGCAATGTAGAAAGAGATTATGGAAAAAATCTTCAGACAAGACTACACTTCATTGCAAACTTCCCAAAGTCTAAGATCACTCAAGCTTTGTTTCTCCCACAGAATAGGACAAAGATTAAGAAAACAGAACTGCACATTCTTCGTATCAGTTCTGATTTAGAATTATCTCTGAAAGAAATTGTTTTGTCTCAGCTCTTGTTCAAGCCAATAGCAGTTTATTAATCAGTTCATGTGAAATAAAAAATAAATAAAAAAGAAGACTCATCTCCCGAGAATGAGACTACAAGGTGGTTCTTCAGCTGACTTTGACAACTACCTCCATCATCTCTGACAGATTTGACAGATCCTGTACATCATTCACATTCCTGCTACATCAGCTTTCACTTTTTCTCTAATTTTCTATATCTGCAGTGGGTGTTGAGGAGCTAAGTGAGAAGCTGTGTTGCTTTGCTGCACGTAAGGAGTTGAAGTACTTTAAAGGGAGAGATGGGGATTATTGGAAGGAAGGGCAAAAGGAACAGAAGAAGCTCCATTAGCTCATTTCCTCTTCTCCATAAATCAGTTCATAAATACTGAACTGAAACACAAGGGATACACAATGCATTTATTTCTAGTCAGAATTGCTTAAAGACAGACTGATTTGCCCTATTTGCACTCACAGCATGCTGTTGGCTAAAATAGCAAACTAATTCCAACACAACAGGCTTTGAAATAAAATTGACTTCTCCAAGGAACTGCATTTTAGTTACAGCCCTCCTTAGGCAGATTAGAAAAAATAATAATAATAATAATAATAAACTAAATAAATAAAAACACTGCTCAACAGGTCCTCAATGGGGGATATCGGGTTTTAGGACAATGTTTATTCTAAAACAATGACTAAAAATAAATATTTAGTCAGCTTGGTTCAGGACCAACAAAGACAACAGAAAAATACTCCCGGTTCAATTCCAATTCATTAAAAAATCCTATTCAAACCAGTTCAGGTTAGATTTGACTTTGTCAGATTCCACAGGATTCTCAGCACCCAAGAGGGAAAATGCAGAGTATGTGGACTGGGGATGATAAAGTATGAATAGCTGCAGCAACCTCACATTCTTCTAAGTGTGCCAAACAAAATCTATGAATATCTATGTTCAGCTGCAACATGTTAAAGCCACTGAGCTGAAGGTTACTTCAGATGATCACTACAGATGATGCATGTTCTCCCACCTTTAGAGCAAACAGGCTAACTGCCCAGCAAGGTTCAATCTCGTTATTAACTGAGGCTGACTAAAAGCAGCACTGAATAGCAAAAAGAGGACAGAATGGAAAAATCTGGTGGCAATCACAGGAATTTAGTCTGGGAGAAAACTGACCTCTGGCTGGCAAATTTTTGAGCAGAGGTATAGGGATTAAATTTTAGTAGGCTGTAAAACTTAATGTACACATGGACTTATATATTGTACAATGACACCATTGTGTACAGAATTGCAAGACTTCTCAGGAGCTTGAAAATGTTCATCCACACACTGGATGCATACACTCAGGGGTGTGTTCCACACATTTATGTAATGCCTTTCAGAAAATGTGCAAATGCAGTCAAATTACATAAATCAAGTGCACATTTTCTTTAAAGGCAGAATGACCTAGAAACAAATATTCTTAAGATTTACTTTAACTCATTGACCTTTATCTCAGTGATAACCACTCTTCCTTTAGCATAAGCCAATGGAAAAAAATATCTGGCTAGAATATTAATTTAAAAATAATTTTTCTCTACCCACTTTGAATTCCTTTTTTTTAAAAAAAAATCTGCAGCAATTAAAATAAGCCTTATGATCTCAGTGGCATGGGTTCTTTTGACTCCTCAAAAGTACACTGTACCATCAGTACCATACACTATACCATACACTGTACCATCAGCAAAAGGCCTGACAGATTTAAAAAAATTCAATTTAACTGACAAGCCTCATGGACACTAAAGAAGAGTGGAAGAGTGTGCCATCCGTGGGGCTGCATGCTATGGTGACTGTAGTAATTCCCTTGAGAGGATTTTCCTCTGGCATGTTTTCTGCGAATGAATTTCTTAGAAGTTCTGGGGCAGCCTAGGGCAGCTAGCTGAATGGTCAGCTGAGGATTTGCTTGAGGAAGGGTAAAAATTGATTCAAACAGCCGTGTCATCTATCTCCACCCCTTGTCTTAGAAGGCCTGTTCAGAGCATGCTGAGGAGAAGACACAGCATGCGCTGCGTGTCAGACTCCAACACTCTACAGAAGATGTAAATGAATTTTACTGTAGTTAAAACAAAGTGTAGTGATCCTTCTGGGATTGCCTGCCAGCTCAGCTCTAGCATAGTCTTGCCACATGACAAGATAAACAAGAGAGATTATCCTTAACTAACTTAACTAAACTTAAAACACGTACCTTCGCTGACTGCATTGATTAGCTTTCTGTTAATTGCAATAGGAGTTCAGAGGCACAACTCACATGCAGACAATTCACTTAGGTGTCAAAATCTATTGAGGAATGCCACCCTACAAAATTACATTACTTGTGTCTATGTACGAGGAAAATGTCTCGGTTCCTTTCATACTTCATTGCACAAGACAGACACTTCAAAAGCATGATTTATGCCATCCTAAGGTAGACATCTCGAAATGGTGACATTAATTACAATCTGAAACTGCTCTGTTCCTCCAGTGAGTGTATACAGGGAATCTAAATGAGACACTGAAGATGGGCAGGAGATATAACCCAGGAGAGCTTGCACAGCCCACCCTTGACAAAATCTCCTGGATAAAAATATCAGTGTGACTTGAATATACAAAGCTGTCTGGGAAGGTGTTTGCCCTAAATTGATGATGCTAAAGGCAACCATCAGCAAGATTAAACAGCAACCAGGAAATTACAAAGTGACTTTTGATAGAAGGAAGGAGTCAGCTTGAAAAATAACATTAAAGAAGCATGAAAATTTGCAGCGGGGGCAGGAAGAGGCTTTGGAGCAGAGACAGCAGCAGGCAAAACCTGGTCAGGCTCTACCAGAGGTCAGCCCACCAGCACCACAGCTTCTGCCTGGGCTGTAGGGTTTTACTGGGTTGTCAGCATTGGCATGGCTTCTGCTTGGGCACACGGGGAGTGAGTACATGCTGAGCTGGAGCCTCCACTTCTCCAGTCAGAGGTGCATGAAAGTAGAGAACCCACATCCCAGGAGAATGGGGCTGTCTTTGTAACCCATGCTGCCTGCAAGACAGGGAGAGCATAAGAGTGGGTGAATGGGTCAATGTGATTAGAACTTCAGGTGGATATTTTTAGGAGAATGTTTAGAAATATGTAGTATTTATTAACATTTTTGAAGTGTCTGGTGTCATGGTTTCTCTGTTCCGTTATTGATAATGATTTTGCATGTGTTACTAACACTGGCTGCAAGTTAACTACATATCACCAGTTAACCACTTCTATCCTGATTTTGTTTAAACAATGTGAAGTTGTGAATTTGTCTTTTTTTTTTTTTTTTTTTTTTTTTTTTTTCCTGCACCAGTAGCAAACTCTGGGAGCTGTAGCTGAGCTCTGAACCTACATGAGAAGCCAGGAGCTAGAAGATAAAAGGTCATTGGAGCTACTGAGTAATTCAGTGCAATTTTGAGGTTTATACTTTGGGATTTGATGCATCATCCTCTACAGAATTTGTATGAATAAATTTTGCAATGACCATGTTGGCCCCTAGTTGTAGCCTTCAAAACTAGAGGACACATAAAGTTGTCAGTATAATATTCGAGAGAAATGTTTACTGCTGCTGATATAAAACATGACCTTTGGTTTAAAACCAAACCAAAATAAAATAAAAACAAATAAAGGTTACTTTTTGAAATAACCAAGGGTATCCTCTCCAGACTGTTTTGCTATGCATCAGAGCTTTTGCAGTCTTTCTGATCAATTGGATCTGCAGGGTCTCAAAAGAATGTAATCACCTCTCTTTGAAAATAGCCAAGAATGTATTCACTTGAATAAACTCAATCTCTCTTCTAACTTTTTTAGTGTAAGCTGTGTACTTTCAGTACACTTTTGTACATTCATTCTTCTTACTGAATCTATATTTGGTGATATTTCTTCACCAAGTCCAAATACTTTTGCATGTAAATAGTTGTTCATAGATACAGAAATACTCTTACACACAAGCAAGAATTTATTTGACTACATTGATGAATGTATATATATATATAAAGTGTCTGCAAAAATATAGACTGATTCCAAATACAAGGCCTAAAAAAAAAAAACCTGATTTTGAAATGAAACTATCTTCTGTATTGCCTGCTAGCACAGACAAACCTCTTCACTGATCACAGTATATAGAAAAAAGTTTCAACACATATAATGGGAGAAAAACTACTCATAATCAAAAAACAATGGCTCTAGAATACATTTCAACAGTGCAGTAATTTATCATAAGTTGATAGTGTTAGCTTTAGGTAGTAGGTCTGTTTAGTCCACCTGTGGTTTATTCTTATGTATGCTATTATTATGAAGGGGGAAGCCAGGATGTTTTACAGCTGTTTTATACAGTAAATTTCACATTAATGTACATATATTTTTTCTTTGCATAAGTTATTATAAAGAAATGGTATCTAAAAGGTGTGGAAAACAACACCAAAAACCCTCTTGTCCCTCAGCACTGTTCAAGCGTACTTACTCGGAGGATATTCTTTGTTTATCAAGTTCAGTGGACAATGTCCACCTATTTCAGTGTTTGCTCCTGGATGTCTTATTTTAAATCTTTGCTGGTGAATAAAGGAGAAAAGACCCTCTGAGAAAACTTTTTCTCTGAAGAGCCTTACTCTTAACACTAAGTCCAAAGATTATTGATGTCACTATTTATTGATGTTCACTAGCTTCAGCAACCACTAAATTGGGTCCTTTGAACAAGTCTGAACTAAGAACTGATTCCCAATGCAGCATCAACTTCTTAGTGGAAAAGCAAAGGTGATTTACTAACAACATTTCTCAGCTTGCTGTGAGAAACAAATGTGGATCAGCTTGATTAAGGGAAGCTGGAAGGCAGAAAGGGAAAAATGAGAAGAGGAACCAGGATAACAGGAGATAGGGCTGCGAAAGTTGGGAGCCACGTGGATACATGTTTACAAAGCTGCTTGGATTGAAGAGCCAGAGCAAGAAGATCTATGAACCAGAAGAAAAACAGAGAGCTAAGGGCCTGGATTAGTGTGTTAAGATTTATTTATGACATACCTACTTGTTATAAAGAATAATCAGTGTAGAGCTGTTACCAAAGAAACTCAGATGTTCATGTTGTGAAGAGCAGAAAAGAGCTCCGGGAATAATTTTAACTCTATTTGTACTCTGCCTGACAGATTGGCACAGATGTGGAGAGGGGAAAGAAGAAAGGATTACTCATTCTTTCTGTAAAGACAAGAATCAGGGACATGAAATTAATAATCAGAAGTTTCAAGAAAAAAAAAAAAATCTACATAACTAATCTCTAGAGACTCATTGCTGCAGGTTGTTGGGAAGACCAAAAGGATAAACAGATTCAAAAATCCATTAGAGAGCTCAGTAGAACAGAAGTCCACTGGAGTTTATTAAATATAAAGATATATATTCCACTTCAGTGTGTTTGGTTACCAGACATTGCAGGTTACCAAAAATAGGTACGGTCTGTCTAACTAATAATGGGTAAATTTCTATGACAGAAACAGTATGTCAGATAAGCATATCTTTGATCTTTCACAGCCCAAACAGACTTTTTTTTCTTATATTAGTGAAAAGATAAATGATAGGTTCTAGGTGCTATGAGAACAGAAAACAGAGACAGCATTTATGCCCAATCTCCCAGGAATGGGAGCATTAGAGAATTTGATTCTCTGTGCAGGCTATTTGTAAGAGCAGTGAAATGCACATGCTAAGTTCTTACAGCACCTAATGCGCACATTTAATTTTTCTTCCCAAATAACCCTGCAATCTTTTAATTTAAGAGTTGGTGGTAATTTGCTTTTACATTTGCTCTCACTAGGTGTCAGGGCAACAACTGGTAATCCAAAAATAAAACAAAGCAAAAAAAATCCTGAGTCTTTCCACTGTTTTTAAGCATTTTGCTCTTTATCTGTATGAATGTTTGCATTCTATTTCATATTCAGTATCTTTGAATTTTACTTGAAGTAGTATCAAAATTGGCCACTTGAGGGCAATAGTGCAATCTAATTTTCAGGGTTCTAACTAAGCCAGACCTCCATGTCATATTAAAAGACATATTTCCTAGATAGTTGAGGGTCCCGTTTTATTTGCATATATATTAAGTATGAAAAATATTTTTCGTTACTCAATTTTTCAAATGCTAATACATTAGAAAGCGAATTTTAGTGAAAGTTATAGTAACTTATACCACAGAAAGCTTAAGCAACAGTAAACAGCTTTAATATATTATGCACAACTTGAAAATCTGTTAAATTTAAATTAAATCTCTTCACTGCACAACTTGAAAATCTCTTAAAATCATAGTTTCAACTAAGGGTATCTAAGTCTATGCACATACACCGGTCAATGAATTCAAATCCAGGAGGCACCTGACTTATATTTTAGATGAGCAAATGGACACTGAGCCAGAGAGGGGGCAGTTCAAAGCAGCCCCCAACACAGAAGAACCTTCCCGGGTGACACAGGATGAGGCACCACTAGAGTCTACAAAAATGCATCCTTAGTTACGAACGGGGACTGGGTTGGAAAAGGCTAGTGGCTGAGCAAAGGAGACAGTTTATAGTGTGTTAAACCTGGAGGTAAGTAATCAGATATGTGTCTTACACACCAGCTTCTATAAAACAGAAAATTATTCATGGGTCACCTTTTTGTTCAATACATATGCATAGGCAAGTAATATGAAGGTGATTATCGCACACATTGACAATGACTCCTCCTTTAATTGGTACCAAATGCAAAACTAAAATCTTCTATTTTATTAATAATTTTTCAAAGCACAGATGGTCTAAATAAAGGGTTTCCTCGAGGAAATAAAGCTATTATGCAAGCCTCACAGCAAAACATTTGTGTGGCAGAAAGCCATTCCCTCCCCTGCATTTCCTGCATCTTTCCAACCAGGGCCCAAATCTAGCGTTGCACTTTTGTCACTCCTTAATGACACAAAAAATCCTAAATCCAATTAAATAATTAGCTTCTTTTGCTTTCTGAACCAAGTTACTATAATCTGCATAATCTCCCCCGCCCCCCCCCCCCCAAAACAACAACAACAACAACAAAAAACAGCTGGTGTATACAATACACTTGAGCTCCTCCTGAACTGTCATTTGGCCAATGCTTATTCAAGAATTCATTGCGAAGTCTTGTCACTCCAATTGGGATAAGCAAATTTGAACAGCAAGAGTCATTTACAATAGTTTTCTAACAAAGAAGCAGTGGAGAATGTAGTATGTAACTCTTTAAATTTATTATTTTCTTTACACAGTTGCTCTAAATCATTTGGTATCGATTTGGTATCCAGTATTAAAAAATGCCTCCTTCACATATACCGCATTCTGGTTACTTCCAGCAAAGGTAAAGGGTTATTGTGCATAGAAGATCAAATATCCTGAATTTGCATTTTTAAATTGTAACTAAGTCAACCACAGTTGTGGATCTATTTCTTACCCACAATGGTTTAATTACACCAGTACAAAAAAATCTGCCAACAGATCTCCAGATCAGATCTCCAAATTATTGTGCAACATTACTAAAGGCAGCACATCTATGATGGCAATACAGAAAATTAAAACTCTTCTTTTAAAATTAAAAGATTAATTTAGTCAGCTATTCTTGGGGAAATAAACAAACAAATAAATAAATAAACACTATGATTTTTTTCCAGACAAAAGTCTCTTCCATAGGCGTGATCAGGTCCCAGTGACACAAGTGGGTATTCTGTCAATCACTGGAGGAACAGATATTAGACACCCTTTCTGTCTTTACTAACTATTGACAGGTTGGAGCTTCACAATGTAACAATTTCCCTTCCTACACACTAGAGCTGGCAGAAACCGAATACTCATTCATCCACATTCTCATATCATATGCATTTAGGACCAGATTCCCTATCTGGAATGAATATGCATAGCTCTACTGGATAGTCTGGGAGAGATCACTATGCTAGCATTGTACATCTCATTGGCATCAAGTGATGGCTCCATAAAGTTTACTAGAAACTTGATACAATCTCATCTCACAGGATATCCATGTTTGAATTGAAACCTCCCAGGTATTCTTTCCTGACCACTACCATCTTTTCTGATGACTCCTGTCTGATGCCTCTGCACCAAGTACAGAAAACTTTTTATGATTTTCCCAGTAGTGTTGTCTGGCCATTAAGTAAGTGTTTCGCTTCTCCTGGTGACTTCCTGACTCCTCCCAGGCTCTTTATAGGACATGCTTCTTAAGCTGAGAGACAGACTTATACACCCTGTTTTCCATCATTCTGTTGATTTGCATTTAACTTTCTTCATCATTACAAATGTGCTCTGTGTGATGCCTACTTTTTGTGTTTTTCTTGCCCTTTTGACAAGTCTGCCTAAAGCTGTGGAAGATGTAACACCACAGAAGCAGTAACCAGATTGGAACTACTGTTGACATGCTGTTGCTTCTATCTATCATTTTTATTGCTTCTTCAGCTGCCAAAGTACTCTGTAAATGATGGCTGACCCCTTTCAGCAGACTTCCCTCAGCTGGAGCCATTTTACAGAGCCCTATCACAGTCACTAATGACTATTAGCCTTTAAAGTAGTGCCTACTTCAGATACAATAGTAATGTTTCTTGACACTGTGGCATTTTAATACAGAAAATTATACTGAATTCCAAGGTTTGAAAGTGGGTGACCTTTGGTAGTCTCCCTAAACCCACACAGACAAATTGCAAAATAATTTATCTCCATGTGTTTCCACAGCTTCTGAAGAGTGAAATGAAGGTAAGTAGGTTTATTTCACCTAATTTTGGCCATCTAGAATTTGGCATGTTCCTTAAGGCAGTCACAGCAGAGCAGGAAGGAAGCAGACATTTCTAGCAGAAAAAAAAAAAAAAAATATCATTCCAAAAATAGTGTCTAAATTGAGTGGGATGTTTTATACTTTACAGATGCCTGTTTCTCCAATAGCTAGAATTAAATAATGAGCTTAAACTAGGCATTTAACTTTCAGAGAACTAAAATTGTAAAACATACCAAATGGTTAGCATCATCAAGAGTCATAGCAGTGATACCACAACATTCACACTGATTCAAATACGAGACTTGCTCCTACCCCAAGAGAGTTATATGGGGAAAGTGCACCCATCCTCTGATGGGTGCTGCAGGAGTTGAGCTATGTCACTTCATAAAATCACTGCTACTTTGAGAACTTGTTCCTTGAAAAATAAAAGAGCAGCCATAGAACTACATTTCCTTCACAAAGAGCTGCCATGTTGCAAGGACAGTTCCTTGCTGAAAGAACAAAGGAATGGAAAGATACCTTTGGAAATCCATAGGACTGCTGAACAAACTAGACATGGAGACCTGGGGTGGTCTCTCCAAGCACTTGGACATGTCCAGAGTTAATCAAAGTAAGGCATGTGTGAAACATCCTTCTTCATAAAACCTCGAGACCATGGGGAGCCACCCTCTGCACAGTATTCTTCCTTCCCCTTATTTGGAAATGCCCTGACCCTCATCCATTCTGTTTTACTGCACCTAAAAAAGAAATCTAAACAAACCATTTTAAATATTTACTTTCCTATTTTTACAGCACTGTCAATATACAGGCAAAAGATGTTACTGAATCAGAGCACCCCTGCAGCTTTAGAGAAAATTCCAACCTTGCAACTGCTGCCCAATGCCACCAATAAAAATTAGCTTTGAAGCAAGAAAATCCCAGGTCCCTTCACAATCCCCACTTCACAGTTCAACTCTCCCCTTCATCATGAACCAAACCCCCTTTTTTCTGAGAAATGAAAGCTGTACCTGAGGAGAACATTCACCATCAGCTCAGGACTGCAAATAAAGAAAGGGGAAAAGAGAATATGCATATTACCTATTTTTCTGTCTCTACTGTACCTAAAAGTGTGCAAAAACTAAGAAATAAAACATTTTACCTTTACAGAAAAGTGCTTCTTCTTGGGTGGATGCCAGACTGTGGCAGTTGAATGAATGAATGCCCGCAAAGGTGTTAAGGATGTGACTAGCACATATGCTTTTATGATGACAGAAATGTCTTGAGCTTTCAAGATGTCCTTGTGGTCTGGTGAGGCTGAGACCTGATTCCTGGGAAGTAATAACAACACATAGAATTAATGAAGAGCTTTTGCATCTCTTTTAGAAGCAAAATGAGCTACAGAATAAAAAAAAGTAGGGGAGAAAATTTCCTTTTAACCCAAGGTTAGGTAACACAGTAGATGAAACCAAGCAGGATGGAATCAAGCTTTTTCTCAAGTCTTTTTTTTTTTCTTTGCTTTCAGTGTTTTTAATCTTTATTTCCATACGTACTAATTAACTGTGTTAGGAGGGAGTTATGGTTGAGTGCACTTCTGGGCAAATGCATGGCCATGTGAGCAGGGGTGTTGTGGCCATGTTGTAATTGTTTGTTGCAAAAGCTGTCAGTACTAACCCAGGACATTCAGAGTGAAGGTAAAAACATTAAAGAAATCCAAGCAGCATAAATAACAGAAGTGCATAGTAAAGCTACCCAAATCTAACACTGATTTCTAGTGAAGTCCGAAAAAAATACGGAAAGACTACAAGACTATAAGCACTTTCTTCTGTGTGATACAAGACCACAAATATGTGGTAATACATGCTTGTACTAAGGAAAGACATGAACTATGATTCCAAATATTATGAGAAATTGTGACACCTAGGAATAGCCCATAATAAATCAGCTAATCATAAAAGTGCAAGTTAATTTAGTTCAGGAAGTGACATGGCTCTCTAGATAGTGGGCCACAACTCCCATAGTCTGCACAAAAAGAAACAGCATAGAAACAGTGAAGAAACAAACAAAACTGGGGAAAAAAAATCTGTTCTCTAAAAGCTCATTACATGGGGAAACTTGAACGACACTTGGGAATATTCACAAAAGTGGTTATTAATCTGAGTGTTAAATCTCTGAATATCAATCTACCTCACAGCAAATGCAATGAGAGGATGAATATACAAACTATATGTGTCTAAGACTGTGATTAGTAGTAAAAGAGGGACCTCACACTCTTCTCCCATTTCTGTGTAATCTTTGGCAAGACATGGCCTCACCAGGCCTCAGTTTTGCCATCACTTAAAGAGAATCTAATAGTACCTATGCTAAACATTTTTTTCTTCCCCTTGCAGAATGGTAGGGCCCCTGACCACAGAATTTGTGTGATACTGAAATATAGGAAACAGCATCTGGACAGCTAGTTCTCAAGTATTTCTTAGTTCTTTTCTTAATGGAAGTCTCTTTGCAAAGGACTATATATGTGTCTGTAATAGGGGTAAGGCAGGAATGAGGACAGGAAACATCTCAGACACTGTGAGACCTAAACATTCAAGGGTGTCTCTGGATCTGTATTGATCTGTCTAGGAGTCTAAATGCCCTCAACATAAGGGCTTAGTTGTCCTTCACACACAAAACATGTACAAATTTTGCTATTACAGATTTTTTTAAAAAAAGCATCATGCAAGTATGTAGAAAAAGATGCAATACATCTGAGTGCTCCATCTGCTGCGGTTTCCATTCTCGCTACATTCTGCATCCCTGACTCCCAACTAAATGCATTATAAAACACACAGTTTCTGGGGTAAGGTATGATTAGCTTACAGCTGTGCACTATTAGCCTGGCTCCACAAGTGCTGTAGATGGGCAGTGTGTGTCCTGCCATTGCTTTTGCCCCCATGGGTGACGTTGCTTGCAATGCTGGCCCTTGACAGCCCACGCTGACTGGAGCACTCTGGGGTGGCAACTGGGAGCTGCAGGTCTGAAAAAGTACCAAGGGAAGGAGAAAGAAAGTCAGCAGACCACGGAAAACAATGTTCATCTCCTGATGTTAAGGAAAAAATGTGTAAAACAGAAGCAGTACAGAGGAGCTACAATAATCAACCCAAAATATAAAATAGAAAATGCTTAGACTATATCCTATTCAGAACTACAAGCAGAGAGATTTATATCCACTGAGCACCCCCTTCTAGCTGCAAGCTCTGGCCCACTTTATATGTGAGTACAAGTGCTGCGTAAAAAAAAAACATACCTTTCCTCCTTCCTCTAAATAGAAATCCTTTATTTCTAAATACAGAATACCAAAACTTGTGTTTCTCACACAGCCCTAATTAAAATTAATGTGGATAAGAAATGTGTTTGACAAAGGACCAAGGGACTTTGCCACTGTAATCACACAATTCAGTAAAAAACAACATATCCCTGTTTCTAGAATGACAGTTTAAGGCTACATTTTGTAGTTACTGAAATATATGGGAGGTTTAGCTCTGCAATTGAATGCAGTGGGAGCAGGACTGATGTACCAGAGCCCTCAAGATTACTGAGGCATGTGAATATTAATAGTAATCAAAATATTGTGATGTGATAGCAGTCAATGGGTGGTATGTATTTAGTGTTCCTACTGTGCTTATAAAAAGGCATGGAGCTCTTATGTCATTATTTCATGCAGGGTGGTTTTCATTAACACTAACACACCTCAGTTTTAGACATTTCAAATTCTTAAGTAATAGTCAGGGAAAAGTCAAGCTGTTCACATTATTCCCAAACCTCATCCCTTCTATTTTTTAATGACATACTGCATTGTGCTAATGTTATGAAGTTATTTGTATAGCTTTTCTTTTAATGCATGTGCTCTCCACTTCAGTACACGAAATGAAAAACAAAATTGAAACTGTATTTCTGGTGATGAGCTGTGAGCAGCCATTCAAGGAAAAGAACTATTCTTTTTCATACTGTTCCTGTTTAAATGACATTGTGATTGTCTATGTTTATCAGCTGTTCATCAGATCAACTCAGTCCAGTCTTTCAAGCTCAACTGGGATCTAAAATTAATCTTTGCCTTACACGCACCATTTAGCAGGAGCAAAGGCTTTACTAATCAAAACCAGGCAGTTATTAATACAGCACCGCATGTTCAGATTTTACTCTCACTGGCATCTGTGTGTTGTGTTATGCATTATAACTGATTTGGACTTTGTAAGTGCCTACCTGTTTGCTGATAGTAGAGAGACAAGACAGACTACTGTCTGTCTACTTGCCTGTGCAGTGATAACAGGAATAAGTCAGTAAACTCCACTCCCATTAAGACATTTATTTAGCAGACTTGCTTCTGTATATGCACAGGGAGCAGACCTGCTAGATCAAGTGTTATTTTTCCATATCCACTCTGTAAGGAACCTCTGGCATTTCACTATGGCAATTTCCAACTAAGGGTAACATACAGAGACAATGGCATTCCACCATGGCAATTTTCGATTGTCCCCCCGAACTTACTCCTATCCATCATTTTAGTTACCTTACTGAAGTGTCTATACTAGCAAAGCAGTATTCTTGGGCTTTTTCTTTAGACAATGAAGAGAGACAACGAGACGAGTCCTCAGAGAACTAGGAGAAATACTAGTTCTGGTCTCTGAAAGGATCTGCTTTTTTATTGACCATGCAAGAAAACTAAACTAACTAAGTACAAATAATTCTCAGAGTATAAAGTTTGATCATACAGTTTTGGCGTTCAGCCAAAACCAAAATTACAAAAATTCATACAAGCATCCACAATGCATGGCTGGCTTCACAGATCTTTTTCTGATTCATCCTTACATTGGTAAAAAGGAAAGACAGCTTCTCAAGGAGCCAAGCCCTGTTCCCCTCTATCCATGAAACCAAAGCACATCCATCAGGAACAGCCTAACACAGTCAGACTCTGGAGCTGAAACCTCATGGCCTAGGTCTTCAATCAGCAAGACAATGGTCTGTCGACCAAAAGCAGTATCAAACTTAAACAAAACACAGTTAAGTGTACAGCAATCCAAGCTACCCCCCGGTTAATGCTGCCTTGGGAGGCAGAAAAGAGGCAGGTTGTCCTACCATGACAGCTACAGCATGCAGCTGAAAGGAGGCAGAACTGTGGTTCCAAACCAAGCTTGTATATAACATAAACACATTAAGCCATAGGTATGTAAAACAATTAACAGAACCACAGAAGGGACAAGAACAACAGCTCTTAAATCATCTGAAAACCAAATTTTGTCAAAGATGCACATTTTTCAGCAATTGTTTTAGTTAAAATGACCATGACGTTGAGAAAGAACAATTTTTGAAGTATAATTTTCTTATTTAAAAGAAAGCCAATATTTCACTGAAAATAAGAACAAGGCAGCAGAAAAGGGTTGTTTAACAGAAAGTAGAGAACATATTTTCCTTATTAAAATACAGTTTTAATTGTGTTGCTAGGGCAACAAGTAACCAATATGGTATTAACTCACAAAGCTGAGTTTGAAAATAATGAGATGACATTTGTACTTTACCCCTTTTAAATGTACCCCTTATAAATCAGAAATTTAGCTGTTTAGGGGAAATACAAAAGAATACTTTGACATTATTCACTAACCCGTGAACCATTTCCTGTAGCAGAATATAACAAAAATGGGTAGAGACAGATGAAAAAAAGAGAAGTGTCCTAAAATTCTCAAACCACTGGAGAGAAGCTCCTTAGTGATGCCATAAGTCATTGTAAAATGTCTTGACATAAGAAAAAAAAAATGGAAACCTCAAAAACTCTCAAAAAAGAGAAGATTAAACAAATTCAGGGCACTGGTTATTATATTTGGGATCTAAAAAGGGGGCAATGTTCCTAAATTATTCCCCATATAGACCATCCTGTTTGTATGGTGCCTTACACACCCCTATTGGGTTTCTGTTAGCACCCACCTGGGAGGGAGCCCATTACAAAGTGGCTGGAAGAAGAAAGGGAAATGAGACTGTCACAAGGCACTTTCTCCTTCGAGATGACACAGTTTGCACACCACCAGGCAGAGCTAATGAGAGAGTGACAGTCCCTTACTTTGGTAAATCTACTCCTCGTAATCAATGAATTCAATTATCATAATAATAAAGAGACGTCAGTAGCATTGAACACTCAGCTGCATCAGTTCTCATGGCAACTCTTCACCTACTGTTACACTCATAAGCAGTAACAGTGTTTGTCAGAGCTGTAAATTTGTTAATCAACATCATCATCAATGAAAATTAGCTCGCAGTGCCTTTACTGTTTGTTGTAATTGACATGTTTTTCCATCTTGAAATCACTCTCCAAGCTGTTGTTAATTAACCAGTCCTTTCAAAATATGTAAATATCAGCAACATTTTAAATAACAATAACATTTTATAGTAGAAGAAGTGAGAGAGGCTCATCAGTTGATGTGTCAGTCATCTTGAGAAACCAAGTTGGAAATAAGATGAGTCCCAACAGTGTAGTTTCCCCATACAGATTACATTCCCTTTTTCAAAAATCCTAATCACAGTATGCATAATTTTTGTAGCACAGTCCTTTAAGATCAAAAGGGGGGGAAATGTATACTAGAAAAGAACATTTTTCCTTTTTAGGTGGCTATGCAGTATTTACAAGGCTATGCAATCCATTGATCCAATATAAAGCAAAGGACCTAAGGCCTGATACCTACTTTCACTTTGGAAAAAAAAATCCTCATTGAAATTCTGGTTTGAAGAAGTCTTCTTATGCTCACGTCTCTGAAATGGTGCTATTGAAAACACCAACAAACAGCACCGCTTTCCAACCCTCAACCTTAGAAATCTCTTCTCTGTCTGCCTGTGGTGGTCTCATTTTGGTGCCATTTTGATGGATAAGGAAGCCACTGCACATTCTCAGATGAATTCACACATTAGCCCTCTAACCACAGCAGTGGGTAAAACACAGATCTGCATCGCAGGAAAAGCTGGGCAGCATATGAGAACAAGAGGTATAAGATTCACCAAAGCAAGTCAACACCTCTAGATCAAAAAAAAAATTAAGTGCCCTTTTGTCACATGAACTGGTGGCAGATTTCATTCTGTCAGCTGCGATCTCTCGAAGTACCAGAGTCAAACAGATCAGATGATAGCAGCAGCAGCTCCACTGGTATCTAATGAGGCCTTTCAAACATTTTACACAGCTATGATGCTCCCTCTCCCCCCATCTCTGTCTCCCAAGTTATGTCTTTGGCTCAGATTTCTGAAGTGTAACATGAGATTCAGCCCACATGCAATAAAGAATAGCTGATTTAAGAGTTACAACATGGGGCTGAGCAAAAGGTTTATCAACAGCTAGAGGTACTTTTGGGCAAACTGAGACTTCCTGGCATATAGCCAGCTCATTGTTTACATGGCTGTAGCCACGTGGACTGACAGTAAATGGAGGGTTTAGGCTAGTTTAAACATGTGGTGGTCTGCAAGTGTAAGAAAATCAACAGGAGAAAATCCCATAGGCTGAGCTAAGTGAGTACCCACTACTTTAAATTAGTAATACTTAATTGAAAGAAAAGGAAACAGAGGATGAATACAAATGTGCATTCTCCTTTATCCTCTCCTTTTTATTATCCTTTGATGTTTTAAGGGGAGTTATGATACGGTTTCCTTTTTTTTTTTTTTTTTTTTTTTAAACTTTGCTTGAGATCAAAGAGGCTATATTGTACACTCTTAAAAAAACATGGAGCAAAAAGCAGTTATGACCATTGTCTTTGTGATGAAATGGTCTTTTTGTTTCTAAAATGCCTATCAACAGCCAGTTCTATTAGGAAAAAAAATATCTAAAAATTTCAAAATGATTGAGTGATCTTGAAAGCTCCCAGTTGAGTAAGGAAGCACAAGGCTATAGATTGAATGAGACACAACTAAGATGCTGTGCTTTGTTCTGAGTCCATCATATTGTTCGTTCCTTTCATATAGGACATTGTAAGCTCAGCACATTTATACTTGCAGTCTTCATCCAGTTGGTTTTCTTTCAAGCAAGACAAACACCACTTCAGAACAGGAAAGTTCATTAATACTGGAGGTATATGGCAGACTTTTCATGTCAAATCTTCTGAACATCTTCCTAGATTTTCAGTGGTAGACTGTCTCTAGCAGGATCTCAAATTCTCTCACACAGGAAAAAAAAAAAAAAAAAAAAAAGAAAGAAAGAAAATGATAATCATCTCACATCACTTCTCAGCAGTTTCTGATGTAGCTCAATATTCAGAAAGGACTGATAACAGGTCATGTTTTGCCTGCCTTACAGGCTTGCTCTCTGACCTGGCTTGTCAGTGAGTTAGAAGAACTGCATATTGCTTCCAGTGCTGGGATCATCCATCTGCCTGACTGGTGTGGGCTTCTGGAGAACAAAGAGCTTATTTCTGATACAGACTGCACAAATTGCATTGCTTCATACTGGTCCTCTTCTGATATTTACAGCTGGGCAACTTTCCAGGCTTTGTAGGTTTGAAAGGTGTGCTAAACAGCTGCAAAGATTGCTTCACATCAGGTGAGGCTTAAACAGCTTTCATAGAGTCTTAGGCAGTCTCCTGAGCACATCCAGGATCAGTGAATTTTGATCAAAGCCTATTATCCAGTTCCTTGTGCTCAGTCACGTATAGCAACCTGCCCTAATCTGTATAACCATGAAAATAGTGACCATTAAAAGGACATTTTTTCATTTTTCAGTACTGATTTCAGAGAATGGATGATTTTAGCTGAACTACTGTCCTTACATGACTTGAGGTCGTTGCAGGCTTGTCACAGAAAGCAGATCTATTCCATTTAATTGCCTTCTGTTATCCATTTGACCTATCTGATTAAAAGACTCTGAAACAAAGATTAATACTTTCCTACGGCTTACACATTGCTCCTTGAGGTTGGTAAAGAAAGAGAACCTTTAATGCTCAGAGTTTTATAAGCTGTGCACTTAGAACAAGGTTCCTCAAAACTCAAAGCAGGTGCTGAGCATTTGAAGGAGGCTGGGGGTAGTCCTGACCCCACTGAATTCCTGGCAAAATTTCTGTTGTTTTCACAGGAATAGGATTTCTTGCTTAAACACACTTTTGATGGATTTAATGTGTTATAAGCTTCATCTGTGATGTGCATATTTCTGCAGGTTTGATGTCCCATTCACTGACTATTGATTTGTTAATCAGGACTATTGATCCTGTCCTTAAAAGGTTTTCATATTAAAAAATGCAGATATCCCTCCCTCTGTAACACAGCTAAGTTCAGAGTAACCCACACCAAATATTTAGAATGGAGAAACTTCAAATTATTAGTAAGTTCTGAAAATTTAAACAATGGCAATCTAAATATGCTTTGTATAGAAAAAAAAAAAAAAAAAAAAAAAAAACAGATCTAGATGGAAAGGAATTTAAACTGTGGGTTGGAATGCACTGAAATCCATGATAAAAACAACTGTGAAGTTTCAGAGTTATAAAGACAACTAAATGATAGCACATCATTTTTAAATGTCTGTGTTGTTTATTTTTCCCCAATAAAAGCATCAGCAAACACAGCTTCAGTTTAGATTAATCATTTACCACGTTTGTCACTTCTCTATTTTGGCAGATGCATTGAAAAGAGTATTAAATACAATGTTTGTTTGCTTCTTCATTCCCAAAGTATCCTCGCAGTTAAAAGATAAGGATTTTTCAATATCTTCCAAAAGGGCTTCTTCTCTGTGCACCCTTCATACCAGAACTTAAGTTTACAGATAAGCTGTAAAAACTCCGGAAAAGTATCTCAGCAGAAATGTTGCTTGCCTGTTGTGTGATTAGAGCCAGTGTTATGATTTTGTGCTGGTAATACATGAGAAGATAGAATAGTATATGAGTGAAAGCTAAGTAATTACATTAATTTAGCTGCAGTTCTTCTTTTCAGCCTCTTCACATTTGCTCTTATTACTGAAGTCCTAGCTGAGATCTGACCTTGTAGTAAAACACAGAAGTCCTGCTGCAAGTAGTTTATAATCAAACTAACTCAGAAGAGAAAGATGATGATTTTGTTGGGGCCATCATTGAGGCTTCAAGCAACTTCAGTAGCAAAATAGTAGGTAGTAGGCACAACATTCACAGCTTATGTGTAGGCATTTTTTGGGGCCAGCTGGCGAAAGAAATTGATCCCCCTATAAAGAAGCATGCTCCTGTCACAGAGGTGTTGAATTATTAACACAGAAAATAACTTTAATCTATAATTTTGCTCTTGCAACATTGCCCCACAGGGTTTCCTGGATCCAAAGACAAACATCCAAAGGGGTGACAGTCAGCTGCAGTAGCTGTAAGCAGAGCTCTGAAGGCTCACTGCAGCTGGCCAGCACTTGCTGCCAGCTACCGATGAGAGCCCTGGGACAGTGGCAGAGGAGGAGGAATGCTGCTCTTGCCCTCAGTCTCAGTTATGTCAAACAGCAACATCATCCAGGTCAAAGAGAGTGGGAAATAAAAGCAAGTAACAACCCTGCCACTCTGTGTTGACTGCTAGCTAATGAGGAGGCCAGCATTAAAGGCATGATGGGCTCTGTGGCTGTACTGTCCCCTTGCTCCCTCCCCTCACCTCTGGGTCACCTTACCTGCTGACCCAGAGCAAGCCAGACACAGTGGGAACAGGCAGGGCAGATTGACCAGGCAAGAAGGGAGGAAAGCTGAAGGAGGTTAGCTCCTCAGTGAACACCAGATAGTAAACATATCACATAGTGAGAGCCCAGTCACACAGCTGATCTGTCTTGGTTCTCCCTCCCACCCAATTTTATTAGGGTCTTGTCTATCCCAAAACCTCCTGTGTGATTAACACTGCTGGCTAGCCCCACAGGTGATCAAGGGAGGGTGCAAGGCTCGTGGACACTCATAAAATCTCTGCACTAGTGACACTAATAAAAAGAAACCCAGAAGGGAGGCATACGCCAAAAGTATTACTTTAAAAAGAATCGGTGATCTGGATGGGTAGAGAAAACAGCTGTGTGTGGCACAGGCTGGGCCCTGAGAGAGGGGAAGCAATACAAATGCTTATGTGGCCAGACAGTCTAGTCTGGATCACTTAGGGAATGAGAAAACCATGGAGACTGTTTCAGTACTCTACATGTTGCCACTGATTTCCTAGAAAAAAACTATCAAAGACAATATTTGATATGCATACATCAGGATGTTTTTTCTGTGCCCTAAACTGAGGCTGGGCCACTGGGTTTTTGTTCACATTGTGAACCTCAGTCCTTCCCATCTGTCAGGTCAGAGAAGTGCCAGCAGTCAGCCAAGCCCCGTCCTGGCCCCACCTGCAATGGAGTTGGAGCACCTGAAATCCCTTTGCCAGTCATTCTCCAGCCTCAGAAAGATTCCAGGTTAGGGCTGTTGACAGTAAGATTTTAGTCATGCAATCCTGAAATACGTGCAATTCATGCACTTTGTCAGTTGCTCTCATGCTGAGTTTTAGGATTCTTTACCATTCTTATGCCTCATCACACTGCCATGTCTCCATCTTCCAGCAACCTCTAGTCTCTTTCCTTCTCTTATTCAATCCTATTTATCCATACACATCACATAATTATTGTCTTTTTTTCTCTTCTAAATTAATTTTATTCCAGTTTGACTTCTCTGTGTCCATAATATTGTCTTCACATATGCTTAAAACTAATCTGAATTTTTAGACTGATGAAAAGATTTTCCATTAAAGAGATGAAGGAAAGAAACAAGTACTGAGCTGATTATTTTCTACAATTTATTTTCTTCACAGCAGCTAAGTTGACATAACAGAGATATGTGAAGGATCACTTCCTATTAAATATAAAACCTAGCAGTTTAATAGTTGTACAGCAAAAAAAACCCCACAATGGTCTAGGAATATCAACAGATAGAATAACATCTTAAAAAAAATAACCTTTACCCTAGTACCCACTGCTTACCAATATCAGCAGTCATACCCACAGTAAATCCGGTAATCCCTTCCTCTCAGCCTTGTGCCTGATATTCTTTTCTATGACTTAGTGTGTCTTTAATTAGATCACATAATTCTTAGAGCAGCAACTTTGCGTTTTCACTTTTACAGGAAATTGCTCAGCTCCTTGGGGGGCTGACTAAATGACAAACACAGTAATAACAAATCAACTGATCCTCTTCAACAGGAATTGCAGAGAAGCCCTGTTGACTCAAACACATAAGAGTGAAAATTAGTCACTGATTTGAAAGGAAACAAACTCTCATGTGGAGGAAATACTGATGAAAGCTGTTCTTTCCTCAAATAATTTCAAAATTGAGGATGAAACAAATCCTAATATTTGGCGACTTTGCTGTTGTTGGGAAGAAAAGTCTTTCAGAGCATGCAATCAAAAGAAAGAAGTGGAAAGAACTGACTATATCACATGAATGGAAGGGGAAGGATAGTATATGGCTCTACACAGACTTGCTTTAACTTACGCCTTTTGTCCCCTTAACCATTACACTGAAATCAAATGATTTAGCTTCCTGATTCTAATTTCACCTGCCGTAGGTAGGTTATTCAGTAACCCTAAATTAATACTAACCCCTTTAGGGTTAGCTATTCAGCTAACCCTAAATTAATACTGTAACTAAATACTCTCTTGGACAGTGCTGTACTTCTTTTAATTTGGGGACCTGTACTTCTGTTAGTTTGGGGAGCTTAGATACCAAGTGTTGGATTCAGTTGCCAACACATAGGCATCTATTGCCATCTATTGATATCTGCCTCAGCCTCCTGCTGCTGGTCCAGAAAGACTTCAGAAAGGTTCTGTGCCAAACCTTCCTTTCCTACTGAGTGGTCTGGATTCCCCATGGTGTCTCAAGGGGCATGAGACTCCTGCAGTGAAACAGTTGCCCTAGCCACTGGGGCACATGCTGATTTGGAGACACCTAGATTTAAGAGATGCATTTCATTCCACTTTAAAACACTGCAGCTGATTTTGAATCAAAATCATTTTTACTGATGACTGAGAGATGAGAAGTAAGCCTTTTTCTAGCTGACAGTACTTCAGCAGATGGCTAGAATAACCAACCCTCTATTACTAGGTGGGAAAGACTGTCAGAACCCTGCTGCTGAGCTCACAAGACTACTTTAATTTCAATAAGACTTCAGAGTCAGTTAGGTTTCTCTTTGCCAGGAAATCACTAATAATATAAGTATGGAATAAGATGCTTACAAATTGCTCTTCCCTGAAGGGGAGAGAACACTGAACAGTTTAACACACCACATACACATAGTGGCTTGTAACACAGTCTATGTACAGCATATTTTGTGTGAACATGTGCATATTTTAAGGGGAAAGCTCAGTGTGCGGTGAGTGCCTCTTCTGTTTGTGGTTTTGTGGTAGCAAAAATAATAAAACTACTGCAATTGCCTTCTTCCAAGTAGTATTCATTGATTTTTTTTTAAAGGAAGTCTGATACAACTTGAGTAGGAACTACCAATTCCTTAAGTCCTTTGAAATTTTTAGAAATCGCTCAGGTTTGTCAAGAAATGGTACTATATCATAATACTTCTTGTAATAATTCTCATTCACATATATCATTCTTGTTCACATTCCAGTGCAAGGGATCCAAGGCAGTAGGCATCACTGAAGACACTTAAAATTCACCCAGAACCAAATGAATCACTAACCTGGTGTAATATGACTTCACTATAAAGAACTCTCATAGGACCTGGATAGATGTTCATTATACTGCATGTTCCTTATGATCAGTTTTGACAATTGACTGCACCAGGAAATTAGGAAGTGTCCAAGTGACACTCAACATACAGCTCTTTAAGGAGAACTCTTCATGTAAGTTTTAAATATTGATCAATCTTTAAACAAAACAGTAAAGAAAATTAGAAGGAAAAAATATGGTATTGATTAGGAACCAGCTACCTTAACTTTAGCTGAGCATCCAGAAGTCAGACATTTAATCTAGGCTACTTGTCTAGGCTCCATTTACCGTTAGTGGTTAGAGGTAATTGGTGATACATACCTCTGGGGTGTAATTCAACCTACCTACTTCAAATATATAGTTTAGGACAAAATGAAAGCCTTTGAAGGTGCCCCTCTGTCTCCACTGCCTTTAGAGGAAGATTAGAATACTGGTGCAGAAGATACCTAACTTCTAAATGGTTAAATGAGATATGATGAATCCTTCCTTTATGTCTTAAATCTAACTTATGTATTTATAAAAGGAGAAAAAGGCAAGGCAAGGCAATCAAACTGAGCAATCCTATATATATGTGCACCTGCCAAACAAAGCAAAATAGTAATGGAATAAATGTGGGGTTGGTTGTTGCTACATTAAAAAATATATATATAATAAAAAATAAGTTAAAAAAAAACAAAGTTTTTTGAAGATGAAGTTTTATGAAGATAGATCATAAATCCAAAATAGCATCAATGCTGGATATTTAGTGATGCAACTGAGACCAGAATGTGTCCCTCTGTAGTTTTGTCCAGTTTCTATTTGAAACTGAATTTCACCAATAGTAAATTAGAATTCTCTGGCAACTGGCCCATAACCTTTAAACTTTTCTGCCTGATGATTCTGTTTGATAGTGTCTCTGCCCATGGCAGGGGGGTTGGAATTAGATGATCTTTATGGTCCCTTCCAACCCAAACCATTCGATGATACTATGGTCTTAATACACAAAGGGTTTTTATCAGTAAACTGTATCTGGACTGGAACTAAATTCCAACACTGACTCCTTCTCTGTACCACAGCATTTTTATAAAGCTGAACAAACATACTACATTGAACCCAGGGCTTTGAAGTGTAAACAGTAATACGCTATAGTAACACAAAATATTCCAAAAATAAGATACTTATAGCCAAATTATATTCTGCAGTATGCAGTGGCTAAACAATGCAATGTTTTTAACTGCAAAGATACTGCAAAACTGCAATTTGTATTTCAGTGATGTCTGAAATGGATTATCATTCCTGTCTCATTTTTACTTTTTTTCCTTCTTACTTTTTAACTTTTTTTTTCCCTATGCATTTATTACTAAAACCACAAAGGAATTATAAGCCTGACAGTCTCATTTCAGAGACTTAATGTGATGACTACTAAAAGACCTTCACCCCTTATGCATATATGAGGAAATTAAGTTACCTGAAAAGACTTTTGTTATCTGGCACAATCCCTCTTTTCTGCAAAGGAAATGCTGAATTTCTGGAAGTAGGTTTACCTGTACATTAAAACAAACAAAAAAAAAATAAAGAAAGTTTTAATGCTTTCATTCATATAATAGTTACTTTTTTTTTTTTTTTTTTTCATTTTCTTTTCCTGGATTCTTCAATGGTTTCATGTTTAATTTACCAAGGACTCTTCAGGCACAAAAATCCTGTCAGTTTTACAACTTTGCCATCCCTGTAACATAGAATACTGAATGTAAAGTATGGACTATTCCTCCATGACCATCACACAACAAAATTTCATATTTATATCTCTCCTCCTGGTTGCTGAGTTTTTATCCCTTCTCTGCCCTCGTTTTTAGTTTCTGCAACTTCTCTGTACTCTGCTGGTTATCAATCTCTGTCTCTCATTGCACGGAAATAGCCTCTTGAATTTCCGTGCTTGGGAACAGTGGTAAACTAACATAACTAAGCCATATCCAGGCTCTGCAACAAAGAACTGTGTTGCACTGTGGTATGGACATGCTGGCTGCAAAGAATGTTAGGCCAATATTTAAAGTTATCCAGAGATATGGGCCATCTGGTTTAGGTCCCTGCTGTTCTGCAGACTTCCTGATGGAACCTGGACAATTCCTTTGATCACCTCATGTCTCTTATCCATGTGAGAAACTTCTGGACATCGCAGAGTGCTGTAAAGATTATTATATAAGGCTTAGATACAGCAGTATGCATAGAATGAGCAAAATGCAGTTTGCAGAAGCCTGAGAGGTTTTATGATCTGAGACCTGAAATCAAAGCATCTGTGTTTCTAGCAAACTGGAACTGCTATAATATTTTCATTTGGATATACCAAGATAGCACAATCTGTCCCAGGGAACCCCAATGTACATTCTTCTAGCTTGGACTTCATTAGACATGACAGTGGCATTTTGTATACTTATGAACTCAATACCTGAACTTTTTAAAATTAATTAAATTAAAAAGCTTTTTAAAATTAGCTCAATTTCTCCCAGTCTCCCAGGTCAGAGAGTCTTGCTGTTATTATCTACGCTGGTTTAGTTGAATGTTAAGACAAAATGTGTCTATAGTTTGGTTTCACCTTTTTTTTCAAAGACCTATGTTTAAATCACTTATATATTTTCACTAACAGGCCAGGTATTTGTTTAAACCTTTGCATATCTGAGTAACCTAAATCAGACCCACGATATGGTCAAGTGAAAAAAAAAAAAAAAAGGCAATCCTGAAAATACACACAAGTATTGGCACTATTGATCCTTTCAAATGTGAGTAAACTGATTGCTGTGCCAGAGCAGAGAACTCTTGTGAAGTCCCTGGAGGATGACACCAGTTCAGCTCAAACATTATCAATTGTATGTGTACTGTCACTGTTTGAAGAGGTGCCTGAATTTTGTTTACAAGTAGCAATTATGTTAGATAAAACTCATGAGTAATACAAACTGAAGCCTAAATTTGTCCAGCTTTATCTTCTGCCTGTGCTAATATTCTAAAATTTTGTATGCATTTGCTAATTTTTCTTCTCATTTCTAAATTTTCTTTTTCAAATGGAGTACTTATTTAAAATTCCTTTAAATTCTGTAGATGCTTTTGATGCCTGACATTCTGTTTAGTGTGGTTAAGAATGACGTTCAAACTAAAGAGGAGAAAAGCAAAACTTAACAAACAGTTGTAACAATTTTCATTCAATTTATATTGAAATGCTGACTTCAAAAATGGCATACTATGTCCAAATGAGAAATTGCTTTTGATCTCTGGATGATATATAAAGAATGAATTGTTGGTACATGACAAGCATTTTTCAGAATGTAGGAACTCGAAGAAAAATGTTTTATAGCTGTTCAACCAAGCTCATGCAGTGTAAAATGAGTATCAGATACATTTCTTTTTGTGAGTGGGTGCTGAAAATTTGGGCTAGCCCTGTGCCCTCATTCCCACAAAGGATAACACAAAATTTCATACCTTTTGGAATAACTCTAGATGATGCAAGTCATCTCTTTGAATGCAGCTAGTACCATCATTTTTTCTGGAAGATAAGCAGATCAGAAGATCCCAAGGGCTTATGCCACCTATCAGGAATGAAAAGAAGCATACTGAGAAAGAAAATATCATGCAATTTGAACAAAAGATACTTGAAGCAAAATCATGAGGAACAGCAAATTGTTGGAGTGCTGAGTACATGAACAGTTATAGGTGGCAAAGGGGAAAATGACATTTTTACTACCAGGCTTTGGATATATATTTAGGGATTTCACAGTTGGCACCTCCTGTTATATCTGAGACAATTACTGATAGCTACCAATGTCCAGTCCCTTGGTGTCTGATCTGAGATGATAGAAATCACCCATTTAACTTCAGAAATTAAAAAGTTCAGCAACATGGTGCTGCTTTAATCTGTTATTTTTTTTCTGAACTCCCCAGTACTGCACAATATGCAATACAATCTTCTGTGTTCTTTCATTATTGGGAAGCAAATTTTACAGGAATAAATATTGGTCATGTTATTGCAAACTGCAGGAGTTCCTAGTCTGAATTCTGGTGTAGCAGCTTCCTAAATATTAGATAATAGATTACCAACATGTAGAACTGGTGCACAGGGGGAAATCAAGTTGCACTGAGCAAATAGTTAGATTCTGCATCACTGATTCTTCTTTTTTTGGGATGAAGCTGACCTGTGAGACCCCAGGGTTCTATTTTCAGCAAACAAGCAGCACTGGAGTCAGAGACAACTGCCTGAGAGAAAGGCAAAACTCATCAATTCTACCAATTAAAATACCGTTATAGGCTGGATACAAATAGGTCTTGGAGTCTGCCCATAATGCAGTGTGTGATGTGGTGTAGAGAAGCCAATGTAGCTTGAAACTAGCTGGGTCAGCTCCCTGAAGTGTTTTTGTTTGTTTGTTTGTTTTGTATATAACCTTCATAATCTGAACTGGTTAGAGATGGTGGCATTTCTGAAAAGATTAACAGGATCACTGTATCTCTTGAGGACACCGGAAATACATTAAGTAAATTGTAAACCACTTCAGTGACAGGATGACCAAAGCATCCTGTAAAGCATCTATGGCAGGGTACAACATTTGGTCAAAGATCTCTACAGGGCAGCTATTTCAGCAATTAGTTGATTGGTTCTTTTTCCTAAGGCTGGGAAGATTACATGCATTTTATTTAATTTCTAAGATATCCTAATTGTATAAGATTACCTCTTAATTTAGTCCCACTGACAGCTCACAAAGATATTTATTTTGGCTGATTTCCCTCTCTAAAACATATTTTTTCCTATCCTAGTCACAGCGACAAACACAAAACTGGATGAAGATTTTACTTATGGAGAGTTAACATTCAATTTACATTAAGTACAATAATGAACTGGTGGCGCAGAATAGGCCCAGGTTTATGGAATTAGCCATCACATTTTAATGTTTATAAGCCATGCTACAAAGCTAATGAGATGAATTTTAGGTACATTGCATCCATTATTGTAAAGAAATCTTCAATTTCACATTACAAGAACTAGTATTATGGTACAAAAATAATTAAGGTACGTGAAATTTACGCATGGCAAATTCACTACATAATCCTTTGTGAAACATTCAAAAACATTCAAAAAACTGCAGGTTGATAAAAACAGCATAGATGGCAAATAAAGCATTGAAAAAACATACAAGCTAGTACTTCAGTGTAAACAACCTACTCGATGGTCTTAACAAGGTATGTAATTACCAGATAAGCAAGACATTATGCCTTTGACTAGTAAACACCTTTGAATAAATCATTATAATTACATACAAAGCACAATGTCTAGCAGTGTGCAAATTGAAAGGGTGCTGTAGGGAACTCTATTTCTCAGAAGTAGTTCACTTCCTTCCTGTGTTTATTGCTATGCATCCTGGCCGGGAATGAATTTGATCCCTGACTCCAAAGGATTCACTGCACTGTGTATCATTTGCCCTTAGGACACAGCAGAGTGATCGATATGAATGCACCAAAGAAAACAAAAGGAAAAAGGGCCCTCTGACCTAGCTCATTTCTGAATCAGTGCCCGGGACGCAGAGCAGATAGCTGCTAGGAATAATTTTTCAGGATGGGTTGAATGCCTGCCACTATTTGTGTTTTCTATTTAAAGTGATTAGACATCTAGCCAGTTACTTCAGTACAGAACAATCAGAACTGAAACATCCCTATTTTTAGAAAGCCGGAGACTTCCTATTAGAAAAACAGTGTGCACCTAGTGCTGTCTCCCGCATTCAGGCTAACAGAACACTCAGACTTCTATTTATTGTATTGATACATTTCTAATGAATTGCACTTGGAAAAAAAAATGTTCTTGGAAAACAAACATAAAAGGCATGTGTTATAAGCCTCATTTAGTTCTAGAACTAACCCTTCCATGAAAAGAGCTTAGACTTTGCCTGTGTCATTCCTCACACAGTTTAACATTATTAGAAAATGAACACCTGTAATCAGGAAACCATGAATCTGTCTTCCTTGTATAAATTTGACAATTATAATCCTATATCTAAGCAAGCAAAATTGCTGGCATTCTTAATATTTCAGTAACACCAAATGGGCCAGGCAAAGGATCCCAAGGTATCATGCACTGTATTTCATCACAAATCCTTTTCACAGAAATTACAACTAAAGGAAAGCAAGATATGTTGTGTGAGCTAGAACAGTCTATAATAAAAGAGAAAGGAAGCACAGAAGTGACAGTAATAATTCAAGACATCTACATGGAAAACAACATGTTTCAATATGTTTTAGAGAAGAAACATTAATTCATTTTAAATTATTCCATCTTCAATGTACACGGTGTTTTGATAATTTCCCACATACTTCATATCACAAGTGGGCTTTGAGAGGACATTTGAAGTAGAGCATTAAAACGGCTGCTTTATTTCTGAACAATTTAACTGCTAACAATTTGCATGAAGGTTTTTCCACATAAGAGGTTTTGTCTACACTTACTGAAATCTCTTTTGCCTTATTCAGTAATCCAGTGGAGCTCAGCATGAAGTAGCAGTAGATCAGATAAGGAATACGATGTCCCACCTCATGGTGATGATCTTTACTGCCTTGTATTTCTTTGCATTTTCAGTGGACAAGAAGAAGAATGGTAACTTCTTAAGACAAGAAGTTACAATAGTCTGTTCATCCCTTCTCTGAGCATCTTTCTGAACCAAAATTTTTGTGTTCAGCCTGTTAATAAAGGCCTTGCCTACAAAAGTAGTGTTCATTCACAGAATTACATCTTACTATAAAGGTAAAATTATGCTAATGTGGATTTAGCTTATTCTGGCAGCATGATGTGATGCTTGAGCACCACAATATCAGAAGGACATAAAGCTATTATAGATCGTTCAAAGGAGGACAATGAAGATGGTGAAGGAGCAGAGGGGCAGGCACTGAGCTCTGCTCTCTGGGGACAGCGACAGGACCCGAGGGAATGACATGGAGCTGGAAGAGGGAAGGGTCAGGCTGGGGGTTAGGGAAAGGTTCTGCACCCAGAGGGTGGTCAGGCACTGGGACAGGCTCCTCAAAACAGTGGTCACGGCACCAGAGCTCAAGAAGCACTCGGACAGTGCTCTCAGACAGATGGTCTGATTTTGGGGTGTTCCTCTGTGGAGCTAAGAGCCAGTCCCCTCCAGCTCAGGATATTCTATGATTCTGTGATTCTATTCATCCATCTTTTCCAGCTCTTTCCCCCTCCTGTCCTCTAAACTACACAAATGATACTAGTAAGACTTTAATTTTGCCAATATACCTCTCTAAATGAGAATCCTCTCCCAGGCAGGGTTAATATCACAAAGAAATCACATCCTCTGAGGAATTCAACTGACACACGAAAAGATCTGGCTCTCCTACAAAGCCAGATCTAAACACCTGCACAGAACTAATGTAAAAGCTGCAGCATCAGTTTACATATTTACATTTGTGGAACTTTATGTGGAGGCTGTGCCTAGAAATTGTCCAGCTAAACTCAGCAACAAACCCAGCAAGACCGTAACATCCTGAATTTTCAATAGAAGTGACAGCATTCTTAGAGCAACTTACTGGATAAAATGGAAACTTAAAAGACTGAGTAGGCAAATGTAGCAGTCTTTGTAGCTCTGTCTTGCAGTTCCAGCTTAAAAAGTGTTTATGTACTTCAGATGCACTTTTCATGTATACCTGGGAACTGTATACCTGAGTTGCTAATCCAAGAACTAGCAGTACAGCAGTCTGTAAGACACCAATCCACTGTGACCACCTTTAATTACTCATCTTAATTAGACAAAGTACATGCTATACAATTGAAAGAGCAATAAGTTTGAACTGAAAATCAACACAATGTATAAATTAATTTTTTAATCAAGACACCATTGTTTAAATTGGCTTTACTCTGACATATTACTTGGAATAATTAAAATGGTTAATAACAATCTAAGGAGAAAAACAAACATGTTTTTACCAGCAGTGGGAATTCAGAGACCAATAAAAACAGTTAGCTTTTCTAAAAAAGTATTCTGCAGAGAGTTTTTGTCTTCTGATGTCATAAATCACAGTGAACAGAAATAAAATAAAGATTTAGCGGGGTTTTAAACTTAAAGCATACACATTTTACAGATCAACTTCAAGAATTTCTGGAGGTGAATGCAGATTTCTAAAATGAAGTAATCTTTTTCCTAACTTTGAAATTAAAATGTTATCCCCACAGGCTATGGCATTGGAGTAATAATTTTGCAGGAAATCTGGTAAATGCATGCTTAAAATTCCATGGAGTTTTAATCTTCTGTGTGCATGCACAGAAAAATATTCTTTGATTTAATCAAGTGAATAAGTTTCATCTCAATACCATAGATTGAAATTTCATTTTTTAGTGTTAAGGTCCCCATCCTGAATTTTGAAATGAATGAACTTTGAAAATCAAATATATTTTTCATCGTTTATGCTTGTCTTCCTGTACTTCATTTAAGCTGGGAAATGAAAAGGCCAGTCAGCTTTATTTTTATTTTAGTTTCTAGTCAATTTGTAATTTTGCACTCTCTTGCCACCATCACTATTAAAAATAACTAATTTATAAGCACTACAGGATAATAAGAAACAGCCAAGAAACATTGGTTTGTCAAGAACACATCACATAAAACCAGTTTAATTTCTTCTGATGGAGTAACTGATTTAGTGAATAAAGAGGAAATAGTAGCAATGAAACAATTTGACTTCAATAACTCTTTTGACAGTGTTTCCACATAACATAAGGTGAGTGCATAGTTATTTAAAAATATATATATATCTACAGTGTCACAGTGGATATTTTTGCAGCAGAACTTCCAAAGTCCCCACTGTACACTTAGTTGTGTTCAAATTTTTCATTAACAAATTGAATGATGGAATAGCAAGTGTATTTATAAATAGCAAATGACACCAGGTTTAGAGGAAGAATAAGCACTTTGGAAGACATGATCAGAATTCAAAATGGTTTTGATAAATTAGTTGAATTCAACCTGAGGAAATTCAAAACAAGTTCAATGTGATATAATTCAGATGGAGAAATCAGATGGACAGATACAAAGGGCCAGAGAGCACTACTGCAGAAAAGGGCCAGATTCATAAACTGCATTTCTATCAACAATATAATATCATTATAAAAAAGACGAATAACCTTTGAGTTGTTGGTAAAGATTTATGGGGACTGAAAGAGCTGAATTTCCCCCCTTAGAATTGTAGTTTGAATTTATTCCATGCCACACAGAATTCTAAATAATAGAGACCTTCTCATTAAAATTGTAACCTTGCAGACATTACAAGCTGCAACCAAGCCTGGTTATGAATGCTACATACAAGAAATAGGAGGCAACAGGAAATGGGAGGTGAGCATTCTGCTCCAGTCAGCATTGGCCACATCCCACAGTAACACTTCCCCAGTTTTGGAAAGCATGGTTTTGGTGAAGGGTTACAAGAACCACATAGGTTTTGGAACACCTTGTACTGGGTCTGGCTAGGATAGAGTTATTCTTCCTAGCCCCCAATATGGTGCAATGTTTTAGATTTGTGCCTAAAACAGTGTGAAAATATGCCAATATTTTATCTGCTTCTGAGCAGAGCTTGCACAGTGCCAGTGCCCTCTCTGTTTCTCACTTTGACCCCCAGTGAGTACACTGGGAATGGGCAGGAGGCTGGGAAGGGACACAGCTGGGACAGCTGACCCCAGCTGACCAAAGGGGTAAGCTGACACTTACCACATAACCTCCAGTCTCTGCAAAATGGCTGGGCATTGTTCTCCTTGTGGGAAGTGATGAGTGATTGCCTTCTGCATCACTTTTATTCCGCCCACACCACTTTTTATTCCCCCTTCACTTAATAAACTGTCTTTATCTTGCTTTTGCTCTTCTGACTCCCCCATTCTGCTGCAGGGGGAGGGAAGGAGTGGCTGCTGGGTGCTCAGTTGCTGTCTGGGGTCAATCCACACTTGAACCATGATGAAGATCAAAACAATTTTCATTTTTTTAATGTTTTCTCTAAAACAAGGTGGAGATAGGAGATGTCTTTCCCATAGAATAAATATTTACTTACCTGAAATCAATTGTCCTCTCTAATTCACAGTGAAGATTATATAAAGAAAAGTTTCTAACTGCAAGAATGAAGTACTGGAATAAGTTACTTTACGTGGCTATAGAACTTCTGCCAAGGGAAATCCTGAGATTTATACATGACATATTTTTTAAAGAACTTCCCTTCTGCTCTATTTGAAACATGTTTTCAGGCAACTCTATGCTGCATGGACTTGAAGACAAGTTTTTCAGAAAGAGATATTCTTCTAGGTTACCAAATATTAAACAATTCAAATATATTTTTGGCACGTTGAAATCCTGATCTTTAAGGAAAAATATAATGAATGCAAGTTTTAGTGTCAAGTATCATGGCTCCTCATAGCCTGTAGAGGAAAAAATAAATTAAAAAAAAAAAAACCACTCTGCTCTTGCATGGTCAGGTAGCACAGACTGAACTGAGTTTGGTGAGGAAGCACTTACTTATGGAAGTAGCTGTGCACAAATCCAGATTTGCAATGACAGACTGAAACATCTTACAAAGTAGCTGCAGCCCTGCAATATAATCAGTTTATAGGGAGCCAACAATTTGGTAGTCAAGAGTATAGAGTAGAAGAGCTACCAGATGTCTTTGAAAGACAAAATTAAAGCCTTGTTGACTGGTTCTCTACACTAGGCTGGATTTTATGTCCCCCAGCATCTCACAGGGCAGCAGCATTAGGCAGGCTGTGTGATGGGTTTGGGGGATGTGGGCATTCCACACCTCTGAAGATCTGAGCTTAACTGAAAGTGCTCCAGGGGAAAATATCCTTTGAGGCCTATTTCTGGTTATGGCAGCTCGGCTGTCTCACTAGTGTAAAGATCAGAATGTTGCTTGTTGGACTGAATGCTTTCTCTTTGTTAATAATCTGGGATTTAAAAAGATTTTAATATCCCTATTTTGTGTGTTGGGCTTTTCCTAAAGGAATGTCTCTTCTCTAGGTTTGCAGGAATTAAAGAATTAGTTATCTGAAGTATTTCATTTTTTCTTTTAATGTGGCTCTTGATAGTCATGAGCTACTGCCAGTTTGAACTTACTACCCCCACAATGAAGAAATGATCACTCTGATAAGGGAAGATGGCGTAAGAAAAGATGGTCATGTGTCTAATATTTTCTGAACTGGACTGAAAGACAGCTGTTCATCCTCCTGCGTGTAAAGCTCTCACTGTTTCACACAGCATGTTCCATGCTACTTGTTGAGACTGACTGTACTCTTCCATAATGCACAGACCAGCCCAGTAGCCACCTGTTTAACTAGTCAGATTAGGCCGAAATCTTTTTACGCATTAATTACAGTGAAATATTAGAAGTGTAAAACCAAGCCAAACCAACAACAACAACAAAAAAAACACTCTATGTATGAGGCTGAGATTGTTAGACACAGTCAGTTCATTCACGAAATACTTTGTATGGGTTCTGTACGGATGCCAGGGAAAGGCTAGAGGAATCCTGAGGACAGTCATTATTCAGCCCCCTTGGGGATGATCAGGGTTTTACCTTGGCTCAGCTGCCCCATAACCAAGAGAACCTGAAGTTCCAAGGGAAGCGTTCTTTTTGGAGCAGAGGCTGGAAAGAAGCAAGTGGAGTCAGTCTAATTCTCAGGACAGCTCATCTGTCCCTGAAGAGCTTAGCACAACGTGCCCCATGCTCAAGAATTAATACCAAGCCACAACTGAGTTCAGCATCTGGGGCATGAAATAGCCACTTTTAGTCCTAACAGAAGGCCTCATCCATAAAGACAGGGTGATGCTTGACTATTCTGTATCTCTTTGGCAATTATTGCAAACAGATGTTAGAACTAATTCAAATGGGAGGCATAATGCTTCCAATCTCACCTAAAAATAAATAAATAATAAAAAGTAAAAAGTAAGTTATTTTCTAGTGTTGTTTTTTTTTTCTTTCTCTATATCAGAAAGGTCCAAGCAGAAGTTCTGCTTTTCTTGTCAATCCAAACCAGAAATTTTAGAAGTACAAAAATGAATGAGCATAACAATCCAAGAGTTACCAGTTTCTTCCAGAAGAACTCTTCTCAGATTTCTGGAAGATGTTTTCTTTTTTTCTATCTAGTATGAGACACTAAAACTGGCTTGCAACTACCCACAGTGTCAACCAGTTACCATCTGGAGTTAGGAGGTAACCAGTGACCTCACTGGAGGAAGTGCTAGTACAAGGGAGATGATTTTCTCTAAAAGAAGCAAAATAAACCTATTGCAGGCATAAAAACAAGAATGAAGTAGAGACAGGACAATCTTTTCTCCATTTATACTACCTTCCTTCATGTAATATATTTACAATCCTTTCTTCAATCAACAATTTAACCCTACTGTAAGTGATGTCCATGAAGGCATATGAAGACCTGCACCAAATGATTTAAAGTGGTGTTTTTTAATTTGCAGATAACTGCTTGTTTGTAAGACATCAGAAAGCAGTGCACAAAGAAAAAAAAAAGAAAAAAAGTTACAACATCATTAAACTATATCCACATTCTTTTCTGTGCAACCAAAGAGTGAACAGACTACTCAAATTAAAAGTAACTAAAGTACATTCAATAGTAAATTTAGTCAGTTTGGGGGCAAGGAGTACTGCAGTATGTAAAGCAGGTGCATTAGATGGTTCTTGGTTTATCAGGAGGGGTAGTGTCAAGCTAAGAATAATTCTCTGCTGAGTTCTATTTCAGATTGTAACTCTTACAACCTGTATTTTTTATCATGGAATAATCTGTGAACTCAAGCTATGAAAATATGCTATTAGAATTCTTTGTGATCTACACTAGAGTTCAATAGCAAACAGAAGGAAAATATGTAGTCCCGACCCAATGGCAAGCACATCAGGGCATTTCAAACACTCAAGCCTGTTATTCCACTTTTGTGCTTACACACAGTGCTTTGGATGAATATTCAGAGGACTCTGGAACAGTCTCCACATATGGGTACTTTCTGCACAGCAAGCCTCTTGTGAAACCAAAAGCATCTAGCTATCCAGTACAATATGCTCTATTTGTATGCAGGCTATAAAGGTTTACATCCCTAGCTGTTCCCAAATGCTGCAATTCTTACACTATATTTGTATTTTTACACATCAGGTATGTCACCACAGCCAAAGCTTCTAGACATGTTTCTCACTCAGACAAGAAAGCAGAGTGGGACTGAGACTTAACCTTCTCTGGGACAGAAGTGCTCAGTATGTAGCTGAAGCACACACGTAGCTGTGACAGATCTGTCACAGCTCAGCTAAGCCACCTGTGTGTGTGCTTCCCTACCTGCTGTGAAGATGCAGAAGGAAACTCTCTGTCAGGAAGGCCAGATGGATATTAACCAGGCCACTGAAGATGGACTGGGATGAAGAGCCAGGAAAAAAGGAGAGGATGTGATGTGGGGAGGGTGGAGGTCATGCAGTTGAGATATGTAGGGATTGGATTGGGATGAAGAAACTCATGCGGAGGGCAGCTCTGTAGTTAAGAAGTTATTGTCCATATGCTGTGTCTTTTACAGGGAATAAAAAAACGATGTCCCTATTCTGGTAGCAGGGCTTGGAGCTGAGCAGGAGAGGTGTCAGTGAGACACACTCTGACCAAGAGCAAGAAATCAAAGCATCACCAGATTTTCGCATCAAGGACATGAAAGGAAGAGTCTGCACATCCCATCTCTGGGATAACCCACATCTCTTTTAAAGTGCAATTCTGTGAAAATAATCATGCAGATAAATTGTTTCCTTAAATAAATGGCACCAGAGGAGTGCTCGTCTACTCTTTGCTGGTGGGAAAGAGAGGGGATCCATCCCACACTGGGAGGAAGACCTCAGCTCTGTGCTGCATGGAGGTGCAAAGAAAAGGTTCCGCACCCAAAGGTGGTCAGACACTGGGACAGGCTCCCCAGGGCAGTGGTCACAGCACCGAGCTGCTGAAGTTCCAGAAGCAAACACTCTCGGCAACAGTGTCCTAGAAGCAATGCTCTTAGATATATGATCTAATTTTTTTTCTTTTTTCTTTTTTTTTGGGTGGTTCTTTGGGGTCCAACTTGGATATTCTGTGATTCTAAGGGAGAAGGAAGAGATTCATGCCTTGAGGGAGAGAAGAACTCTGCCCTGTACAGGGAAGGGCAGAGAACCACATGGCTCCATGTAGTGAGGATGTGGGCACTCTGCTCTCCAAGCCTCAAAGAAGAAGGAAGAGTTACATTCTGATCTGTGCCAAGGAACAATCCCCTGCCTGACACAATTCCCTTTGGATAACCCTCAGTGCTACATGATCCAAGTTACTCTGACAAATAATTCTTGGGACTGAGTCCAGGAAAGAATTTAGTATCACTGTTCTGCACACCCTAAGGCAAAGTCATGTGAAAAAGCAGCATACAGTTATCAAGTGGAAGGATGCATCATGAGCAAGTGAGTCAAATGAAAGTTGAAAAGAGTGCTTGTCACGGCTTTTGAGTACCTATCAACAGCCTGCACTGTCTTCTCATAAAACTCCATTTCCAGCTCTTCCTGGCTGTGGGGATCTGGTGTGCAAGCGTGTGCCTGGGGCTCTGGGTGCTGCAGCTGGAAGGGACCAGGGCTCAGAGCCCCATGTGTCCGGGGTGGCCGCAGCCGAGTGAGGGTGGGTGGGCGAGTGAGCACTGATGGGTAGGTGAGGCTGCAGGCACCGCCTGTGTCTGTGTGAGCACTGAGCATGTCCCCGTGCGCTGCTGCCTGCATCCAGCCACGTGTGTATGCATGGCCAGGGTGTGTAGGTGTGCCCGTGTGTGTGTGCCCCATGGGAACGCGTGTGCAGCGCAACTGCTGGATGGAGCCGGGGCATGAAGCAGCAGCAGCCTCACCTCTGCTGGTTGCCAGACTTGGGAATCTCTAATTTGGATGAGTGTGTGAGCAAGAGCTACAACATAACTGAGAGGTATTGAGGCATCTTTGACAATAAAACATGACCAAAGCTGTTGATTCTGCTACTCTTAAAAGAAAGGGTCTGGGTGTGTAGAAAGGTGCATGCAACAAATGGAAAGAGCCAGCGTTGGAAAAAAAAAAAAAAAAAAAAAAAAAATGAAGATTCATTGGGCAAGTTGTGCGTGGGGTGAAGGAGTTCTGCCCAGTTCTGCCCAAGGAAACAAAACTTCCAATTTGAGTATACTTCCTATTTATCCCTTCACTTCTACTTTTCTACCACTCTTTCCCACAGGACTGAAAACCTGAGGAACCTGAACTGAGAAGCTCTCTGAATGATCACACTAATGAGAATTCATTATTGATTTTAATGGGAAAAAACAGTGCTAGAGCTGAAAAAAATCCCTCTTCCCTTCCATGGACATAGAGGAGCCTCAGGGCAAGCAGCTAAGGATTAGATGGGTTTGTTTGTTTTAATGCCCTATCTCGTTCTAATTGAAACAAATTAAGATTACAATTACAATGTTAAAAGGATGGTGTTTGATCACCTCTGCAAGAAACCAAGACACACTTTAAAGTTTGAATGTCTACCCTTGATCACTGCATTTACATCATTTGGGCATCCTATAACCGACAATACTCATTAATGTGTCGGATTCTTTAATACCCAAGAGGCAGGAAAATGACCAAAATATTGCAAAAGAGGAACTAGGGATCAGAGAATGGCTAAACTAAGCAGTGAGAGGACACAGGCTTGACCACTGGCCTGCAGTCATCTGCTGTGTTTGTTTTCTTCTCCCTGGGTGGCCATGCAATGCACCAGGCATAGTTTAGGAGAAAAGCTCAAGCCTGTGACAGTTCCTGAAACCCAGCAGAGCACAGGCAACCCTCAGTCAGAGAAAAAAGAGTTTAGATACATGGATGTGAGCCACATGGCATCACTTGTCCTCAGGACTAGGGAACTGACTCATTTTATTTATGAGCTAGCCAAAGCCAGAGAAGACACAATGATGCAATAATTAAGTTGTGGCTAATGTGAGGGTACTGTCCAACACAGATACTGATTTCTCTGCAGCACCCTGTGCTGCCTGTCAGCTCTACTCATCTGGCATGCCATGTGGTAGTGAAAGTAGGTGATAACGCACGTCATCACAACTACCTTGCAGAGCATCCATGGAACATGAACTCTAACAAGGGAGTTAAAATTTTCTCTCCAAACATTTTAAAGAAATACAAGGTCAGACCTCTCACTTTTGAAGGTTATCAGGAAATGCCACAGTGTTAGATGAGCAGAAAACACATACTGTAACATATAGCATGTAAGTCAGACGTGCCATGGAGCTGGGCAGAGAAGGGAAAAATCTGCTTTCTCCTACCTCACACCTCATCCTATCACAAACTGGGCAACCTAACTGGTCTACAGTTACATTCTATACAAGTATTTTTTTCTTTCTATTCCTAGAACTTTCTCCAAAGATCTTATTTTTTTTCTAAAGCCATAACACTTAATTCCAAGAGCAAATGGGCTTAACATGTGCCAGACTCTGTATTTAAAATCCTTGTCTTCAGCCCAGTCTTTAAAGAAAATTACCTCCATTATTTTTTGTTGAAGACTGACTTCTAGAAAGCTCCCAGTGATAATTAGTGTTACTGACATTGTAAAAACTGGAGTTTTCTTTTTATAAGAGAAGCCAGATGGAAAAATATATATATATTTAAATGCTAAAGTCCCTTTTAGGCAGATAATTACTTCTTGATCTAGTCTAAAATAGCTGGGATTTCCTGTTATTTTGTTTATCTACCTGTTCAAAATACTTAGATATGCTGATAGATTTTCTATTTTCTCTTGTTACCAAAAAAAAAAAAAAAAAAGTAGGAACAGTGGTTTTCTTCAAAATAAAGAAAATGTAGCTTTGCCTTCTTTTACCATTTTCCTCGAAGATTTATTTTTTCTAAAACCTGATCAAAACAGTCCTACTGTCAGATGTAAAATAACTGTGGTTATGCCAGATTTATCTTGTTTTACACAATGTAGAAGAAAGTCCAGTGCATTCTATGTACATACACATTTTTAGTAGTCGTTATAAATTAAAAATGAAACTCCTCTTTGTAGCTAAATATTTATTTTGGACAGCATTACTGCAAATGTCAGAAACAAAGTCATTACAACAATGAGCTTGTTATAGAAACACTTTATGCCTTGAATCATTTGTTTAAAGCTTTCCAAAATGCATACCATTCAGCATTGAGCATGCTCTTCCCTCTGTCATAATCTGAATACATTTTACTTAGTGAGGCACTACTGAGAAAACACCCATTTTTTAATCTTGCTGCCAGTTAAGGTTGCTCATCTTCATTTCAAATCCTATTCCTTTGCTACTTTTTAATCCAAATTCTTTCTATATTTTGTCCCTTTAATGTCAAAAATGGACATTGTTTTCTAAGGAAATGAGCCTGCTAGAAATTAATCACAGTATTTTTTTCTTTCTAATCAATGAGGTGTCAGTTTTCAGTATGAGTTTTTTTGTGTGTGGTTTTTTTTTTTTTTCCAGAAATATGAAAGCTCTTATGACCAACTGTAAACTGAAGGGTAGTTAATTCTGGTTTCTGAGTAGGTCAGAAAAGCTTCCTTTCACTTCACCATCTGTGCAAACTAGGACTACATCCAAATGGACAACCTCAGGGGCTGAGTAAAAGAATATTCAATATTCCATTGAAAAGCAACTTTGAGGGGGTATAACGACTGTCAAAATGGTGGAATTATCATTCCCCTCATGAAGGAAAGGTTCCCATTTTATGAAAAATAAGCCACTGTAGCAATATTACGGTGCATGAAATGTTCAGAAACATGTTTTAACCTGTGGGTGGCTACTGCACTTTTGATGTCTGGAACATTTTGGGGATGCAGTATTCAAAAGAACTGTCAGCTGAAAGTGGATGCAGCTGGAGAAAGTTGGAATCTGAACCTAGGAATGGAGTGGGCTGGTTGCAAATTACAGTGAAGGCACACACAGCATATAAGCTTTTTTCTTATATTTTTTTGTTGACCCAACAAAAGCCATGGCAGCTACAGTAAAAAACAAACATGCAAACAAACACAAGGCATATTGGTTTGGTTTTGGAGGTATATGAATACCTCTACCTAAAATGGGAACACAATGATAAAAGACACCGCATTTCTCACAGCTGACCCAGGCTCAGAGCCAGGGAGCGCCTCAAAAAGGGTGCACAGCTTCCAGCAGCCCAAACACTGGGCAGCACTAATGCAACAGTGCCTTGGAGAGACTGCTCTGACGGGACTGATGCCGGCTTCTGGCAAGGCTTCTCCCAGCACTTATATTAGGAGACCATCATATGACATTTGAGAATAGACACATGTATTTAAAAGCTTGTATACCTACCCCTTAATCTCTTATTTCTTTATTTTCAGTGGACTTGCACATTGTTGCTTTCCCTTGGCCATGTTAATCTGCCTGGACACTGGTGTTTTTCAGATTCTATTAACATGACATAATTTATTCCAGCAAAGTTTTAATTTTAGCTCACTGTGTAATCGGTGTGTATTTTAATTATTGTAAATTCTGTCAGCTCAATAGATGCCACTCTCCATTGGACTGTATGTGCTATTTACATGGCTAAAAAGAACATTCAAAGAAAGATATGTTCAGTAACTTTATGACTAAATGCTATCTTTTGTTTTTAACTTTAGAAAGTTCAATGTCCATGTATTTTTTTTAATGAACGAATGAAGAATTTCTTCCTCAAGGAAAAGAGTGCTTTTGAAACAGGGTTTTTAGTACAATTCTACAGAAGGTTTATTTTAATGATACAAAGAAACAGCTTGTACGCTTTTCTGCTAGAAAACATGAATTTGTTCTGCTAATAATTAGGAAGGAGAATACATATTGTTCTGAAAAATATACAATGCCTTTACATTGTCTAACAAGAAACCACAGCATCACACTAGAGAACGGCATTTATCTGGGTATGCCAGAAACTAATCTGTCTTGTGTTGCAACTGATGACGCCTGTGACATGAGATTAGGCAGCCACTTTCAACTGCGTAGCAAATAACCAGGCTTAATTTCAAAAAAACAAAATTAAAAAATGATCAAGACAGTACACGTTTCTGGTATACTTTTTTTTTCCTAAAACTATATGAACTATCATTTTAAGGAAGCAGAACAAATTTAACATACAATAAGTATGCTTGTAATTCAGTATGCTCTGAGGATCACCACATTTCTAAGTATTTTGCTTGTTTAAGCAATTCCTTGCTTAACAACATACAGGAAGAATGCCTCTGAAATGTGTGTTTTACTTGTCAAAACCTTGTGCAGAACTTACACGACATATATTTTGCATTAAGAAACCAACTGTTTTGTATACTGTATACTTGTACCAAGAGTTAACAAAAATGATTTTTGGAAAAGCCATTGTATCTGCTAGATATTTATATGTATATATGCATGTATTTGTATTGTAACACACAACATACTTCTGTGGCTAGCCTCACCATTATTATTTTGCACAATATTTTAAATGGCTTATTTATGATGGAATGATCTTGTGCTTTTGCTGGCATGCTAGGATCTCCAGTCCTGCTTATTTAACCTTACCTCCACAGGATTGTTTACACTTTCAGAACCTGATTTCAATTTACTTTAATTTTCTCAGAGACTTGTATTTATAAAAGCTGAGCATCTAGTGACCTCTCTATTCCTGACATTTCCTTTACTCTCCACTATGAAAAAGAACAAAAACCCCAGTGTCTCATTTCTGTTCCAAAAAAACTAAACTGCTTCCTTCAGTGGGTTGGTCCTTGTAATTGAAAATGGCAACCAGATGTTTACAGAACACACCAGCAATTTTCCTTGAGGCCTTTACTCTTTATAATTGTTTGCTAAAGTTAGTTGGATTTCATGGAAACTTGTCTGAGGCTGTAGAAAACAGCAAATCATATTTCTTACTAACTCTGAACAACTCCAAGTAAAAAATGAAATAGAAGTTAGAACTAATGCTACCTATTCATGTTATTATATTTCATACTCCTCAGATAACCACTCATTTGAGGAAATCTGGTTCTCTTAGGACTGATTTTTACACACTAACCCATGAAAATTATTTATCTTCCAGAATATGTCATTTGCTTTCTACCCTCTCCAACTTTAGCTGGCCTAACTGTATGCACCACTGATTTTGGTCCCTTCCCTTTTCTCCTGTCCTGTCAGGAATATTTTTTCATAGACTTCCCTTCCTTCCTTCCTTCCTTCCTCCCTCCCTCCCTCCCTCCCTTCCTTCCTTCCTTCCTTCCTTCCTTCCTTCCTTCCTTCCTTCCTTTTTTTCTTGAAATTTTGCATTTTAAGAATATGCAGAAGATGCTGTAAACTACATGTTGCTTGCTCCTCAGTTAAAGCCCTGAGTCACAGGTGATTTGTACCTGGAATCTCTCCATGCAGTTTAGAAATCACTGTATTTTCCCTGTTCAGTTTCTTATCTGCCTCATTTTCATATGGCTAGTCAATAAACTTCAAGAGATCTATGAGTCCATCTTGTTACCCCACAAGGGAACACACTCGACCCAATAAAATCTCCTTACGTATTTTTTTTAAAGACCTTTAAGAATGGATGCTCCACAGCTCCAGGGAATGCATGTGATTACGTCACTAGCTTTACCCCTAAAAACTTTCCTAATATCTAAACTATTTTCAGTTGTTATACTACTTTATGAACTATTTACTATGGACACAAAGTACAGATTATTCTTTTTTTTTTTTTTCCTTAGCAGCAGCCTTTTTCACATTTTTTTGTTATTAAATACGTTGCCCCACATGTCTCAGTCTTCATCAGTCTTCATACTCATTTAAGAAAGAACATTTCTGTGTCCTCCTGTCTCTAACCCCTCCTCTAATTCTCACTACTTTTGCTAATATAGTAAGTCCTGGAAAATGAAAAGTGAATGTCTGACAGCCACCAGACACGGTCTTAGGGGCCTCTGAAAACCGTAGCTGTAGTTTATTCTCTAGACTAATTAGCAGCCCTGAGGAAAGTATTGCTGGGTGCAGCACTTCTGCAGCAAGTAGCACTTCTACAAGTTCCTACCTTGCTGCTGGCCAGATGTCAGCAGTTCAGCTGTTTCTTCTGCTGATTTGGCCTCTGGTCAAATGTACGAGCAGTGAGAAGTATTAGAGGTGATACAATATGCTAAAGCAACAACACAAAAATATACATCAAGAAGCATGTACTTTCATCCTAGTTCTGACAGTGACTTACATGGCTTTTAACCTTGTTTCGGCTTCTCTAATGTTGGTGTGGTAATATTTCACTGCCTCTTAGGCCTAGTGTGAATAGAAGTGGACAAACACAGGCATTTTCTTCCTGCGGAAAATGTAGATTTTCTTTAAAGAGCAATTTTTCCACAGGACACTAACAAACCAAAATGAAAAAATCAACGATGACTGATTTGGAAAAACACTTTTTTTTTTCATAGAATCAAGGTGGAATTTTCTTTCATCTGTCCCCAGCTGCTTCTCCAGTCATGCACCATCCAGAGAGAGTCAGAAATCCACAGCTAGCCGCACACCACATCTCCTGCACACCTGAGCCTGCTCCTGCAGGCTCATGCTTCCTGATGCTCCCCACACAGCAGCTTGTTCAAGGAGCAACCTGTGGGTGCAAGGAAGCACCAGGGTGCTCTGTAGAGAGCCAAGGATGGAGGCAGATACCCACTGAAACAATTCAAAAATTCTCAAATCAGCATTTTACAGCAGAATGAGTTATGTCTGAACATATTGAGCCTGTTTTAGCAATGACGCTTTATGCTCTACTTGCTGTAATATCTAAGTAATGCTATGGAATGCCACCTTAAATGCCAGACAGATCTCTTGACCCTAGCATATAAAGGGAAGGGCCAAGATTCACTTGCATTGGCTCACACTGGTCTGTTGCCTCACTCATCCCTTCCTGAACAGCTCCACCCAAGCACTGCTCCCACAACATCTGCAAAAAGCCAGATTAGCCTCATCATCAGTGGCTGGAAGCAGGGCTTAATTTACACAGCCACGTAAACACAGCATACTCTTAAAATGGCAAGAAACAGAACAGAGTTCAGTGCAATCATACTGATAGAGTCAGGATAGAGGAAATAACTTCAGGTCCAATATACTATGCAATATATGTAAGTTTTAGGATATGGATAGTATATGATTTACGCCAAACAATCTCACATGAATGAATATGACATGAAGCTGGTATTGATTTCAGCTGAAATAAATATCAAGAATTATTGACCTAGGAGGCAAATATTGACCAAAGTTAAGATAGGTTATCTTACGGAACAATAAATCAGAAAACAAAAATAAAAACAAATCAATATGTGTACTATAACAATCTTTGTAACAGTTTGGCTAAAATTTCATCTTTGCTGGGTGTCACTCAACTTGCAAACAGAAGCCTTAGTAAAGCTCAAAGAGTTCACTGTAGTATTCTAAAAACAGGAAATAAAGTAAAATCAATACTATGGATTTTTATTATTATTATTATTTTTAAGTTATACACTTCAATTGCACAAACTTTCATCAAATTATTAAAATTAAAACTCTACTGTAGCAGGGAGCATATAGTGTTACACTGCACTCAGTTTGCCAGCAGCCTGAATAGGTATGTTTTTTCCCCAAGGCCAGCTATCATCAAGGCTGTTCAGAATCTTTTCAATTCCAAAGGCTAGCTGTAACAACAGAATTTTGTATGTTATTGCAGAATGAATTTAAAAGTGGGTGCCCATCTTTGCAGCATACAGCTGTACATGTTTCTCAGAGCCTGAAGTTTTCTGAGCTTTGCATAAGTATTAGTAAAGGTGAAGAATTGAGAAATGAAGTAGATGCCTATCAAGGGAGGGTCACCACTGACAAAATAGTCAGGCATATGGATCAGAGGACAGAAATTCTGACAGCTCCAGAAAGAAAAATATAAGTAGTTCATTTCTTTCTTTCTTTTATTTCTTAGATGTCATGTGAGGAAAGTATGGAGTTCAGGAAAGATTCAGACAGCAGTCAGCAATTATGGAACATTATTTTTGGAAGGCAGAAAGGCATTTTGGTGCCACAAATTTCTGAAATAAAATTTTCCTCGGGAAAAACACTGTGAAAATGTTGGCAGAGCATCACAGAGCCCATAGGGACCCACAGATCCTCCTTATTTTTATTTATTTATTTATTTTTCTGTGGCCCCAGAGATGAGAGCTTCTTAGGATGGGAGGACAGAAAAGAAGGCAGAAGACTCTGGAAAATATTTGGAAGGTTCTTCTCTAGCATTTACTACTCTGGAAGAACCTAAATGTGCTCTGAACCCAGGTGGCCCATCCCACTCACCTCTGATAGAACAAAACCATTCTGTTCTGGGCTGAGGGAAGGCAGGCAAACCTCCTAAGGAGAAAGCCCAGAGGTGTGGGGATTTCTCACTTTCTTCTGATTCTAAACTATTCTTTTCTGTGAGGCTGCATGACACGAGTTTCAAACCCCCTCCAAGGATGTGGAAAAAGCAGAACCTGTTCCAGAGGCTTTGCCTGTATGAGCAGATTCTCATATTTTAGGAAAGGAAAAGGAAGGAAGGAACAAGACATGAAACACAACTGCCTATACAGCCTGGTATCTTTATGATCAGCTATTATCCAACCTCATTTGAACTGCCTGGTTTGCTGTGAAGTTATTGCAGATACTGGGGATGCTCACCATGCCTAAACAGATCTACCCCAGGAGCAGTTGCATGCCTGAGGTACCAGTCCCAGCTTCCTCCAAAATTTGACTGTCCCATTATCTGCTACCAAAACAGTAGAATCTCCCTGTCTCCATCCCAGCAGCAGACTGAGATTTGTTAAACCTTACAGCAAAACCAGCTAATTTAGGGTTGCCACAAAAGGAAGACTGAAAGCAGCTCAGAGCAGGCAGAGATATCCTCAGTCCGTGGGCTTTTCCCTCCATGTGGATTTAATTGGAAAGGAACAGGGAAAGCACAGCTACTTTTTACTCATGCAAAGCTGCTTAAGAATTTACTGACAGAAGTATTTTTCAGTGAAAATTAGGGGTTTTATTAAGTTGTACTTGACTGCAGAAAGCGTCTATACAGATTTTTCATAGGAAACCCATAAACCACAGTCTCTTTGCCTGGAAAAAAAAAAAAAAAAAAAAAAAAAAAAGAAGGTATGCTTTTCCTTTTTAGACAACTACCCACCAGTTACCAAATCTCAAAATGTTTTGGTTGGTCTGAAAGAAGCAAAAAAAATTTCCACTGAAGAAAACTATTCCCCTGATGTTTCCATCTGGCAGTGAAAAACTCAAAATAGTGCTGCAGCTCCAGCGTGGAGGTTCTCTCTGGAAGATCAATGTGCAGAGCTGTCACACTTGGGTTTCAAACAGGAGCAGAACTGGTCCCAGAATCAATAGTAGGCCAGCACAAAAAAGTTAGGAATGTTTTGTGGGGAATTTTTTTTCCATATATGACTTCAGCTAGATTCTTGGCTCACAGCCATTCTAAACAAAATAATCCTTTCGAAATCAGACTGAACTTTCAAAATACGTGAGATGGACTGCACTGAAACTGCACAAAAATAAAAACACCAGGTAGAGCTGAAAAATAATACCAAGTAATAAGGAATGACTTTTTATAGATTTTTTATAACACTTGTGATATGTGTTTCTCAGTCCATTATCTGTATCTTTTTAATAGAGATTCCAAGGAGCACGTTTTAAATAAATTATAGCACTCCTATTAGGAAAATGTTATGACAAAGCATAGCTCAAAATACCCTTCTCCAAAACATGGTTTATCAAGTACTATCCCATCCAGAACAGTAAAACCCTTCATTTACTGGCAAAGAAAAATAACTCCAAGCATAACTTGTTTAATTCTAAGAAAAGATCATTGCTTCGGTATGTAGACATGTTCTTTTACTTACTTGTGTTTTTCAAACATAACTTTAAAGCTAGGCACTTACATAACAGGGAAAAATTAAAGGCAGACCTATGTTGCCATGAAATGGAATTAGTAAATTCCATTACTCTTTGTCTTAAGCTGGAAAGCATCTGACTTTTTTCCAGTACTTCTAACTTCTGCTGAAAACTGTAGGACGTTTCTGGAAAATACCTATAATCTTTTTATCTTTTTTTTTTTTTTTTAATTACTGGAAAAATACTACAGGAAGTACTGATACTAGATAGACTGTAAAATATAAATATCCACAGTCACGTTGAATTCTGCAGAGGCACTGTTTGCAGGGTAGAAAACTGTGTTGCAGAACCTGAACCTGACTTGATCACTGTAGCAAAATTTAGTACAGTGATTTTTTTTCCAAGGCCTAGATGAGCCTGGCATACCCACTTCCTTGGCCATTTGAAACAGAAGCATTTCCCATAGATGACGAAATATACATTGTCCCCAGAGATGCTGCCTTGTCTCTGTGGCCCATCTGACATTAGCGAAGCCTGCAGACCTGCTGTGTCTTGTCACTTTGAGATGGAAAGTACACAAGGCATGAAGTGACTAAAAGGTGCCTTTGAAAAGTGATTAAAATAGAAGACAACAAGGTGCAGACAATTTCTTGTACTTGGTGCAGCCTGCCAAGAAATCAGCATGTATCTCATTTTCAAGAAAGTTTATTGAAGACAGTTGAAATTTGTGGTGGAATTTTGAGTAGCCTAAAACATGCTGAGTAAGTACTTTTTTCATCTATTAAGCTATTCAGACTGGTTAAAGCACAAAACAAAACTGATCTCTCTGGTAGTCTGGGGAAGTTATTGCAAGTCTGAATAATACAAACGACACTCCCTTTAGCATAAGAAATAACCAAACACACTCTTTTCTGCTGACAGAATGGTAACCAGCATACATTTTTCAAAGCCTTCTAGTTCCAAAATTAACTTCCAACAGAATATTAAATTGAGATTACAGTTTCAGTTCATACCTCTAAGGTGTCCAAGACCACTTTAACATGGTCAACAAATATAACTGGTGCCTAAAGCTCTTCTATTAGGCACTCTACAGGTCTACACCACAAAGCTACAATCCCTTGTGCAAGTGATCAAGCTTCTTGACTTCAAGCCTTTTGACTATAGATCAAATTTTAACAGGAACTCAGAACAAGATGTAAGTTCTCTCAGCTTCTGCTGCAAGTGCAAAAGGTACTTCTGTATTGTGTTCTTTAATAAGCTATTACATAATGAAAAAGAATAACTTCATGCATGCAGCTTTTCTTTAAGGGAGAAAATGAAAAAGAAGCAAATATTGCAAATATTTGTTGTATCATGAAATGTTCTACAGAAAAATCACTTGGCTATTATACTGATGAAGTCAGCATGAGAACTCATCAGGAACTGAAATGATCTGACTTGGTTCTCAAGACTATGTTCAATTACTTATGCATCTTTATAGAAGGAAGTTTCTAATGCAAGAATCATCTAATTGTGAAAAAGTAGTTGGGTAACTGGGCAGGGTTAGAATATGCTTTGTATCCTTACTCACACTGAGAGTGTATAAACTTTACCTCTGTGGAAGAATACTGGATTGATAGCTAACAATTAGTAATTAATGCATTAAGTCAACTTATTCTTACTGTGATAAGGGCCCTCATGTCTCAGATCTTCCATCAGTCTCCTGTTCTCAAGGACTGTGACTGCATATCCATGTTTTTTCAGGATGCGCTCACAAAGCTGACGCTCAGTTTTGCTATGAGCAGGAGGTGCATACAGAATTGCTCTTCTCATACGGCTTCCAAAGTACTGGAGAATGGAGTCTTCGATCTAGAGCAAACAATGCAAAGACAGCTGTCGTAAGATAGGACACTCTTCAAGAGCATAATACATAACCATTATTTTTCTCAAAAAGATACTAGCAACTTACAGTGACATTTTGGGAAGTATTTCTAGTACAATCAGGAATTTTTTTGCCTTAAATAAAGCATAAAAATAGGATGCCCCATGTGGGAAACAGGTCGGTAATATCTGGAATTGTATAGCTATTCTTTTGCAATGAAACCACCATTAACAAACAAGATTTTCTTTCAGTGAAAAGTATTTGCCTTTAGGATTGAAACATACCAGCATTTAAGGGATTTAATTCAGGATGTTAAGTTAGATCTTGGCAAGTTCAAGAATTTCAAACTAGCAGCAGTCAGCACTATCTGCTTCAAAAACAAAGTTATTCCATGCCTTCTAATTTTAGTAAGCTTGTCACTGGACATAGGAAGTGTTACACAAAAAAGGCAGCACCGTTTTTGCACAAAAGATCACACTGAAAAAAGAGACAGATGTTTTGACATAAACAAATGCCATTCAAGATGTGTCCGTTTTCTTTATAGTCCTGGGTTCTAGTGTTAAAGTCACTGTCTCAGTCATCTGTTCATCAACTACAGGATGAAGTTTTAAATTACACTTGGCTAAAGTGAAAGCTCCTCCATGGCAGCGAGGGGTACAAACTATTTTAGACTCCTGAAATCCTAAAGCTATTTCTGTTTGTGTTCCAGAACAAACATCCCTTGTCAAAAGGATCTGTGTAATTGATGAGGGGACCCTGAAAATTATCTAGAAACAACACTGTCAGAGTCTTCTACGTACAGCTAAATGTGCAATCCAAAACTACTTTAGTCATTGGGATATTCAAACAAATGGTGATCACATGCTGGTTGGAAGAAACACAAATAGTACATGGTGAAATCACAGGAATTACATTATGTAACCTGGTCAGATGTCCTCCCTGTCCTTGCAGAACTTTTAAAACACATCAGTCCTGCAGTAAGCTAGTGCTAGGCTCTGAGTGCCCTTTCCCCCCCTCAGCCTGCTCCACTTACCTCTCTCCCGCTTTCACCCCTCCCTCCTCTCCTCTTATACTGTCTCCTTCCTGCCCCTCGAGTAACTCCAGCAGCTGCTGGCAGCCATTCCTCTCCATTTCCCTGGTCTCCTCCCTCCCTCTCTGTTCCTAAATCCAGCCCTTACCCTGCCCCCCCCCCCCCCCCCCCGCACTGCCTCTCTCCCTGCCACTGCCTCATCCAGACCAGCGCTGCTGCATAACATTACAGGCTGTTCAGCCAGATGTTTCCCACTTTCCATTTCACTCATATCGTAGAAGAAAATCAGTGAAAAGAGATACCTCCACCTCTATTTTGCAAGCAAATCCAATTTTCCATCCCACGTGTGTTGCAATGGCCAGTATTGCAGGGTGAACCAAGGACACATGAGAAGCACTGAGGGACTGCAGCCCAGGACACATTCGTGTCTGGCTTTTGGCTTGCAAGCGCTGCTCGTCCTGCTGACATCCCTCCCTGTGCAGCTGAGGGTGTTTGCTCTCTGGCACGAGTCCAACCTTGGGCTTTGCTGCACTGTGTGTGCACCCCTCTTTCACATCCATTTTTATTATTATTATTTTTGTGCAGCTGTTAAAAGGTGCTGCCAAAATGTACCTGTCTTTGCAAAAGAAAAGCCTCTTGCAATGTCACTCATTAAGCATTCTGCTTAAAACAAATGGTAGTAGCTTATATTTTGAGAGCTCCACAATCATTTTATTTTCCCCTGCAAGTGATGGTCCCACAGGCTCTGTCCCAGCATGGCTGCTGCCTCACAGCATACACCTCTTGCACCAGGCCTTGGCGGGACCCAGTGTTCTCTCACAGTGTGAACAGCTTCTCTTCTCCCCAGAAACATGTGTTTTTATTTTGTGTGATTAGCAGCTTCACATCCTTCTTTAGTATTCCTCTGCTCTCCAATAACTAAGCCTACTTCATCTTTCAAGGTGGCAGTCCCCCTCTCTGCCTTCTTGCCTGTGAGGCACTGCAGGCTGGGGAGGGACAACCATGGAGGCCCCTGGAGCCCTGTGGTCCTTGGGGATGGAAGCCTCTGTCTGTGCCAGCCTTAGCATGTTTCTCCTGCTTGTCCTAGGGGAAGGGACAGGCTGGCCTGTGCTTCAGGGTGCAGGTGTCTGAATCCTCTTCAGGCCACATGTAGTGGGTTTACATGGCAGGGTTTTGGTAGCATGAGGCTGCAGGCGTGGCTTCTGTAAAATGAATCCAGAAGCTGCCCCATGTTAGATAAGGGCCAGTTTCAGCCAGCTCCAAAGAGACCCGCTGCTCCCTAGAGCTGAGCCAGTAAGCAATGTTGTTTGTGCTTCTGTGAGAGCAGATTTAAGAAGGGAAAAAAAATGCTGCACAACAGCAGCTGGGAGACTGAGGAGTGAGAACCAGCCCTGCAGACCCCAAGGTCAGTGCAGCGGGAGGCCAGGAGGGGCTCCAGGCACGCAGCAGCAGTTCCCCTGCAGCCTGTGGAGAGGTCCCTGGTGCAGCAGGCTGTCCCCCTGCAGCCCATGGGTCCCACATGGAGCAGATCTCCACGCTGAAGCCCATGGAGGAGCCCCCAGTAGCGCAGGTGGACGTGGCCTGGAGGAGGCTGCGGCCCATGGAGAGCCCCCGCAGGAGCAGGCCCCAGGCCGGAGCTGCAGCCCATGGAGAGGAGCCCACGCAGGAGCAGGGGATCTGGGGGGAGCTGCCGCCCATGGGGGACCCGTGCTGGAGCAGTTTGCTCCTGGGGGATGGACCCCATGATACGGAGCCATGTGGGAGCAGTGCTTGAAGAGCTGCTGCCTGCATGCAGCCCCTGCAGACTCAGTTCGGGAAGGACGGCATCGTGTGGGAGGGACCCCATGGAGAGCAGGGGCAGAGAGGAGGCAGAAGGAGCAGTGGAGATGAAGTCCTGTAGGCTGAATGCAGCCCCCATACCCCCTTCCCCTGCACCACTTGGGGGGAGGAGGTAGAAGACGGTGGATGAGAGAAAGGTGTTTTTTGTTTCTTTTGTTTCTCACTTCTTTGCTTGTTAGTAATAGGCAATTAATTTTACTAATCTCCTACACTGAGGCTGTTCTGCCCATCACAATAATTGTTGAGAAATCTCCCTGTCCTTATCTCAGCCCTTGAGCCCTTTTCTATCATATTTTCTCCCCCTTTCCTTTGAGGATGAGGAGTGAGAGAGCAGTTGTGGTGGAGCTCAGCTGCCCACCTGAGTAAAACAACCACACTGGTCTAGGAGAAATGCTCATCTAGGAGGAATGGGCAGGCCTGGCTGTGGACAGGTATACTGGGTCTGGCTGGGATGTTAACTTTCCCTGCAGCAACCCATACAGTGCTGTGCTCTGCACTTGTAGCTAGAACAGCAGTGGTATCACACTGGTGTTGTGTCTGCTGCTGAGCAGTGCTGGCACAGCATCAGGACTTTCTCTAACCCTCCTAGGGGGTGGACAAAAAAAGTGAGAAAGAAACATCACCAGGGCAGCTGACCCAAACCAACCAAAGGGATATTCCATACCATATGATGTCACACTCAGCAATAAAAGGTGGAAAAAGGAAGAAGAGGGGAGGGGTGGGCACTCATTGCGAAAACGTCTGTCCTCCTCCCGAACACCGGCTACGTGTGTTGAGGCCCTACTTCAAGGACGTGGTCAAGCATTGCCCATTTGTGGGAAGTAGAGAGTGATTTCTTTCCTCTGCACTTCCACATAGCCTTTACTTGTTTTATTATTCCCTTTCCCGCTCCCTCTTCCTCTTTCCTTTTTTTCCCTTTAGTTGAATTGTTTAATTAGTAATAATATTTCCTTTTTTTTTCTCTCTTTAATTAAATTATCCTTACCTAAACCCGTGAGTTGTTCTTTCCTTTGCTTCTTCCCCTCCTCATCTGAGGAGGGGGAATGAGAGAGCAGTTGTGGTGTTCAGCTGCCTAGCAGTAGGACAGTAACACCAGCACAACAGGCCTTCCTGAACTTCAGCTCCTGCTGCCCAGGCACAGACCAAGAGATTAACCACTTTTATCTGCTAGCTTTCCAAAAAAAGATGATGGGATCTTTGGGACACTGAGACAAGTTGGAGTCCTAAATTTAACAGCTTGACCTGAAGTCTAATCTGGTGCTACTAAATAATATGAAGTAGCACCTTTTATGGTCCATACTTGAGATCCATATATACATAGTGTTGCCAAATTTATTTCCTCTGCTCTTTCCTTTCAGAGCTATTTGCAGTCCAGGTTACAAGACGCAATGTGTCTGTTTTCTTCCCGAGCCACTGCAAGGTAGGTTGGGTTTTCTTTATCTGCGTTTCAGTTCCCTGTTAGCTACACAGAATTAAAAACATTCTGGCCTACTTGATGCCTGTAGCGATTCCGTAATTTCTTCCAAAGCTTTACATAAAATGCCTTACATCACTAGCCATGCTGATCTATTTACTACTAGATGTGTTTCAGAATTTCCAATATTATAGCAATAACAGTCATGTTTCTATACTTAAAGAGTATGCTGGTTTTTATAAGATGTTTCTCAATCACAAAAATGCAGTCTGAGCAGAGAGTTGGTATAAAAGAAGTAGGGTGCAACAGAGGAAAATAAGCTGTTCACATATTTTGACATTTTATGGTCCTGATTTTTTTTTTTGACATTCCTGTAACTTTAACGTACAGCAGGCTTACACACACACACACACACACACACACAAAAGATCAAAAGGATCAATAACATTTTGAATATTTGAGTGTTAAATGGACAAATGTTTTCATGCTCAGACCATTTTTTCCTCTTCCTCAATTTCAAATTTCAGGCTATTTGTTGGCAGCTCGGTTTATTATAGATTCAATATGCCTATGTGAAAAGGATTCTTGAAGAACATCTGTGCTCCATGTCTTACCTAGGGAATAGTGCGGCTGTCTCCACTGAAATTAATGAAGCTTTACAACAAAGCTGAGATTTCCCATATGATACAGGATAAGGTCTATGTCAGCTTTGACATGATATACCTGCTCTTACAGCTTGCAAGTCATTGCCCTTAACTGCGTCACTGATCTCATTTTAGTGCAATTGGCTGTTACACAGATGATCCACAGACTTAGCAACCTGGTCTAAAAAATCATGATGGACTCAAAAGTGAATAAAAATGCACCAAAAAAAAAAAATCGTAATTTTGATTCCTGTTTATAGCATGACCCAAAAAAAAACACAGAAAAAAGCAAACTGAGTTCTATAAAGTGTATTGTGTACTGTTAAAAAATCTAATCAAATATATATTCCTCTGAGGTCTTAACAAAGTAGATCAACAGCTCAGTTTACATAATATGAAAGCTCAAAATTATGTAACTGTCTTTGTCTGACTGAAAATAGACATCCACTATCTGAATTATACTCGTTAATTCTGTCGTTTACCTGCAAGTTCCACATGGCTGTGAATTTCTTTGTTAAAGAGAAAATGTTTTGACATGTTCCTTTAAACCAGTTTATCCAATTCTAGGTTATGAACATATAAGGATACAATAGATTTTATTAGTCTTTGAAGCTGTCCTCTTTTTTACAGAATTTCTGGTTTGTTCCAAAAATCCAGAATTTGGTCAGTAATTAAATCTACACTATATGATTACTGTTGTTGTTTTGGCCAATTAGAAAATAGAAATGATAGTTCAAGTTGAGGGGAGAAAAACAGTTCCTTGGCTTTTTTTCAGATTCCAAAAAGATTGTATAATTCCATAAATATTGATGTATTGTCTCTGCCTGGCAAAGAAGCAAATATACAGTTTGAACAGTTGCCAGAGAATTTCATTGACCATCACTTCAACTGCAGAAAAAAAATAAAAAATCATCTTCTTGCTAAAATAATGTCCCAACTCTTGTTTGCCTGACCTTTTTTTTTTTTTTTTTTTTTTTTTTTTTCAGGAAAGAACTCAAAAAACTGTGAATCATCTTCTCAGCTACCCAGTTCTGGTGGTGTTAGTCCCTGTGTCAATTACAGAATTACAGGCAGCCTCTCTTTTACACCAAGCTTGACAAGGCTGTCAGAGCTTTGTCCAACAGCTTCAAATACTTTGACTGCAACTTTTACACACTGCTTTCTAAGGATATTGGGCTTCTGCAACATAGATACACAAACCACTATGCAAACTGAAAGCCCTTGGCATATGAAAGGGGAGTGTTAAAGAAATACTCGGAAAGAGAAGCAGTCTTACATAAACAACACCAGCATTATTGGTGATATTCACAGGCAAAAAAAATCCTGTTTAGCCAGCAATGGCACCATCACTGCTAAATACGGTCTAGCACAACAAAATTACAAAAATCTATGACTGGGACTCCTAGGCATTCCCATACTAATATTAGCTAACATTAATGATAATAAGAACTTAGCATGTGGTTCTAATGCCCTAAGTGGTTCATTTACAGGATTGTGCAGACCTTTATTAATTCCAAATGTGACTTTAAAATTCTTTTCCGTGTTTGCCCAGAAGTTCACAGAAATAGTAAGTCGTTCTTATTACTGTTGTATTTGAAGTGCTCATAGCTCCTTTATCAAGAAGTCACAGAGAAGTTAATTTCCTGTTTCACTTTCTGGAGGACATTTAAATGTGTTGGCTTTAAGTTCTGTTAGATTTCCTAATCAGAAAGGACTGGGTTGTAGAATGAAACAGTTGGAATGTAATTCTGCTTCCAATTGTTTGCTGAGCAAATACAGAACAAGCGACTAAATTATCAGCACTACTTTGATGGCTGGTTTCTGATGACTTCATAAATCCATGAGCAAAACTGGAATTATTTGCACAGCCATCACCAGCACTCTGGACTAGAAGTACTGAACTAAATTTTCAAAAATGCCTTTGCTTTATGATTGCATGTAGTTCCTGGTACCAGCTATCTTGTATTGGGAACAAATGATGAGCCAAATCCTACCATCTTATCAAAATAGATGATTTTTAAGGAAAGGACTTCAATGAAGCGTAAGTCCTCCATGTCCCTCCCTCCACTTGCTGCCGATGCATCCTTCTCAAAGCTCCCTTCCTGTAAAGAGTCTCCACCCTGCCCCTCTTTCCTGACTACTACCACAATAACTGAGCCCTTTATCACCAAGATATCTTGAGCTATCTGTGCAGTAAAAATAACTGTTTCCTCAGTGTCTCTTGCATTTTACATTGGGGGGAGGGGAGGGGAGGGGAGGGGAAGGAAGGGGAGGGGAGGGGAGGGGGCATCTCCTGCTTTCATAGGATGCAATGTGAATGTGGTATAATTCCAAAGAAAGCAGTTGATGACACCAGACCATCTGCCAATTGCTTTCTATTAACAGAGGTTTCGTAGTAGCCAAATTTTCCACTTCCTTTTTTCTCTTGTCAAAAAGAAAATAAATATCTTTTTTAATATTAACTTACATTTAAAATGTATCAAACCTTATTATGCATAATGCAATCTTCTCTATCCAGAGCTCTCACCCTACTCAATTTCTGCATAATAGCAGAAATCACTCCTTCTCATTCTATCACCCAGCTTCATTCATTCTTTTCTTTCATTTACATTTCAAAAGTTCCCACTGGCTTTGTCTTCCTTTATTTCCATTTCCCTACTCATCTCCCTTTCTCTTCCCCAATACAAATCCAGCTCATCCATGCACAATCTCATGTGACCTAGTATTTCATAGCCATTGGTCCCTGCTCTGCCTCCCACGTCTGCCCCAGCCAGTGCCTCCTTTCCCCATGCCTTGTTCAATGATGTTCCTCTCCTGCCATCTTCGTTCCTTGCTCATTCAAACTGAAGCATATTGCATCAAAAATCAATAGGAAAAAAAAAAAAAAAGTATATGTCTTTAGAGGGTGAAGCTCATCAAGTCTGTTTTTAAAAGTCTGTGCTAAGCCAAGATGAACTTTGCATTTGAAACAGTTACTTCCACTGAAGTCTGGACTTCTGTCTCTGACATACAAAGTACCACTCAAGGAAAAAGAGGATAATCCCACTCTGTCTGTCCAAAGTTCTGGTAACAATTTCTCAGTTCTTCAGTCTTTGACTCTACCACAGAGATACTTAGGCTTATAACGTGTGAAAGACATTTGACAAGATCTTCCTCTAGATCTTGGGGTTATTACTAAACCATGATAACCGTGATGTTTATCTTTTCCTTTTTTCCTTTTTTTTCCCTTCTATATAATACCTTGGATATATGACCACATCCAGGCTGTTACTACTCTGCATCTTTCATATTGTCCACTCCCAGTAAATTATATCCTACCCTGTAAGTTCAGAATGCTCAGCTGTAAAATCAATTCCTTAATCTTGATCTTTGTTCACCTCATTATAGCTCCTCCTAGGGATATATCTATTATATAAGGGATAGGTTGAGAGCCTTGAAAATGGAGACAGCCGTTTTTCACTGTTCCTCTTATCTTTCATTTCCTAAGATGCCAGCCTAACCCACTCATTAAATTCTCATATAACTAGCTGCTTGTCTTTTCCTCAGGTGGCCCTATATAGCCAGGGGACATAAGGAAAGGCTCTTATGAATATCCATGAAATAATCTCCTTCAAGACCCATCTCAAAATTTAATATTTTTAATCTCCTTTTTTATACATTGGCCTCTGCTAGAGAACTAGTATGCCAAAACAGTGCCTAGGACATGCGCAATACTGTCGTGCTGCCTCCTCACAATAGTGGAGGTACTATGTCTAACCAGGCAAAGCACAGTTCTGGGTAGAGACACCTAACTTGGCTCTGGATTAATTAATCCAGAGAGTGGAAATGCAGCTGTGACCAGCTAATTAGCTCTTCTTAGGAATGACTGTGAAGCAAAGCTAAATCACTTGAGTGTAATGGTTTTACAGCTGTCTGGTACCAAAGGTATTTCTGGCACAGTACTGTGCCATACAAGCCTACCCACTGGGCTTGTTTAGCCTTTTGTTCTTGATGATGTTGATGCCAGTTTCAGCTTAGATACTACAGCACCACCTCTCCTCCTTATTATATACATTGGCAAATATTTTCTTGTGCAAGAGGTAAATGTGGCTGGCAGAACCTGAAGACAGCCTGCTGCTGCTCATGATGGCTCTCTCTCACAGCTTTACTGCTAAAGATTCAGAAATAAACATTCTACTTTTCATGCTACTGATATTAGAATTTAATTTTATACTAGCAAATGTTGACCTCTGCTCATGAGAAAATAAGGCCAGAGGATCAGCTCTCAAGAAGCTTTTAAAAATCCTGTAATGTGTGATACCTGAGAGAGAAGTACCATGAGCTCTGTCAGGCTTTACAGGCTAGGAATGAAATCTGCATTTTTGCAACTTATAAAAAGCAGCTCGTGCTATGTTCTTGACAGTAATGGCTCCATCCCAGGGTATCTTGGATGCCATTAAAGACATATTTACAGACCAAATTGGCCATTTCCAGCACCATGCTTTTTCCACACTTGCATGGAAATTTCCCTTCCAAAATGAGATGAATTTTGAGATCAGAGTTACAGAGGCAAAGCTGCAATTTTCTTCAGATCTTCACCTTTCCTTCCATCCTGCTCATAAAAGGTGCTTTCCTTTTTTTTTTTTTTTTTTTTTTTTTTTTTTTTTTAAGGCGTTTATGCTATGCATACCCTGAATGGAGATATTATCAAACTTTGGAAGGAACTTTTGCATGTGCAATAATAATCATAACCAAATTCTCACAGCAGCCTCAACACAATACTGATTGTTTCTCTGAAGGAAACAAGAATTAAACCTGCCCTACCCAGTCTGAAGAGGTTCTGTGGTGTGATGTGAGATGCTTCGGCTCAAAACCCAGAAGCACTGGATATTATTTAAGGAATAGTATCCCCAGCAAGGTCTTCTTTTCCTTAAAAGTTTTCTGTGAACTTCATAAAACATGTTGCAGTGCTTCCTTTAAGCCACTGTTTACCTGTACAATATATTCTTTTAAACAATTCACTTGCTGGAGTATTCATAGAATAAGAACATGTGTGAATAATTTTCAACTATATTTTAAAGGATTTTTCCAGATTCATAGATGAAGATTTAAACCAGGGCTTTAATGAAAACTTGTTTTCAGGCTAGATACTGTGGGTGGCCACATGACTGTAAAATAAAACAGTGAGAAGTTTCAACCATGACATCTGTCTTAAATGTTACTGGGTACCCAGTAAAATCAAGCAAGATAACAGTTCAGCTATTTGCAAAAGCAGTGGGCGAAAACACACAGTTCAAGAGCACACTCTCAAAACAAAGTAGAAGAGATTTTTGGAGATGTTTCTCTTTTCTGTTCCCCGAGATTGTTATTCAGCCCACACAACCAACAGAGCATTCTCTGGAAACAGAGAGCAGCTAAGAGTAACATCCCAACATGTGAAAGACATTTTGTTCATAATGCTCTAGAGGAAACTTTCAAGACAAATAGGGAGCCAGCTATGGGTGGTCTTCAGAATGTGAAGAGGAACGTGTTAGAGTAGCACAGACCTGGAAAACATACCTATGAGGGTTAACATATGCATTTAAATCTGTACTACAGGTTCAGCATGTGTATGATAGTCACATTCAGCCATGCATGCTGGAGAGCAGTGAGTACAGTGTGTTGTATGAATGTAATCTTTCTTCTTATTTCAAACAGCTAGCACACCAAGTTCAATCTGCATCTTCTTCAGACAAAATGGGAAAGTAGAAATTACAGATATTTTCAGCCAAATAACATACAAGCAAAGTTTTGTCATTGTTCTATCACCTCTGAGATTTTAGGTAACTGAATTTAACATATGAATTTTTCATTGCCATGACAATAACAATAAGTAAAAAGGAATGGACTATGTCAAAAGTTGTGTGCCAGTGCAACCTAAACCATCAGATGTGCTTACTTCCCTTTAAATTGTAGTTCTTCATGTCATATTGCTGAACAAACCCAAATCTAGATATCTAGTGTACGAAGGGGTCAGTATAAAGTAGATTTCTGCAACTCATAGGAAAGATCTCTCTGACCTTCATTAAAAAAAAAAAAAAATAAAAATGTAAGACTTAAGGTTAAACCTTGCACACCGGTTATTTCACATATTTGTTTTCGATTGCAGAAGATGCACTTTACAACTGCTCTCCTAAAATCAATATTGCTGACCTTTCAGACTGAACCCTACCCAATCAAAGAAGAAGCCTTCTAAATCATTGTTTATTTTTAGAAGCTTTAACAGCTTTATGTGGAAGCTGTCCATAGTCTGTGATGTCACGGATTTATGTTTACAGCTGTGATACAGTAATACACAAAATGTCAGTGAAATGATAATTTCTCAGTGAGGGCTCTGCTGAACTATTAGCAGCACTCTATAGGACCGAAGAAAACCTGAAGCATTTGTGCTAATGCTGATCACAGATTCCAGAGTGAAAATAACTACCTCAGTCTGGAACATTTTCCAAGTAAAATAACAGTGTCTGCATTTGTTAGGTTTTAACACCCATTCTAGGAACCCTATGCAAAATAAACACAAGGTCAGGTAACCTAAGGACAGCGTAAAATTTGTGGGATAGAGATTCCAAAGTAAATATTGTGATTTGAAAATGAGACTTTTTTTTTTTTTTTTTTTTTTTTTTAAAATCAGTTAAATTCAGCTTTTCAGCATAATTTCAGCACAGTTCAAAACTGACCAGCAGATTGCTTTAATGCAGGGACATGCAGTCTTGCAGCTAATAACAGCCTCAGTCCCTGTTCTTGAAACCCCAACTGCCTCTTGATTTACGTGTCTGTACTGGAAAGCCTCTGACCCTATTCCTAAAGCCAAAATAATATACGGCCTGTGCAGCAAACTGAAATCTCTCCAGAGTCACAGAGTAATGCCATGTTTCAGTCAAAGATTTCAGGATTCCTGTGTTAGCAACACCACACTGAGGAGCTGGTAATGGAGATGTGCTTGCACATATGCCACTGTCATTAGATCACTCATTTGTTTGTACACAGACCTCAGACTTTCAAGCTTAGTATAATTTTAGCTGGACTCAGATGATCCTGCCAGACTCACCATCCCTCACCACGCTAATTATTGCTCAGCACTCTGCTCCAGCTGACTTACCTTTTTCACTGCCTGTGCGTCACTGTCAGGGAAGAAGCAGTGAGTGCTGCTTGCTGAGACCTCCTTGTATCTTCCTTGCTGTGTTTTACTCAGTTTGTGTGGTGAAATCCCATTAACAACTGCCGAAAGGAAGCTGCTGGTCATGAGAGGAGTCAGGGTCTGGCAGAACAGACAGATAGCCACCACTAAGGCCAGGAGGAAGGGGCGAGGGCGACAAAGCCTGCGGCACCTGGGGACTTGCCCACAAACCATGGCCTCACTTCACCCTTTGCCACATTGCAGATGCATTTGAAGTAGCCACGTTCTCACAAGGTAAAAAACAACAGAACTAAAAAAAAAAAAAAAAAAAAAAAGAAGTTAAAAGCAGGCTTTATCCAAAACTAGTGAGGACTTTCCCCATTTCTGCTGCTGAGTCCTTCCTTGGTACCTGGCAAGAAGTCACAGGATCCAGAGGGCTTGTAAAGTATCCTCCCATGGGGTTTATGGGAATAACCTGTGGAAAAAAAAAAAAAAAAAAAAAAAAAAAAAGTGAGGAGGAACAAACAGCAGCATGCCATGGGGTCCTTCGCAGGGAGCTGTAACAAGCCCTTCCACACTACGCTCCCAGGAGAAGAGACCTGGTAGCAGACAGGTGAGGAGCAGAAATCCACAGCCCCAGCTCTGCAGAAGGAGTTATTCAGCCAGACAACAGCATCAAAGAAATCAAGAGGTTAAAACTGAATACATTATGTCCACATCTGAAGAGAGTAAGAGAGTGTACCAACCTCGTGAACAATCGTTTGCTGTTTTTTCTCTCTTGCATTCTCAGTTCCTACTTTGTTTTTAGTTTCCTTCAGTCCAGTCCTTTTAAATTGCCTCTTTCCTGTCAGCATGCACTGATCTCTGCCTAAAACTGATCATTTATCTGAAAACTGACAGACTACAAAAATTTTCACTTGCATTTGTTGTGTCCAGACTGCAAGCTCAAAGTTAGATTTACTTACTCGGCTCTTACCCTGTTAGAAGTTTCCCGTTCCCCTCTAATGGGCTGCTGATTAAAACCACTTGGAACAACCCTGGCTCATGATCCCGGCTTGTCTCACACACTCGCAAGGCAGGCACACGCACATACACACGCCATCTGAAGCCAGTTGGACCACAGATTTCATATAAATAAAGGCTGGACTGCTCAGAGGGTGGGGCTAAGCTAGCTGCGCTCCGGGCAGGCATGGGGCTCGGAGACGCAGCCTGAGATCCGGATGGGGAACAGGAGGTGTCCTTGCTCACGCTGCATGCCTCGAAGCCACCATCACTGCAATTTTTAGAAAACTGCTGTTACAGCAATCGGGCTAATTGAAACCATAAAAATATCTTGAAGGCAAGTAGAAATCTGAGCAGCACCTGCAATATTTTACTCCAGATTAACAAAAATGTTGTAAAACGAAGCAGATTTACTTGGACGTGTCACTGACAAAGCAGTTGTCAGTACTTTTCCATAGATACAATGTCTCATCACAGTGTATAAATAAAAGTTCTTACTAATGTTAAAGAGGGAAAGAAAAGAGGGCAGACAAAAATACTCTGATGAAAGCACTTAGCATCTAAGCCACAGAAGGTCTTAGTTACTACTTCCCCCTGCTGACACAGGACAGGGACGAGACAGATGGGAACAGTTGAGGAACTCTGTTGTCTTTATAGACCTAAACTTCTCATATAATCCAGTTCCTTTAGCTAAAAATATCTGTGTACAAGTCATCTATGTTACCCTTCATCCTTAGCTATTTTTGAAAAGAAAGAGTTCTTCCTGCGCTGCCTCATATATAAGAAATGAGTGTCATTAAATTATGATAACCCTGGGCCGATATACAAAATGCAATAGCAGCAGCAGTATTAGCAAGCCAGAGGCCTGTATACAGCACTGAGGAGTAGAGCATATATTTGCTTGAAATGTTGGTATTTATTCAGCTTTTGTATCCTTTTTTCCGCCCCGAGCTAAAGCCATTAATTTGCACGTATAAGAATGCCATACAAGTGATTCAACACCTCATGCAGAAACTGAGCTGTCAGAGGCATTGCATTTTAGTATTGTCTGGGGCTGTGGTTGTCTAAATTAGATCCCTAGGTTATCCTGGGCAGAAAAGAAGTACAAAACTTGTGGTGCCCTCCAGTGATAGATGCTTCCCATCCACACAGAAGCTGAGACCTCTGCTTTGCAGAGATGTATTGCGGTGTTGCGTGCGCTCCCTTCTTCCCTGCACAGCAGCTCACATCCTCAGTCCCTGCTCCTCCAGCCTGTGCTGCAAAGCCTCCAACAAGCCAACAAACCTGGCTGGTGTGTTCCCTGCTGTTGATTTAAGGGTAGGTCAATGCCATATAATGGAGAGGGCACCCAGGGAGCTGGTACTTTCAAAGGAGCATTGCAGAGACTCTACAGCCAGCGTGGGAGCTATAGTAACCCCAGCAGCAGCAGAGGGGAAGCCGAAGAGTTGTCATATTGTTTGAAGAGATTGTCCTGTGGTTTCTGGCATGCCCTGATTTCTGGGACCACAACCATCAGCTGTGTGGGTGGCATTTGCATGGCTGTCAACTTCTCGCAAATTCTTAGTGAAGGAATTTGTCAGAGCTTTCCATAGTGTTGCTAGAAGACTTTACTAAAAGAGGTTAATAAAGATTTTGATTAAAGGTAGTTTTACTTACGTGGAGACTATAGCTCCTTCCAAGAGTCCTACAGTAGAACAGAGTAATCCTCTCTCTCCTCTCCCCCTGCTCCCTCAGTAACCTTCAGCCCAGCAAGTAAACACTTACTCCCTCCAGCCTGACCTCATTTTCCCCAATTCAGTTCATAAGTGGAGGCTTTAAACTCACATTTTCCCCATCTCAGAGGCACATCATCCATCCTGCAAGCCCAGGATCATTCATGGGCTCCAAGTTTTCAGGACAGGACAGCAGCTTTTACTCATTTACTGCACCAAAGCCGACACTGCAAACTCAGAGATGAACGGAAATCTGTAGAGGGCAAGCAGATCTCTGCGCCTCCAGGGGATCTGCTTTCTGTTCATCTGCTTTTCCCAGATGTTCCAAGGAGGGAGTTGGCTTTTCCCCTGCGTTTTGTGGTTTATTTTCATGACGATAGCATGTAATGCAATTTTTTTGAGCTGTAAGTACTTCTCTCAATCACAGCTAGAGTGCAATGAACATGATTTGTCATCTTTCTAATCAGGACTCGATCACATCCCTGGGCCTGCATGTCTACTGACTTACCTGATCACATTCTGACACTTCAGGAATTAATCAAAGACTGTTGTAAATGGAGTGTGACTAACTAATGGGGTGTGATTAACTAATCACACAGGAAAAGGATATAAACATATAGAGTCAGGTCTGCAGTGTGTAGACAAACATCTGCCAAACACGATTGTCTGTAAGACAATCTCTAAGACAAACATGAGTGTCTATAAGATCAGAAATATCTGATCTTATATGAATTAAATTATTTGTACTTGCAGGTCTACATACTTTTTTTTTTTTTTTTTTTTTTTTTCAGAATTCTTAGCAGAAAGCTGCAAATCTCCTCCTTCTGACATACAAAACAAATTAGGGATTCATTTTTGATTTAGGATTTCCAGACCTGTTCCCTCCTGTGGCTGGTCCCACTGCATGGATTAAGGACTCTCTGTCTCACTTACCTCTCCCTGCTCCTTCCATTCACTCAGGACTGCTTGCTTGTGTGCTCCCTAAGAAGTATGCTGCAGTCCAGATCTCTTTGAGGCAAGGTCTTGCAGGAACCATTTCTGTTAAAACCAAACAGGCATGACTGTCAAAAGTAACCTCCAGTGCCTGCAGCCAGAATCCCAGCTCCACCTGCATCATCTGGAAGAGACTGTGAATGTCTAAGGATACACTGACACAGAAAAGGCAAGAGGAAAATCATAAGACTTGATAAAAATTGCAAGAGACTAGGATTTGAAAGGATTTAACCAATATGCCATGCAGGCACATAACATGCACAATTCATCATTTCACCGGGGTTTTGAGAAATCCAGCTCATATTCACAAAGCTTTCATTTTGCACAAAACTGTTTGTTCAGTGTTGAAAGCTAGTGACCACTGATGAATGATTTCAGTGCTCTAAGTAGTGACCTAAGTAGGACAGATAACTGACAGGAGCTAACCAAGAAGAAAATATGAGGCACAGAAAAATAGCAGCAATTAAAGACCCACTGCATACATCCTTTTTATGCATGCTTGACTTCACTCAGAGATCTAACATGAATCATTCTGCAGCTCTGAATAAAGTTAAGTCTAGATATAACTGTTTATAAGATCAGGATTTAATACAATAAAACTTATTTTGCATCAATAATTTCACTATATAGAGGCTGCCAAGGAGAAAATGTGTTTAAAAACCTATTAACAATTGCTGTTTTCTAGAGCGAGATTCAGATTTCAAGGTATAGCATCCTAGCAACCATTTCCGTGATAAATGAGCTCACAGGAAAAATAAGCTCAAACCAATAATTTCTGAGCAAACTCATCATCAACTAACTTCTTGCAATCACGTTTGTCATCTTCACAGTGCAGACCTATATGTAATTTTCAGTGTTTATACTTAACTTTTTAATCCCCTTTTTGTTTTCTAACATACTAAAAACCCTGCCAAGGACCATAAATTCACACTAACTTCAAATATTGGGTAAAATCTCTATGAACAATAGGCATTAATAGCACTGTATATATTAAAATAAATAAATCTAGTAAACTGTATTGGAGAAAGCCCACTAAGCCACAACCTTCATGATTTTTGCCTTCACCCTGAATTCAATCCAGATTGCAATTAGATCTGCATGTGTCATCAATCTTGTGTGTGGTCTCATTTCGGGTAGTGAATGGGGAAGACTGGCACTGAGTAACAAAGTAAAACAAACAAACAAACAAAAAACCAGGAGAAATACATTTCATTACTTCTATGCACATTGGAAGATTTGATACAACTGTAGTTTAAATTAATCTGAGCATGGAAAAAAACTAGACTCGTTCTCCTTTTCCCATTCATAGAACACTATAAGCCTTAATGATGTTGTAATTTTGTTCCACAAAACACTCCAGAGAAAAAGGACTCACGTCTTCATCCCACTTTGGCTCAGCTCTCTGATCTTGGCTCACAGAGAAGGCAGGCTAGCAGAGAAGATTCTGCAAACCCTGGGGAGGCAAAAAAAGCTGACATTAGCAGGAGAGGAGTTTTAGGGGATACTGCCCTTTTGGTTTTACTTTTCATTATTGTTCGATTTATTTTTTCTTTTGTCTATGTAAGAGGAAGTAAACATCCTAGACCACACAGGCAGTGTTTTTACTTCTCTGATCATAGGATTTACAGCTTGTATATGTGTGTATTCTATATAGTCCATTTTAGGTTTTTAGTCTGCAATTTATTATTATTACTATATTTTTTATTATTATCTAAAGAGCTGCGATTTCTGGATGTTTTGGCCCAAGTAAGATGCTGTAAGATCTGTGGTTCCATGGGCAGATCAGCTAGTCTAGAAATTCCCTGGCCTGGAAAGGTGAAGATTTTGCTTGTTGCCCTTTCCCCTGCCTTTAGTCTTTGCTTCTGCTTGTTCCCTTCTGCTCTTTCTACCTTATGGTGGTAATCATTAGAACCTTAGATTTTACATGATGAAAAAGTGTGTAGCTGGGTAGGTTTTCCAACGGTGAGTGGGTTGAATCAACTCTTGGAGAGGTCCAACAGACCCCAGTGCTGGTAAGAGCTAAACAGGAGAGTACAAGTGAGAGAAGATGTAAATAGATGAGGGAAACATGCAGTGGGAGGCTCGATACTCAGCTCATCAGACTACTGTACCCACAGCAGTTTTTCTAAAATTTTGGTAGGATCTGGGTCTACTGAGTTATTTGTCCAGAGATATCTCTTTGTGTCTCAGCCATGTTTTTTAGCACTTTATACTGAAACACATCTATCTATTTATTTATCTTAATAATACAGAAGGTTGCTTGATGTGAAGGTAAGGGAAAGCAGCTGAAGGCCAAAGTCTTATGAAGATACCAGTTTCTGCTTCAAAGGCAAATTTACATGTTAGGAGAAAGAAATATATCAGCTAACTCTTTGCTTCTTCCTTCCTACAGTTATTCTTTGACTACATAATTATTTCTACATGATCCCCTTGATGCAGTTATTCTGGTTACACACAGATTTAGATTTTGTAGCCAGTTTGATTGTTCAAACTCATTGGCTACTGCTAAGAGCTGAATTATACTCAGTGATAATAAAAAAATGCCCAGGTAGGCCTTAAGAACATGGACATTCATTCCTGGGTATGAAGAACGGGACCAAAGTGATGTATTTATGGTTTCTGAAAGCATTTGTGTTACTTTTTACTCTAAGTAAATGTTTTTATTTCATCACGGTTCTGTGATTGTGTTCACAGGAACAAAGTGAAGTATTTATGACTTCTAAAGTCATTCATGTTATTTTTTATTTTAAATAAATGTTTTGTGTCATCACGGTTCTGTGATTCTGTTCACATGCCCGGTTCACATGATTCTGTGATTGTAGACATCTCCATCATCTTGCTGGTGCCTCTTGTTTTGAAACTTCAGGTTGTGCTGATTTTGGCTGGGATGAAGCTCATTTTCTTCCAAGTAGCTGGTGTGGTGCTGTGGTTTAGATTTGTAATGAAAACAGTGTTGATTACACACCAATGTTTTAGTTGTGGCTGAGTAGTGCTTACACAGTCTAGGTGTTTTATGCTTCTCCCTCTCTACCCAGTAGGTAGGCAGAGGGTACACAAGAAGTTGGCAGGGGAGACAGCTCATCACACTGTGCTGGGGCTTGGCCTATTCAATGCTTCAGCACATGCAAGGGGAAGAGCACCTCCTGGATCTGAAGACAAAACCAACAGACACTGTGGCTAAACCAGAGACCCAGCCCTCAGCTACAGTCAAGAAGAAACATTGGAAGTTTAAGTGAATGCATTTAGAAAGGGAGGAAGAAACTTCTCCTAAGGGGGAGCAGGAGGAAGAATCAGAAGAGGAAGCCTATTCTGCAGCATAGCAGTCACAAGATGAGGAGGAGAAAGAGACAGAAATAATGAATGAGAAAGAAACCACCTGATCCTTGACCCTGAATGAGCTGCATGATATGCAAATAGATTTCAGTTGTCATCAAGGTGAGCGTGTTTTCAGCTGCTTGCTCTGGTGCTGGGATACTGGGGCTAATAGTCAGGAATTAGAGGGCAAGGATGCCCAGCAGCTGGAATCCCTTGACAGGGACAAAGTCATCAGGCAAAGGATTGGAAAAAGGGCAAAAGTCCTCAGCTCCTGTTGAGTGTGAAAGAAGGGTAACCCTTCAAGGTAGATCTTGCAAATTACCAAGACAAGTGGACCACCAAGGAGGGAGGTAACCAGTACCTGAAGGAATTACCATGGTGAAGCTGATGTGTAGCGACCTGAACAACAACAAGGCATCCAGAGACCCGGATGAAGTCCAGAGCATGCAGATGATGTGACTGAAGTTTATACAGAGAGCACTGTCACTGTATGCCATCACCCTGGCACTAATGAGATGAAGAGATACGGAGGCGACAATATTGGATGTATTGGCCGGCCAACTCCTGCAGTTCAAAGAGAATCTCTTTTTCTCCCTCTGGGCCTGCCTCTCAGCCACAGAGGTGAGAACATTTGAATTTCCATCCTCCTGTTTCTTCCTACAAACTTTTTCTAATGACAGCTTTGTCTTCTCTCAAAATCATTTTCTTCTTTTAACATGATAAATAATCTCTTTTTCAGGTGATCCAGATACTTCTTACCTTCTTTCTTTTTCTCTTTTCTTTTTTTTTCTTTTCTTTTTTTTCTTTTCTTTTCTTTTCTTTTCTTTTCTTTTCTTTTCTTTTCTTTTCTTTTCTTTTCTTTTCTTTTCTTTTCCTTTTTTCTTTAATTCCACAGTTATATTCTCTGGTCTTTCTATATGAAAAAGTATTTACACAAATACTTTTCTACGTTCTCACTACTTTTGCTGCAAGTAGCGCTGCACACTATCTTTTACTTGTGGAAAAGCCCGGAATGTCCTTTGTGTGTTGCAGAGCACTGCCTCCTTGCAGTTCTTCCTAGCTGTTTATGTTCAGGCAAAATGTAATGAAATGACCAGTGGGAGGAAGTAGGGAATACTGGTGTCATTGACTCCATCCTAGCCTCTCCTTGCCTGCTCAAATGCTGTTTGCAACGGAGGGTAACTGAACTGGTTAACAACTGCTCCACGGACTGGAACACTCTCCTCCACCCCCAGCACCTGGTCAGAAAAGCAGCTGCAACACTGAAGGAGACAGGGTGGAGACTGACCGCAAGTGGTGAGCTTACCTGCTTGGGGGCTACTACAAAGAGGAAGGAGTAGGCCTCCAGGGGGACAGCAGGACAATCCTGAATAGCTGCCTAACAGGGGAAATGTCTGGAACATGCAAACCAGTCTGAGCTGTGGAAGGGAAACAATGAATGTGAAGGAAAGAACCAGTCTGTAAGGGCATTTTAACAGAGGGAAGAGAAGCATTGAAAACACTTAGTTCTAAGGTTTAGCATTCTGGTTTTTCTATTTTTTTTTTTTTTAATAATAATTAATTGCTTTAGTTTCTGTTCCAGTAAAACCCAAATATAGAATTCAAATGTTGTACCCCCAGATCCTATCAAAATGTCTTTCCTCTGTTTTTGTGTAAAATAAATTATTTCATTGCTGGGTTCCCGTATCCCTTTAGCTTGGCCTCACTATGTGGGTATCAAGACCAGCAGAGTATTTAAAATCTTTTCTTCTGTTCTACAGCATGAGTGGACTCAAAGCAGTCCAGAAAATGAGAAAAGCTGAGGTATCTGGAAAATTCATGAGTCATGCCCAAGTACCATGCTTTTTTTATACAGGTGCCCTCAAGTTTAGGAGCAAAATCTGTTTTGAATATATCAACTTGTACATGATGAAAGAGAAAAGTACAATTATGTTCCTTGGTCCATAAACACTAATTTTTCTATTAATTCCCTAAATTCCTTAAACTTTATTCTCTTCTTAAGTTTGCAGACAGCACCAAGTTAGGTGTGTGTGCCGATCTGCTCGAGGGTAGGAAGGCTCTGCAGGAGGATCTGGATAGGCTGCACCAATGGGCTGAGGTCAACTGCATGAAGTTCAACAAGGCCAAGTGCTGGGTCCTGCACCTAGGGCACAACAACCCCAAGCAGCACTACAGGCTGGAAGATGAGGGGCTGGAAAGCTGCCTGACAGAGAAGGACCTGGAAGAATTGGTTGATAGTCAGCTGAATATGAGCCAGCAGTGTGCTCAGGTGGCCAAGAAGGCCAACAGCATCCTGGCTTGTATCAGAAGCAGTGTGGCCAGCAGGGCTAGGGAAGTGATTGTCCCCCTGTACTCGGCTCTGGTGAGGCCACACCTCAAGTACTGTGTTCAGTTTTGGGCCCCTCGCTACAAGAAGGACATTGAGGTGCTCGAGTGAGTCCAGAGAAGGGTGACGAAGCTGGTGAGGGGTCTGGAGAACAAGTCTTATGAGGAGCGGCCGAGGGAGCTGGGACTTTTCAGCCTGGAGAAGAGAAGGCTCAGGGGCGACCTTATTGCATTCCACAGGTACCTTAAAGGAGGCTGTAGCGAGGTGGGGGTTGGTCTGTTCTCCCACATGCCTGGTGACAGGACAAGGGGGAATGGGCTAAAGTTGCACCAGGGGAGGTTTAGGTTGGATATTAGGAAGAACTTCTTTACTGAAAGGGTTGTTTGGCATTGGAATGGGCTGCCCAGGGAAGTGGTTGAGTCACCATCCCTGGGGGTCTTTAAAAGACATTTAGATGTAGAGCTTAGTGATATGGTTTAGTGGGGACTGTTAGTGTTAGGTCAGAGGTTGGACTCGGTGATCTTGGAGGTCTCTTCCAACCTAGATGATTCTGTGATTCTGTGTTCCTCTTCATTGCTCCAATGATCAGAAGCATCCTGTCTTTCTTTAGTAGAACAATTGCTTTGCAGATAACTCTCACAGACTTTTGAATGACTATCCCAGTGTCTTCAATGTTCATCCGTTCTCTGATATTTTTTGGCAGCAGGGAAATTGATGGAAGTCTCTTTCCAAAACAATATATATGTATATGTAGTGTTTCCTCTATTTTATGTGTATAAAATAATACATTCACATACCTACAACTTTCTAGGTGCCAAACATTTCAGACATTTTGATTGCTAAATCTTGGTTTGCCCCAGTACAGTAAATGTCTATGTGTCTAAATGTTACAACTTAAACCACATCATGGCCTCCACTGACTTCAGTGGGTGGGCTCATATATGTGTGTGTTTCAGGCACACGAGAACAAGAACATTTTTATTTTATTTTATTTTATTTTATTTTATTTTATTTTATTTTGTTTTGTTTTATTTTTCTGTTGAAAGACTTTGTACTAGTTTAACAGAGCACTTCCGTTAGCAAGAAGAGTTTTAAGACAACCACATCATGCAGAAGATATGTGATGACTACTTGCTCACCTGTGCCTCCCAAGGCATCCATACGTCTTTCCAGCCTCATAAAGAGTAGACATTATTTCTCTACAATATGTAACAGTTCTTTTTATTATTATGGTGGTGCCATCACAATGGGTCAGTAAATGGGCCAGTAAAGGGGTTAAGATTATTCAGCTGGGGTGCTGATTGAGATATTTCACATGTATGTGAGAAATTATTATACAACTAAATAGAGTATGTGGAGATACAAGACATGGTATTTTGTCATTCTTATGGACAAGCAGAAAAAGACAATGATATACTTCTGAAATGATTGATCTAGCTATTCAGTTTGTTTGAGTTCAACTACTGCAGCGTAATTACAGCAGAAAAAAATAATATCAACCACTATGGCACAGAAGTTACTTTAGAAAGGAAGTACCTTTAAGTGCATTACATCTTTTAAGCACTCTTGACAAACTAGTCCAGGTGATATTTCTAAAAGTAAAGTCAAAAATTAAGTTTAACCATTTTTACAGCTAGAGAAAGCAAGGTGGCCAGGATAAACAAATAGTGAAGAAGGCCACACAGAAAGTCTCCATTGCAGCTGGCATGAGGACTGATGAGCTCTTTGTGTCCTGCCCCACACAGAGTCACTACACTGCCTCGCAACTCTGATCTGTTGAACTGAAAAACTTGCTCAAAACGTGCCTGACAGATATGTTCAGCAGGCTAAGAGGAAGTGGCTTGAAAGCTGAAACTGAGGGAGGGAGGGAGGACATCATGCTGAACTGCAGTGATAAGGCTGGGAGGAAGCTGAGCATCGTACTGTCAGTGTGTGATCTTAACCATTTCGATCAAATGGGCCATGTGTAAAACTGGCATTCCAAGCAAGGGTCTGTTGAAAAAGCAATATATTTTTCAGGTCTGATAGATTTAAAATGTTTTGCTGCCATTATGTACACTTTATACTTATTTTTCATAGTCCAGTGGGACTGAAAAGTGAATAGAAGCATTTTTGTTCATTGTTTGATTACTGGGTTTTAAGGGGTTGTCTCTTTTGTGGGCTGTTTTGTTGTATTTCTTGAATTATAGAGGTACCCCGATGTCATAAATCGGTTTTGGCTCAAATTATCGGTTTTGGTTCCAATTATTCTATCACTAAAGCCATTGTTCTTAGGATTCAATTTTGCAAAAATTACAGTATAACCAAAGTATAACCAGTTTGGAATCCCTGTGAAATTCAGTATGAAGTAGCTGAATAAGATCTCATTTCTGTGTTTAAATCAATCACTATACAGCTATGTTTCAATGCACTTTTAAAACTAAAGGATATTGAAGAGACTTTGTTTTGGAAAATAAGGTAAAACCAGGTAGTGCCAAAATAGAAAAGTAATAAAATGTATAGAAGGCTGATAGCTAATGTGCTTGTTTTAAACAGACTTTAGAAAGATGCTTACAGGGAATATTTGGGGCTAGTTTAGAATCATACCATCACATGAAAACAGGTCAGTTTTATAATGAGTTCATACAATTATAAACAATATATTTAGATTATTTCTTCCTTCATGAGTGTAGATATTAAGATTTAAACAATATGGGAAAGGGAAATTTAGAATCTTTGCCATCAACATGCTGTCAGCCTCCATAAAGAGACATTCCCAATGCATTCTTTTCACCCCTTAACAGAGGTCTTTAAGTAAACAGCAGTAGGTGAGTGTTTGGAAGGCACTTTCCAGATGAAAAGTACTTGAGAGTTGGTAAATCTGGGGTGTTAACGGAGATACTAACCAAAACACCTTCAAGTTTGATTTTTTTCTCTCTTTTGCTTTTGAGAACTGTCTTTTGTTTTCCTGTCCTGGGGTTTCTTCTTCACTGAGTTGTGTTCCCAGTGCACAGTGTTAGAGAAGAAGCAGGGCAAAACTGTTTGGATATAAGTGACTCTTTCAGAGGAAACCAGTACTTCTGAAATCAGCACCTCCATGTGCGAAAACATGCATTAAGTCAGCATCTAAGAAAATTTATACTCTGGATTAAAATGATTAACATATAAATTTGATCTGGCGGGAGGAGGTAATTTTAAAATGATTCCTACTTAACTTCTGTTTATTTCTTCGTTCCTTAGCCATTCCAAGATGTATAATTAAATACATCTTAAAAATTATTTAAATCAAGAATACCATACCCAAATGGATTCAGAAGAGAGAAACACTCCAACTTGTCACCTTTTCAAGCAAACCACATCATTGAACATTTATGGAAACAATTTTTAAATATGACAAGCACTTTTAACCCCACCCCCACCCCCAGAAACATAAATGTAATTTTACACCCACCAGAATAAAATAAAAATAAAAAATAGTAATAATAATAATAAAAAAAGCTGTAAAAACATTGCATTAATCAAGACAGGGAAAAATATTCCTGTATTTCTGACAAGAAAGGATTCCCAAATTCCATAGCACCTCCCCTTGCTATTCCATAGCACCAACCCCTTCCAGCTTTTAACTACACTCAGGCTTGCAAACTTTTTCCAAATATCTATCCCACATGTCTTTTCCTGAGAAGAAAAAATAAAACTTGCTTTGAAATAACAGGGCCACAATTTTGCAAGTGGAAACACTATAAATTATCTTCATATTGGTGCCTATTTCTGTTCTACCCATTCTCATGTGTAAAAATACAGTATAACAATTATGTATTTTTCTGTAAAGACAGTGTTATCCTGATTAGGAAAATGAAATTAATCGTCCACCAAAGAAATAAATCTGTATTCCACAACAAAATATACTTAGGATTCCTTCCATTTTATTTTTTTAATATTTAGGAAAAAATACACAAAATTATAGCTGAACAACTGAATCTACGTTATTTAGTTTAAGAAATCATATCATTGTGCTCTTAAACTTCAGTAAAACTTCTCTTAATTGGAAGTAACTGGTTTCATAAAAGTGGACATACACATCTGATTTAATGTATATGATGTTGCTGGATATATTTTTATCTTTTATTTTAAAAAGGCACAGAGCACTCACAACACAATGTACATATTAATGTTAGGGCTTAAAAATATTTAAAACATCAGTGGATCTTAACATTGTTCTTCACTTTCTACTTAATTTGGTAGATTTCTTGTACAGACATGAAGTGAGCATTTCTTGAGTTGTAATATGCTAGATATGCTAGCTTTTTTTCCAATACTTTAGGGATTTTTTTTTAGTAGAAAAAGGAAACGATTAGCAAAAAGGAAATAAGTTAGCAAATGGATAATGTCATCTTTATTAAAAATAATTTAAATCTAATATGAAATAATATAGGAGACTATTGGTTATTCTAAAATATAAGTTGTGATGCATGCAAGCATAAGTCTATATTGTATCATGCAACTTTTTGGCAATTTTAGCACACTCAAACTGTTCCTAAATATGAGATGTATCTAGAGGATATAGCTGCTCATCTATCTTTACAGAACATCATATACATGTAAAAGCAAAATATGCATTTGGAAATGCTAAAGGAATGTTCTTGTGATTCATTATAGATATATTGAAGAGTGGCATTTTTCTTGCTTTAGTTACATTATACTCAAAAACTTTTAAGCAATCCTAGAAAGAGTAACAAAATTGCAGTGACAGTAGACTAAATTCAGTTATTAATATAAAGTGCATAAAAAGTCACTCCCTTATCCCTCTTGCAGTTCTGCTTCTCAGAGATTTTTACTGTACTTCAAAACTGAACCCTCTGCTGTCAAGGCTAAGGCCACCTGGGTCCTACTTTTGTCACTTGTCATATCTATTGAACAATAAAAGTACATGGCCCAGACATTCCAGTGGGATGAGGTGGGAAATGAGGAGGGAAAAAGAAAAAACACAACTAACCAACCAAAACAAAACTATCCAAGAAAAGCAAGTTCACAGTACTTCCATGGTGAGGCCGAACAGCAAAAAACAAACCTCAGAATTTCTAATCTACACTGTATGCAGTTAACAACGCTTTGCAAAGCTCAGTAAAGAAGACAAGGATGCAAATTATTCCATGCCAGTCAGAAAAACAACCTAGCAGGATTTTTAGAGCAAGAAGCATAAATATGTTTCCTCTTTTTCATTTCAGTCCTACAATAAATAAAACTGACAACTGAGGCAAAAATATTGTTTCTTAAAAGCTTCTTAAATATAGAGATAATACTGTCTACAAGGCATAGACCACATTTTGTTCTCTTGGCACACTGGTTCTCAGCTGTTGGTATACAAATACCTCCTAATCCTAAAAATTCACCCAAATGCCTGAGCACTGAGATGAAACCAGAAACAGCTGCACTGCTTAATGCCAAAGGCTCACCTGACGTAGTGACTTTTATCACACAGCAATCACTGGGGTATGCCAAGAGACTGTAGGACTGTCATAGACATATAGGAACACCTCCTTTGCTATATACCTCTTGTAATTTCTACTGATCAGTCTTTTTAGAGTTTTTGTTCCAGATGTGTTACTTCTGCATTTTATGCCTCCATGTACTTTACAGCTATTAATTTTACACCCAGGTATGTTACAGGGCAAGTTTTACAACGTAACCATGCAGTATGTGCAAAAATGCTGCTCTTTTATTCATTTTGGACTGACTACCTGCCTATTACTTCTTCTATCAAAAGACAACTTTTTCCACAGCACTCCTGAACCTACAGATCCCTGTTACATCCTTACCAAGCTGCATCTTTGCCACCCAGAAGTCCCAACTAATTCATCAGTTTCTCAGACTCCACAGCACTGACTACTTTGATCCTCCTATGTGAGACTTTCCTAGTTTTAGTACATTTTTGTAGAAGGGTGGACCAGAATGTTACACTACAGTAAAACCTAAATACACCATCAATTTACACATTTTTCTGTAGGAAATTCTTTATTTCCTACTAAGTCATCCTTAGCACTTGTCTGACCTGCTGCTGAGCAGTAAACCAGTTTCCATAGAATTACTTAGAAAACTCACAAATCACTTTCCTACTTAGCAATAGTTACTTCAGAGGATGTAGCTGCCATAAACGGACTGCAGCTGCAGGAGGAGCCCCCAGTGGAGCAGGTGGATGTGGCCTGGAGGAGGCTGCAGCCCATGGAGAGCCCCCGCAGGAGCAGGCCCCGGGCCGGAGCTGCAGCCCATGGAGAGGAGCCCACGCAGGAGCAGGGGTATGGGGGGAGCTGCTGCTTGTGGGGGACCCGTGCTGGAGCAGTTTGCTCCTGGGGGATGGACCCTGTGGTATGGAGCCGTGTGGGAGCAGTTCTTGAAGAGACAAAGCGTTAGGGACTGACTGCAGCCCCCATACCTTGTTCCCCTGAGCCACTCAGGGGGAGAAGGTCTAAAAGAGTGAATGGGGAAATTTAGTTTGTTTAGTTTTTCTGTTCTAGTTTGTTAGGGATAGGCAGTTAACTGTTTTTGTCTGCCTATGCAGAGTCTGTTTTGCCCGTGATGGTAAACTGCAACCAATTTCCCTGTCCTTTTCTCAACCTTGACCCCTTTTCTATGGTATTTTCTCCCCCTTTTCCTTTGAGAAAGGTGAGTGAGAGAGCAGTTGTGGTGGAGGTCAGCTGCCTGGCAGGGTAATACCACTACATCTGCATCAAGCTTGCCTTTTTCATCTACTCAACGAAGCTTTCCAATAAGTCTGATTAAAATGATGCCAATATGCATGTACTCACACATACACTGATTTTATTCTTTATCAACATATAGAGAAAATTAAAATTAAGTTTGGAAATCCAACACGAAGCTTTCTAAAAATTGGCATTGTTTTTATTGCTTGCTAGTCCGTCTGAAATTTTAATTATGCATAGCAGTATCTCAAATAGTCCCTCAATGATTTGCCCCCAATGATTTGTTGCAGACTCACTTCTTAAGGTGCCTTCTCTTTGAGAGCAATCTTCACGCATGCTGCATAACGGGCCCTGGTATTCAAATTTGTCTAACATCCTACGCAGCAAAGAAATAATTTATCTTGTCTGTCACAGTAAAATTTCTCTTCTTTTTGCACTTTAATCACCTGCTGACCTGTAAGCAGCTCTCACAGGTTTAGAAGAAAACAAAATCACATACAGGCTTTAATGTTCTATATTTTTAACTTGTGCATAGCATTTTTTTTTCCACATTCATCCATTTTTTTATTTTTATTTTTTAACTTAGAAACAAAATGCTTACGTACTAAGGAGGATATATATATATATTTTTTTCCTCCTTTGAGCTCTCTATGTACCTGTTCCATTAAGGTGTGTGTGTATATATATTTATGTATATATAGTCAGATGAAACAACAAACCACTTCGCTAAAACTTGAAACTTCTTTTTGGATTTGCAGACTCTGCACCATCTTAGGTATTAACACCACCAGAGTGAAGGATTTTGCTATCTACTGTCCTAATTCTTAATGTATTTAGTTTTCAGTCCTAGAGACTTAAATATTCAGTCCAAAGGAAGTCTAGATTACTTATTGCCTATTTAACTTAAATTCACAGCATAGCACCAGTTTCCAATTGAACAAATAGTTTCTCTTATCTCTATGGTCTCAAGTCTCACTCAAAACCAGATATTCTAGTCCTGAAGTGTTTTTTAGACATAGATTTCCACAGAAATGCATACAGAGTGGGCTAATTTCAGGGTAATTTTAGAGCTTTCCGGGAACCTTAGTTATATTGCCCTTTGGTTTTTTATCAACTTATATTTTAATCTTTTAGAAAAGACAATCTGTTATCCATATTCATGTTTTCTTTTGTATTTATCTACTTTTCCTCAGTACATGAATTTAAAATGATTACTTTCTTCTTTAAAAAGTGACAGAAGCCTTTCATTTTGTTTAGATAAAGCCTGTATTTTCTGCATGTGCTCCTAATACTAATAATCCAAATTCTCTTTATTTCCTTGACAATATTTGCAGTCATGCACTGAAATACTATTTTTCTCTCTCTCCCTCCATGCCTCTACATGTTTGAAAAGATTTCAAGGAAAACTACCATGAAGGTCCATGAAAACTACCTTGACAGCCCAACAAGAATCCCAGTGCTGTAACAAAAAAAAAAAAAATCTTTACTCCAAATGGAACATTTTTTTTTTAGTAGTGAAAGGAAGGAGGGTGTGAAAAGGAGCAATAATTTTGTTTCTGTTCAGCACTGCTGCATAAAAGAGCCACACAAAAACAACAAAAGGAAATTTTCTGTGAAAAGAAATCTACAACCTACACCCAAAATGAACAAGATGGAATAAGAAATCAAAAATCTTTTCATTGTATTAACAGTCAAGGGTAGTAACTTTTAACAGGCCTTCATTTAAATATAAGCTGATTCTGTGCTACAACATGCACAATGCTCACCTATCATGGTCTTTAGGATCCAAACATTTATTGGCCTCCATTTAGGCTTCCTAACTTGATATTCCGTATTACCTTCAGGGATTCTACAGCTGGATGAACTATATCCCTTTACTTCTTTCCTGCACCATGTGTTGACTTTTACATGAACATCACTGTCCAGGAAAGAATATGGCAGGAATTTCTCATGCAAACTTAGCTATATTCCTCTGAGATCATTTCAGGAACAACCCTTTTGTTTTGAAAAATGTACAGAAGACATTAATTCGAGGAGTTGAGGTTGTTTTTATTTTAACACCTAATACAATTCAAATTTAAAGGATTACTTGCACAAAAAAATAAACACATTTGGTATAAAAATTTATCATCACTTTAACACCTTTTTTTCCTCTTATGGTCTGCACCTTCTCTGGAGCAGAAACATATAAAGACTAATGGCACAAGTCTGTTTTATCCTACAGCATTTTTTGTTTTGTTTTTACATACTCAAGTACTCTAGAGGACAACAGCCCGCTGTATACAAGAACCATTTTCTTCAGCCTGCTGAATTAAGTTTCATAAAGAACCAAAGCTATAAAGGCATTTTAAAAACCATTGTCTTATATTTTTTTTTAAGAAGCAATGACTTTCTGCACCATTTATATACATAGTGTTACATAACAGCTCTTGAGTACAGTACATGCAGCAGAATATATCTGTTGAATATAAAACATACATTTAAAATCTTGACTTATCAGAATTTTGAAGATTGAATAATTGTGGAATGCCCATTGCTTAGAGAAAATGGTTTGATAGTACAGATGTCTGCATATGTTGGCCACTGGAACAATCCAAGGCTCACTGGAATAGTATCTGTAGCACATCAATGTGCATAAACAATTTACAATATTAAAACACAACCAGCAAAATCAATAGTTCAAGATCATATGACTGCTATGTTAACCCTTTTTTAAGTGGTTGCAAAGAAGTGTGGTGGGGGTTTCTCCCCCTACCCAAGTCCTCTAAAAAACCTCTAGTATGCAATTTGTTTTCCAGATGACGATGTTTATTTATGTCTACTGCCTCTTCTCTTCATTGCAGCTGTACACTGTGGACAGTACCATTTCCCTTTTGGTGCTTCTGTCAGTCCAACACATCCGTAATGGAACCACTCAATGGGACACTACAAAAACAGAGAGAGAGAAGGTGTGGGATCTTGTTTTTCCTTGAAACATCTATCACAATTCTATGAAAACAAAGCACTTGCAAAAAGCATAGATTCTGCCTTCCATGAGAAGCAATGGGACAAAATGAGAAAAGAGGAGGAATTCAGTCCCTAACATACACTCAAAAAGAATAAGGAAAGAAACAAAAATTCTAGGAGTCATATAGACTTACAAAAATACAACGCAAAGTAAGTATATTGTGCTAATTAAAAACCTTGTTTGACGTTTCAAGTGATTAAATCATTATCACTCACGTCTGTTTGAATGCAGTAGTATCTCACTAAGCACATGCTTAAACTGAAATGTTCTTTTAAATCGTATTTTATTTGAATGGGATAAATGGTACTAGTAGTGACAGAGCTAGAAGTTCCTAGAAATAAGGAGTATTTTAAATACGTCAAACATTCCCATGAAAATGTGAAGCCCTCTAAAAGAATCTGAACTGTGGGGACAGATCTGGAGAAGTTTCCTAAAGAATTGTTCAACTCATATGGACATTAATTCACATTGTACTTTTCACACAAACACTTAAGCTCTACTTTTGTTTAAATTTTTCCATAAAATTTACTATGAACCTGACACTTCTACTTTTTCTAATATCTACTGCAACCCTCTACCTTTCCCTTCTTCATTCTTCCACTAACTGACTTTCTACATGATTCCTTCAGTCTCAATACAAGTCATGAAAGATGAAGTAAGAATGAAAAATCTGAAGTAGTAAATGTGAAATACATAAATATCAGAATATTCATGTGGTACATTTCCAGTATTTAAAGAAAGTTTCTTTCAAGGTTGGAACATGTCTTTTTTTTTTTTTTTTAATTTTCAACTGTTTACAGAGGGAAATAAAATTGCAAATATGTAATTACAATGTTTAAGACTGAATAGGGGATGAAATATTCAAGTTTGTTTTATGCAAAGGTTCAAAGTTCAACTTCTATTTTTTGCATATGCTTTTTAAGCAAGTCTTTCAACCAGAAAAAAAAATACCAAATGGCAGTTTCGTTTAGAACAGAAGAGCTTCACAAACTTAAAAGTTCTTAAAAGCAAGTTTCCCAGTATCTGAGTATTTGTTACACACAGTAATTGAATCTTTTTGTGCTTAAACAAGGAGAAATACATGGAACTCCTATGTGGCTGGAAAGAATAATATTAAAAACTATTTTCTTCTGTCTCTATTCATTTCCACCTATCTTATATGTGTAGAGCTTTCATTTATTTCTAAGATCACTGCTAAGTCTAAGATGATGTAGGGGACTTGAATGAAAATATATTTGGGGGAGTGAGGGGGGAAGCTGAAAACAAACAAACTAAAACCAAAGAACTTCACTGTTCTGTGTTTTCACTAAAACTGAAAACTAGTAAGAAGCACGCTACTATAAAAACAATTCTAAAGAAAAGCAGTTCCTGTAAGCAAGTTACATGCACAAGGCCTCGCTCGTGAACATTCAGAACATCATTACTTACATCTTGGTTATCACAGCCTACCATTTCACCATAGGACACCTGGTGAAAAAGAAAAATAAATAATTGAAAGTAATCAACATTTTCAAAGGGATAGAATTCAAAGCATTTTTATGTCAGGTATTTCCCTTGCACATGTGGCAATTTCAAGCTCTATTTGAAACAATCAGATACCTTCAAAAGAATCACAGAATTCTATAAAGTCTTTTAAAAAAATCTAATACTTGCAAGTATTTAATATGCCTGTTCTTATTTTATGCACAAGTGTCTTTTGCTCTCATTCAGTCTTTCAAGTTTCTGGGTGCCTTTTATGAAAATAGTATCTTCACCATTATTTATTTATTTTATAAAAGAAAAAGTAGGAGAAAACAGGCAGTATTTTAACTTAGCATTTTAATTAAAGTCACTGTGAACTTGTTCAATTCTGAATTTAAAAGTTCCCAAAATCTTTAGTAAAAAGATTTGGAACTCTTCAAGTATGGTACATCACAGGAAAACTTTTGTTTTTAGCTTCAACAGTTGAGTTCGTTATTCATATTAACGGTAAGTAGATAAAAGTTCTATTTACAGCATTGAAATTATGATCATTTAAAAAAAGTTTTTTAAATGAACAATCAGAGAAAAAAGTTCACCCACAGCAAAACAGCAACTCTGGGTATATTTCAGGTTGGAAGACATTCTTACCTGATTACAAATGCAGTAACGTGGCTCATTCGGATCATAGGTCCAGTCAACTTGGCTATTGGAATCAGACTCCGGTATTACTGCTGTTTGCTGAGACAGTTCTTGTGCCAGTGCAGATGAAGAAGAACACGACGATAGAGAGGATGAAGACGAGGATGAGGAGGACTGTTGACTTGAGGATTTGTTGTTGTTTCTGGAAAAAAAAAAAAAGAAAAAAACAGCATGCCATAATTTGAATTCATTTACTTCCAAGTGGAACGATCTGAAAGCAATTCTTCAATGACTGAAGTGCTGCAGTATGTAAATTCCAAAGTGACATTCCCCAACAGATTTCACTCAAAAACTGCAAGAATTGTGATAGTAAAACTGAGTCTCTTTGGAGAAGTAAACCAGTCTTACCAGCTTGCAAGTACAAATTAAATTCCATTGATTAAAATAGCCTAACAGCTTTAAGCCGTCAAATAGCTTTAATGGATGTTTTTCTTCATAGAATTTTAATCAACAGACTTGGTGTCAAGCCTCCATCAAGAAAATATTACTGATAAAACAGGAATTTGCATGTAAGTAATGTCATATGTCATGTCCAATAGATAGCAGTTTTTTGAAGATGACTGATCCTATGCTAATCTCTACTCCAGCATCACCAATCACGCCTCTGGAATAGTGCCACTATACGAATCCTATGCCTTTGCTTATAGGTCAGGTCAGACACCCAAGACATATGTAGATGAAAAATGCTTCTAAAAATAAAATTACTAACTGAACAGTGAATGAACACAAATCTGTATGAAGAAAAAAAATGCAAGTCAGTTTAAAAGGCTGTGCACTCTTTCAATCAAAACTTGACTGGAATCCTCAAATGTTTCAAAAATTCATCCTAATCAGTAATAAAATTAATTCAGTTTTCTGTCTTAGATGGTCAGATGACATAATGTGTTGTGACTATTTGTGAAGTGGCATGAAGAAAATCTCCAGATTTACTTCAAAACCATCTACAAAGCACTGCATAGTAATCCCCAACATTTACATTTAGGCCAAATGTCCTCTCTGGAAGAGAAAAAAATGAGGAAAGAAACTAGACAATGTAACCGATAAAAAAAAGCAAATCAGAACATTTAAAACCTTGAAGTGAGTTTGCTTAAAGAAAAAGAAATGTGAAAGGAGAAAAGAAGAAAGCCCTGTACGAAAAATGACCAGCTGAGAATAACTACTTTCTGCTTCTTTTTTTTTCTCCCATGTATGTTAAATGCAAATTATTTCTAACATGTCCCATGACCTTCAAGGGAAAATTTCTCTGTCTTAAAAAGCGTTAACTGCAGTCAACAACAAAACCTACTTGCTTTTTCTGCCACTTCGTGAATCTGTGTTTGATGAACTTAATGTTTGTGTTAACGTAGATGCCAGAGCTGATGATGAATACCCAGTTGAATCTCTGGATAATGAAAATTCTCTTCCAAGCTGAAAATCATTGTTCTTAAATGCTTCATAGCTGGCTTTTAGACTGGATGTTCTTCTTCCTTCCTTCATCTAAAAGGAATACTGACAGTGTATCAGATTGCACAGGAGAGCTCTTACGTAAGACATACCAGGATGCTAACTATTATTCACACAGATTTATTAGTTATCCTTTTAACAAAAGGATGTATGGTAAGTGGTAAAAATGGATAAGAATATCCCACAGGAAAAGCAACAAAATAAGCTGTCCTGTTATGAAGGTTTTAGAGGATGAAACTGTAGCATATAAACAATGATAATATGAGAACTGAATCACATCAGTTGAAAGTGATTGTAGAAGTTCAGATTAAAAACAAACAAACAACAACAACAAAAAAAAACATGAGTCTTTCTTCTTAATCAACAGTGGACGGCAGGCTGACAAGAATGTTTTGACATTACCTGTGCTGTGGCTTGCACTGCTTGAGCTGCTGCCATGGTAATAGCACCGGCCCCCGATCCTGAAGATAATGAGCCCAGGTTATATGATGCCAATGGTTGAGAAGAGTTTGTATTGTATGCATTGTTTGAAGAAGATGATGAATTATTGTTTCGACACCCTTGATGAACAGAACACATTGATGAAATTCAAAATGAAACTAAATTGCTCTGCATTTTAAGAAGAGTTATATGTGACAACCAGCGAAAGATTAGGAACACCATTTATGCACCAGAGTTGTCCAATCATTTTGGAAAAAAAAGTTTTAAAAAATAAAAATATTCATAAAAAATAATTTGACACAGCCAGTATTGGCTTAAAAAAAAAAAAAAAAAGTGTTCTATCCTAATGTGCAAGGAATCCTTTTAGAAATACAGTCCTCACTGTCATGTTCAGCTATTGAGTAAAGTACCCGGCTGCCATGTCTATATAAACCTGATCTCATTGAAATAAGACTTTTTCCTTGATTGCCACAGTAGTCAGTAAGAATCGGAACATAAAACTTAACTGCTTCTAAAATAGCAGTCTTAATTCTAAAAACTAAAAAAAAAAAAAAAAAAAAATCACAATTGTAATGAACCATAGATTTTCATGACCATCTGCACACTGGTACCTGTTCAAACACAGTTCCATTTTATTTGCCCTCTCATGTGAAAGTCCTTAAAAATGAATAAAGGGACTACAAAGGAGACTTCTTTAAAACTAGCATTAAAACAGTATTAAATTCCAAAACCAAGCATAGTTTACTTACTATACCCTCTCATGATCTTTTGTTTTCAGAAAGGAAACTATGAAATATCCTCATTTTGAAAGCGTACAGAAAGTTGTGGTTTTTGTTCACTAATCAAAAGGACTTCTCACCTGTTTTAAAAAACACAACACTCGAAACAATTTTATTATAGCTGAATGCCAGGTTGTAGCAACCCTTAAAAGATGAATGAAAATTCTTTTCCTACTTGGGAGATTAAGCCCATGTGGCTCTTTCCAAAAATAACACGTAGATATCTCTTATTTCTACCACTGCCTGAATGGAACTCTACTGCTATTGTCTTCCAAACAATGTAAATAAAAAGAAACAGTGAACATGCAGCTGTCAAGTGACAGTAGAGTTGATGAGCTGTATGGAAAACACAGATGAGAAACAATGCTTCCAATTTCCCATGTTTCAAATGACTGAATATCCCAGAGGCAAAACTATGAACCTCTAATTTCAAAAAGAGAGATTCACTAATATAATTTGATTTATTTTCTCCCTCTAAAAGAAGTAATAAAATGTAAGACAATTAAGATTACCTGGTGTATTTTCTTTAGAAGCATCTGAAGTAAGGGTGGATAGAAGAGCTTCAGATTTAAACTTCTTCTCAGGAACATGATCTGTTGCACTATGGTGAGAAGATGGATTGTGTTTCCTTTCTAAGTAGAACAAATGAAGGCAACTTAAAAGCAAAACTTTTTTAGCTTGAAAGTAAAACTGTAACTAAGATAATAAAACAGCACTTTCAACTAACTGCCTCCAGCAAAACCTGATTTCATTCTTGCACTTCTGAATAGAAATCATCAATGCATTGTAACATTTTTCCCCCATTGTTTGGAAGAAAATAAAAAAAGTTCAGAACATTTTTTTTTAACTTAATACTACTTGATGATTAGAGTAAGAAATCTTAAAAAGTGAACATAGTTTTAATCTCCAATACTCACTCTCTACTGGAGTGTGAGAATGGGCATGATGGTTATTCACAGGCTGTGATGGTGTATCCAGCTCCAGAGACCCTAACAGGGAGGTAAAAAGGATAGAAAAGTTTAAAGTCACCACTGACATGGTTTTAACTTTCAGATATTAAGTCTTTTTAATATTAACCAAATCTCTATGTAGTTACATTCATTTTAATCAGAAGGATTTTTGCCACAGTTGAAATCTTTCCCATAATAAAACCAGGAGAAACCAAGTAGAATCAGAGTACCCTGAGTTGGAAGGGACCCAGAAGGATCACCGAGTCCAACTCCTGGCTCCACAAAGGAACACCCAAAAATCAGACCCTGTGTCTGAGAGCTTTGGCCAAACACTCACTAACGTAAGTCTGCAAACATACTCAGCATTACCTTTGGGTCCTACATCCAAGTCATTGATGGAAACAGCAAGGCCCTAAAATGGAGCCCTAGGGAACCCCAATAGTGAATGGCCGCCAGCCCGATGCAATCCCATTTACTATAACTCTCTGAGCCTGACCCACTAGCCAATTTTTTGCACATTGCATTATTCATTTATCTAGCTGTATAGTAGACATTTTGTCCAGAAGGATACTATGAGAAACACTATCAAAAGTTCTACTGAAATCCAAAAAGATTACACCTACTGGCTTCCCCTTCCCTTGGTCATCTAAGCAGCTGTCATTGTCATAAAAGGAAATTAAGTTAGTTAAGCAGGACTTTCCATTTGGGAACCCTTTTAAAACAGAGCAGTTTTAAAATGGAAATTGGTGACTGCTGCTGTGCAACTGTTGAAACACCGTTAAAATCAAGGCCGATAAGGAGAATCAAGCACAACATTGCTTTCAATATGCCACTTGTTCCAATGAGTTGCACATAGGCTTGTAATGCTGCACCAGGAATACTGACAATCTGCACTGATGTGAACTGAAAAGAGATCATAGCTATGTTTATGAACATAAATGTCAAAGTGCAGTAACAGATAAACTGTATTAATGAGGTAATCTCCCAGCTTGTCACATTGATGCAAACACTAGAAATATCCTTCAAGGTTTCAGATCAGCACCCAAATTCTCTAACGTTCAAAATACACAGAGCGGCAATCCAAAGAAGAAAAAAACAAAAAACAAAACAAAAAAAAACAAAGGGTGGAGTGAGGGTGGGCAAATGCAAGTCTAAGAATAACATATCTTGCAATATTAGCCGCTCACCTCAACGATTGCAACATAGGAGGGACTATGACCATAAATACCTATTAGAACAATAAACAACAGCTTATGTATCAATATTCAGCAAAGACTAGATGCAAAATTAAATTGTCTTCTATATAAATGTAAAACACTTAAGTAATTCACATCCAAATCTGCAGCTTCTACGTTTCTACTTTACCTCTTTCTTCTTCAGTACTTTTTAAAGTATTTGAGAGTTATTACAAAAATGTAGAAGTTACTCTAGAAAAGGTTACTAGCACAAAGAGGTATTTTGGCTGAGCTGACATTAATCACGTTATGAATTGGTCCAAAGGCTGCCCTCTGGAGGAACCTCAATAATATGTATTTACTCTGAAAGCTAACAATGTTAAGAGGCTTCTACTTTTCATCTTATTAAATAATAAGCATCTTAAAGATGCAATATGCTATATGGTACATTTATATTTTCAGTTTTCAAAATTCTACCTACCTCACCTAACAAATGCCCCAACTTAAGTTAGTATCAGATTCTAAAACTTCAGCTTGGATTCCAACTAAAATTAGCTAGTAGTCCTTTTCTGCAATTGTTAATTCATTAACAAACACTTACTTCACAGTTTTCTTTTTGTGCCTGTTATTTTAAAATAGCAATTACAAACAAAATATCCAAAGAAACAGCTTTTATGGCAAAATTAAAGTTCAAAGAAAGAATATTTACTCCTAATTTCCTCAGGTGATTTAGGTTACCTTTTACTAGCCTTGCTTATGAAGAAGTCACTGACTCTTCTGCGATTATGGAGCTAAATGAACTTCGAAATTTATCACAATCGCATTTGAAGTTGATGTGTAAATGCTGACAGGTATAGAAAGGCTGGATTCTTCCATACCAAGTTGGCCACAGACCTGTCATACTACATCACATTTACATTCTGAATGCTAGCTTTGCAATACTGTACTATTTGCTACGCAAGACGATTTCTTCTCCAAAATACTTGACATTCCATGCCTCTAACTGGAACATCCACTTTCCTCAATGTGGTGGCAATCACTTCATTTAAGAAATGGTACGCTTTCATCTGGGTGAACAGGTGGCAGGCTTGGGTTGCAATACTTACCTAAATAACTGTAGCATTACAAACATGTTTAAGGAACTCTTTACCTTACTGTAGCAATTCATATGTGCAATAGCTACATGAAAAAAAGTTATTCTAATTTCTCAGTCGTATTTTGACTTCACTAGTAAATATCAAGGCTGGAACTAAAACTTGAGAATCACTGACTGATGAAAGGTATGCAGGTCAAAGTATAACTTCAAAACAAGTGGAAATACTGCAGGCTACTAACAACTTTTTTGGTATTTTAAAGTGATAGAAAATCCATCAAGAAAATTATGTATACTTACGTCTCTCTAGTATTTCTGTAATCCCAGCATTGTCTGCTTCAAGCTCCATTTTAAATTTAGCTAGTTCCTGGTCCAGTTTTCTTAAGTGACGGTCTACCTGTTTTCGAGACAAAGCAACAGTAATTAGAATCCAGTTTTGGGAACACAAATAGCTACACTCTTAATCTTATGTCTGCTAAGTACTTCCCTTCCAGGGATCTTCTGCCATATAGCACTAAGCATGAATAAAAGAACACACAGAAACGTAACTTCTTGGTCACCTACATTCCCCTAACTCAGCAGAGATACCAGATGTGCTAGAATTAACACCCAAGTGGGCTGTTCCTTCTAAGTTGCCCAGCAAATTACAGGATACAACAAGGCTGCATATTGGCTTAGCAGCTGAGAAGCCCTCCTCTTACTGTAGGCAATGTTCCAAGACACAGGGTTAAACATTTCCTTTTAGAAAAAGGGTTAAGAGCATTTGGGGGTGTTGTGAGTATAGGTACAGAATGTGGAAGAGAAAGAACACTGTTATGATACCCTTTAGAAGAGCACGTGCTATGGGGAAATTACAGGATTCCTGAATGGTAATACTTGTATGTATGCCACCATGCATGTCAACAAGCCTAAGTATTGAGTAGAAGGGTCTCTAAAATGAAAATGTAAAGATTTATGTGCTTTTGAGTAAAGTATGACATGTTCTTGAGTACCAAAACTTAACATCATCAAAATCTAAAGAAACACCATGTTTGAAATGTTTTCTTCATCTGTAGTCATACAGCAGAATACTACACCTATATTTAAACTATTGCAAATTGAACAAGTTTTTGCAGTTACCAGCTAACCAAAAGAGGGTAAGTTCCAACACTCCCTGGTATACTGAAGCAGAACCAAAGCAGACAAGAAGTATTTGCTTTACATTTACTCTATTTTAGATCAATAACACGTAGGTTTTGTTCTCTGAGAAAGTGTAAAATAAATATTCTTAAAACTCAAAATGCACATGCTACATAGAAGAGTAACTTGCCTGCGGTGCTCTTCAAAAAACAAAGAAATCCCCCAAAAGCATATGTTAATTTTAGAAATCTGAAGTTTTTATTTCTGTACTTTTTGCGTACAAGCAGCAAAATTCTTAGAAGTCAATAAAATATTAAATGTCTTTCACCAGCAAAAGGTTTGTGTAAGAAGGTGATGTAACACAGATACTACAGCTTTAGTACTTACTGAAATGTTGAGAAGTCCTTAAGACATAAATTCAGGTAATTCAGTACACAACTTCTGTCTACTTACCAAATCATATATTTGATTAGCCAGTTGTACTTTTTCGTCTGCATCCTCCAAAGCCTTATAATAATCCTGTTATATAGAGAATATTTTTAAATGATGAATGCAACCAAATTACTTCAGTTATTTTAAGCTATTGTAACGCAGCACAAAATGTATGTTAAAAGTAGAAATTCAAGGCAGTTTTCAGAAAGACTGTGAAACTCTGTTGTAAACTACAATGGGCTAAATGCTAGACAAGAGCTATATTAGGTATCATTTTTTTATTTGTGCCTTAGAAAAAGTGAAACTACAAGGTGTGGACACTTCCCCTAGTAGTGATATTTCCATTTCACTAGCTGGTTCACTTCACAAAAAGAACCGGACTTGGGTTTATATTACACAGCATTATGGACTCAATGTGAAATGATGATTTTACTTCATATGGATCTTTAAGATCATTGGAAGGACAGTAGTATCTGCAAATGATGATGCACAGTACTGTGATGGGAAGCCTTTTCAACACTGTAGTTAAATATGGTGAGAAATAATGTATATAGTTTATATATTTTAAAATAATTTAACTTACAGATGAATTAAAAAATAATTTGACTAAAGATGCAATTTTAAAATATGTTCTAAACATTGAAAATCCATGGATAAGACTTCTGCAAGTTTGTGTAAGCATATTTTAGCTCTAATTTTAAACAGGCTTAAGTGCCTTTTTATTCTGATTTCCACTGGAAAGCCCCTTGCTTAGGTGAAAACTAAATGAAATCTTGATCCCACTAAAAACAAAAGAAATATTTTTTATTGTAGTGAAGTTAACGTTTTGATTTTCACTTTTTTTTTTTAAATAAGGACATCTGTTTGTATTAAAGAAGCAACCCTTGGCTGACTAAGGGGTTGAAGTGACACGTGTAGGAGACTAGAAAGGATTTTTTTACTGACAAAGTGATGAACTACTTTGCTAACAGTACCACCAATGCCTAAGTGCTGAAGGATAAAACAAAACAAAAAACACATCCATCTTCTTACTCTTCTCTCCCTAATGCTACATATACCATATGTATTCTATATACAAGGACATGGGCAGAGTCACAGACAATGTTGAAGCTAAGCTTGAAAAATATCCATTAAAAAAAAAAAGGCCAATTAACTTACACAGCTTCAAGTCACACAAGCAGGAACAAAATGTCCAAGTTGAAAATTTAGTACTTAGTTGCTTTACCACTTCGAGGTCCTGATATTTTTTATTTTTATTTTTAATAATAGTAGCAAATACTAGGTAAAACTTGAGAGAAATGTCTGATCAAAGAAACCATTCAGTCATTTTTCTTCTCTTATCCAGTTCTATCCATCTCCTGTTAAAGCCCAGGGGAAGTCACAGCTCCCAACACTTAAGTAAGTCTCCATTAATTATAGACTACTTTTTCCTAAGGTTATCTTCTTTTACAAAAGAAAAATGCAACCCACTCCTGTGATATCCTTACTTTTTTGATTGATGTCATTTGTTCTTCTCTCCATTCAGGTTTGTTTTTCTTTGCGTTCATAAAAAATTCATTTACCCTCTGCTCAAGCTGATCCATTGCATCTGTAGCACAGGAAAAGATTAAGATAATATTTATCTTCTAACATATGGAAACATTATAAAATAAAGTGGCATACTGCTCTTAAACAAAGTTGACAGGACGGAGGTGTAAACCACTAGAGCAAAAAAGAACAAAACAAGTGACAGTGGACAGAGGAGGGAAATATTTACCTTAATTTCCAAGAAGCAGAATTGCATTCTGGTAGGATTCTCATCAAGGTTCTTGTGCTCTCCACATGGGACAGGCAGGACTCCAAGTTCTAAAGGTTTTTTGTCCCTAAGAGCAGTGGTAGTGACTTAAAGCATGACCCAAACTCCTCACCCAGGACTCTAGACTGCTGACTTTGGAACATTCTAGCCAGTTACAAACTGGGCAGGAAACAAAATGTTCTCCTAAGAGAAACAGTCAAATACAAAACCAAATAATTGAAAAAAAATTAGTGCCTCAAAAGGGTAGAGCAACCAAAGAGTCAAGTCACCACCCTTACCTCAAGGCCCTCTCCAATAGTACGTGAGAAAGGCTAAGAGCAAACGGAAAACAATCACAAGGCTATTCCCACCCCTAGCCCCCACATGCTAGAACTGAAGGGTAAATGCACGGATGAGATACCATGGACAGGATTCACACTTGCATGTAGCATGTGAAATATCATAAGGGGAAAAAGTAAAAGGAATTTTCTAACATTTACTATTATAAGAAAGGAAAACTACAGGTTACTTGTTTGGTTATTTATTGAGACAAGAACAGGGATTTCTCTTCCTTTCACCCTTCTTCAAAAAAAGCACCAAGTTTAATATTTCAGCAGCTGGACATGCATGCTGTATGTCTTGTGTATCTCCAAAAACAAGCAACTGCCCCAGTCAAACTAGCTTTGAGAGCCTGGCTAAGCTCAAGATAAAGGAAAGTACTGCCATTTTATTTTATTTTATTTTTTAAGCAGGACTCTCAGTGATATAGTCCAGATAATAGTTTCACATTTAACATGAGAATGCACCATCTACCTATGGACTTCTGGCTCCGGGTGTAAAACACTTCTTAGATACCAGCATTAAAACTGCCCCATATGATTGGGAGTGGAGGGAGGAGGTGGAATATCTACATTCAAGAAACTCATGAATCTGCAAGTATGATTAGTTAGTTCTTTGAAGCCAACTGAGCCTGAAGGTTTTCCCAGTTTTGTAAAATCGACAAACTAGACCTAGTTGGTCATGTAAATAACAACGAGGAAAAATCACACATACTAAATAATCCACAATTTATTGATTTTACCTATGCTGAGAATCTCCAGCATCAGAACCAACAGGAAACTAGTAACTTTAGACTGTAGAGAGGACAATTAATCCTAAACCAAAACAGTTGTAACATAGACTCACAACATTATTTAGACCCAGATAAAGTAGTTGACAAATTTAGGTGTAAAACTGATGAGAAGTGGGAGAATCTTTATAGTGAACATTTTCCACTTTCACTGTGCTAATCTGAGGGAAGATTATGAAGACTGAGCAGCAAGCAAGCAGCACACATTTTACATAGAAGCTTCCAAAAGCTTTTTCTTTGACCAAATGACTGTAATTTTGTTCATAAAGCTAAAGGACAATGTGTTCTATCTCCTGTTCCTAGAATGAAAACAGCCAGGTGATGATTATTATAATGGCTCCATAGACATGCGAATGAGAAATCTTCCCGCTTCTTATTGAGGAGGAATATCAGTCTGTGTGAAATTGCCTAAGTGAAAACTTCCACATGAACTTGTTTTCTCCAGAAACATGGCAAAGGGGAATGCAGCTCATCTCTATCACATTATATGAAAGGTTCTCTACAGTACACTTAAGTTCTGTTGGCTTTTTCCCCTCTCCTTAATCTGTGATTCTACATTGTGCCATACTAATTTCTTCTTAGAACAGATTTCCCAAGAGAATTGTCAGAAATTTTATTAGAACTGAGAACTTTGTATAGAGCTTGGTATTTTACCATAGAGGGCTGGTAATCCATGACTTGTACTTAAGCAGCAAAAGATATTTTATACTCCACATGGAAATCTCTCAGTTGAAGCTCAAGAATCAAGCTGCAACTCAGACACTCTTCGCTTTTCCCACAGGAGCCTTATCAAGACATATAGTAGACACCACTCTGTTTGTATTTCTTGCGATCACAAAAAGCAGCACCTGCCCCCTTCAGAGGTCTGTGTGGTCCAAACAGGACAGAATATCAGGTCAGCAATAACTCTAACACACAGCTCAGTTATCTCTCAATTAAGACTTCCGCAGGTTTCTGGGACATCATCACTTATCAAAACACTGTTTTCAAGTGCTTCAGAGACACTGAATCTTCACAGCAAGAAGTCACTGTTACACAGCATCACGATAGTCTATGGGTTCACATGTTGTATCCAAACTGCCTGCTGAAGAGATGCAAGCCCAGAAGTTTCATTATGGCTTTGGATGCCTTGCCACTCACTTTGCAAGAATTACTGAAGTACCAAGGTCCAAAAAAACTTTCTCAAAGCCTAAGGTTGGGCTTTGCATACTATATTCAGCGTTACATGCCACTTCCAGTAAGCATTAATAGTGATTTTTGCCACTTCTGGTTAAAGCAAAGGAAACAACACTGGTGCAACCTTGATGGTGTTGGTTGACTCAGTGCTCAAACACACTTCAATCAATTGTTTCTTTGCCTCTCTACTGAACAGAAGCCAGATTGTTTTATCTTATGTGGAACTATCTAAGTTGGTAGTTCCACTCCCTCAAAAGTTACTTCAGAAGTGCTCTCTCTCATTTGGGGCAATTGATCTGTTTTCATAACTTTAAGTACAGAAGCCAAGCCAACACTTAAGCCAAGGTATACAGAAAATCCTATATCCAGTTCAAGATGTCAATAACCTATTACACAGAGCAGCTGGGTGCACTCAAATACCCAAGAGACATCACTTCAAACTAGTATAGGTTAAACTATTGGTTTCAACAACTGTGCTCCTACAGGGTAGGATACTGAAAGCATGGTGCTGCATTTTGAATTCATGTACAGCATTCACTTGTTACTTCAGCCATTGCTCTTACATTCTCCTTTATGACAGTTCAAGCATTCAGCATTGACAATTTCTGTCATCTCTTGTACGTATTTCATTACCAAAGACCTCAGCATCTCAGTTGTAAATGAACATATTGATTCTGCATTAGAACAACAACACCTCGGAAAGTGTTATGGGACACGAGTCCCAGATGAGACTGTAAGTGAAGATCAAAACACAACACGTCCTGAAAACTGTGTAAGGCAGTGTGTTGTATTGGGACCTGAGCACGTATGCACAAAAGGATTTATAAAGAAGTCTTAAGCTGACTGTATGTTTGGTTAAGTGTCAGCTACGGCACGAGAGCCTAAGCAAATAGCTCCTTTGCATACGATACGGTGAAGGGAGCTGGCTGGAAGGTTTCAGAAACAGCACACTGCTACCTGCTGAAAGAGTGGGGCACAACTCCTGTTCCAAACCACCACCACTGCTCTTAGGGACCAAAAACCTACAGAGCTCGGGACGTGCCGCCCGCAACGCCCGAGGGAGCAGCACAAACCCGGCAGCGGGGCTCCGCGGCTGGGTCCTAGCGCCGGGCCTGCGAGAGCCCGTGCCGAGTCCCGGCGGCTCGGGGCCCTCCGCAGCGCCGCCTCCCGCGGCCAGCAGCAGCCGGAGCCGGCGGCGGGGCCGGGCCAGGGCCGAGGGGAGCGGCGGGGGCCGGCTCGGTGTGGAGGAGGCGGGGAGGGGGGCGGGACTCACGTACTCTGCACCTGCAGGTCCATCTCGCGCATCTCGGTGAACCTGTCGCGGAGATCCATGGGAAGCTGCTCGATCACTGCGGGCACACGGGGGGGGGGGGGGAGGAGGGGGAAGGCCGGTCAGTCAGGCAGGCTCCCGCCGCCGTGGGGGAGGGGGGCGCCGCCGCTTCGCCGTTCGCGGCTTCCCCCCTCTCTTCTTCCCTCCCGCTCCCGGCCGCTCGCCCCCGGCGCCCCTGCCCCGCAGACACTCACTCTCCAGGTAGTCCTCCAGATACAGCATGGCGGCGGCCGGGCCAGCGCCAAGGGGCTTCTCGCTCGCGGGGGCTCGTCCCTTCCAAGATGGCGCCGCCGCCAACAACACCCGCCGCCCGACTCAGCGAAAACAACATTGGCGGCTGACGGCGCTCGCCCCGGCCGCGCCGCGATTGGCTGCCCGCGGCCGTGACGCGCTCCCCCCTCCCCGCGGCATCACGGGAAATGTAGTCTTGCCCCCAGCCCCCCGCTTTGCCTGCCCTCCGCTGAGGCGGAGAGGTAAGGGTCCGGTTACCGTGGCGGGCGTTCTCCACAAAGTCCCCTTTCAGCCCTCAGTTTTTAATGCAAGACTTAAAAGTGTCTCCGCAGGCCGCTCTAAGTTCCTCACGAAGCCAACTCTGAGCGGAGCATCACAAGTGCAGCTAAAAAAAGAGAGAAAAAGTTTCAACTTTTTAAGCAGATTTTATGTTTTTCGGTGCTTATTCGTTCTTTGAAATGCACGGAGCTGGCAGCGTCGCATAAAAAAGCCCTAGAAATGATAAAAGGAGGGGAACGAATTTCTAATTTAGGTCTTCTCATGAGAGACCCAATGCGAAAAAAGCTGCCCTGCTTCGCATCCCACAGTAACACAGCCACTAACAGCTCTAGATGTGCCAGAACAGAAACTTCTCGGGGCTTCAGAATTGCTGTTTACAGTAGAAAACAACAAGCATATAATAAAGATTGCAATCCGATCACAATACCTGCTGTAGTTTACTTTAAAGTGTTTGGGGCTGAAGTTTGTCTTGCAGTTTCAATCCCTCAAATACTTGATTTTGTTTTTGCTTCATCATTATTTTATTGGTCTACTTACAGACTAATGCATAAAAGAAAATGATTGCTTTTATGCAGACGTGCTTACAGTATAACTTGATGTTTTTTGACTGGGGGAAAGGAATTTTTAGAGACTGTGTGATGTCAGATGTGGGTGCAGAGAATATAAGAGTTAGCACAGCAGAACAGACTCCTGTTTAATATGCTCTTTGTCTCATTTTTGTGTTGTCATCTGTCCCATGGACATCTAGCCAAGGAAAGAAAGTATATGCTTAGGCCAGGTCTGAGTAAAACCTTGTAAGAGATGTTTTTGGAATGTCAGGTCTAAAGGAAAACTGCATCCTATTGGCAGTTTGTAAGTTCATATATTGTGAGTGATGACCTAAGGGATGATTGAATTTTGGGAAGTGAAGCATAAATTCTGTCTGTAGCCTTTATGAAGACTGAGGTTAGTTAAGTCTCAAATACATCAGCTGAGCATTTATTTATTTAATTTATACATTGTTACAGATGAAAAAAATATGTCTGACAATAACTATTAACTTTGCAAAAAAACTGCAGTGCCTAAGTGGTCACCTTCCATCATTAGTCATTTAGTCTGTACTGCTAGAACAGTTTTGGACATACCAATTAACAATTTTTTGAGGTAATTAAGCTAACTTACTATCCATCAGAAGCCTTAGTTGAAAGAATCTGTATACTATTGCTCATACAGATCAGTCTTTAATATAAAACTTTTGACACACTCCTGTAGCAATAACAATAATTTTGAAATTTTGTATGAGAAATTGCTTGGCCCCATTTTGTTCTGTAGGAGACAAAGGCTCTGATCCTACCTGGGAAGACAAATGCCTGCACTTTTATTCTTGTGAAAGCATTTGAAGTGGCAAGAGAGCTCTGTCCATGCAAAAGCACAGCTAAAGCAATCACATCCTGTATTCATTTGGAGGAAAGATAGGGGAATTTAGGAAAATCGGAATAGGTGGGGTCACTTTTTTTTTTTTTTTTTTTTTTTTTTTTTTTTACATTCAGTGGTGGCTTTAATGATTTTTAAAGAAAAAAAAGTACACAATTTTGTAGTAGACGTGTGTACATATATAATGCAGCAGAGGTTTAAGAGAACAATATCGTACAAAAATACTGTACAAAAAAAGCTCCACCATTAGAACTACAACTGAAGAACAGTCAGAAATTAAATTCTTACCATTAGCGTCACAACCAAAATCCTAGGAGAGCCAGGATGTTGGGCCCTCTTATGCCCAGGTTTTCATGCCTGAGTTTGCCATGTACTCATCTTTGCAAGCTTTGGGAATAGCTAGCAAAATCATTACTGAGGGCTATTTTGCAAGGATATTTTCACCTAGTTCCTGTCTGCTGTGGTGCCCTGATCTAAGAAATGCAGTTCTTGTGGCTGTGCCTCAGTCCCTTTAGTAACAGTGTGTGCCCTGTCCACATTAGTGGAAAGGGAAAATGAGCCTCAGGCTTGCCAACAGAATGGCAGACAAAATTCTAGTGGGGCTGACGTCTGCTGTCTTCAAAGTCTGAGTCCCTCCCTTTATGTTTCATGGTTTATTGAATTATATGAGAGACTCTTATAGAAATAGGAAGCTTCTTTTAAAAATGTTCATCATACAAGGGATGAGAGGGGATTAAGTAGCAGAATACAAGTGAAAATAGAATTTAGCTTTGTTCAGTATCTGTACAGAGGCAAACAGGCACTTAGTTTGCCTGCACCTCCTGTAGTCTTCTTCAGTATCTTTTTTCTTTAACATGTGGAGAATTGGTCAGATTTTCTATTTCTGACAATGTTCATTCATATGATATAGCTAAATGAGTAGCCAAACAAAATTCAGCAGGATTGTGTCTAAAAGTGCACCTCATCAGGCCAGACTGATGGAACTGAGTTTGAACTGACATTTTAAGAAGTGATTAGCTACTCATGTCATACAAAGGAGGCTCTTTTTGTAATGGAAAGCTTCCTGTTGTGTATAAATGTAAAGAATTAACTCTATTGATTAACCTAACTTTTCAAACAGCCTAATTAGAACAGCTTATGATAAAGAAACATGGATTAATGGCAGTGTTTATTGGGATGCAAATACAATGAAAAAGAACTAAACACCAACTGGGGACTCAAGGTAAAAAGAAATTCAATTTGTAAATTGCATTAGACATTGCGCAGAAAACTTCTATACAGCAGCAGAACTGTTAGCACAGAGAAGGAAAGGGCAGGGAAGCCAGTGGAGTCACTTTTTTCTCCTGTTAATATAACATCATTACTGTTGATGGCAATTCTCCAGCAAACATCTCACATAAATAACATATCACTTGTGACAGAATGATGGTATAAAGGAATATTAATTGTTGATCTACCTGAAGCTAATTGCTTGCATAGGTTTCATTACTTTTCAAGTGTCAGGGAAAAACAAAACAAAACAAAACAACAACAACAACAACAAAAAAAAAAAACATGGATGCATGTTCTGATGTACACTCTTCAGATGGTGTTAAGACTTTTAAATCTTTTCCCTTGCTTCTCTTCTTTCCCAGTCCAGGTCTGTTTTCCCAAGTCCAGATCCTTTTTCCATTATTCTAGTTTCTTCTCTCTCTTCCCACTTGTAGATTTGTCTGTCACATCTCTTACCTTCCTCCTTTCCATCTTCATATTCCATCTTCTGTCAATCAGTTGGTCTTTTCCTTTTCATGATCTTTCCAGATCCAGTCTTCTATGTCTTCCTTATGTTTTCAGGGGCTTTCCGTGTCTTTTTAGCACTCTCATTATTGCATAGTTTCTTCAGCACTCTGATTTTCAACTGTTGTCTAGTCCGATGTTTCCAGACCTCTAGTCCCTATGTTTTGTTTCTTTTTTTGTTTTCAAGGACTGGTTGCTGGTCGTTGATTTGAAGAAATCGGGAAAGACCTACCCAGCCCATCCCTAGAGTGGCACGTCAGGTCTCAGCTACTGCTGGTAGGTTCCTGCACTCTGTTTTCTCACAAGGGAGCTTCACTGCCCTTTGTATGCAAGGATTGCTGACATTTGGAGCATAGAAAGCAAAACCTGTCTGTTACTGAGGGCTAGCCAGTTCTCACAGAAGAATTTTATGACATAGTGACAACTGAGCAGCACCAGACAAGGGTGCAATAGTGCCTACATACAGCCACCAGCCTGAGCAGCTCTTAAACTACTAGAAAACTGGCATTTGATTTTCTTTGGCACCTGCCACTGCTACACTACAGCAATCCTGGCTGATGGACCAGAATCCATTCACCACAGTGCACTGCTGCAAGCATGCGTTGTCCATAGCAGCATTCTTATCTGTTTTGTCTGCCAGTGTCAGCATCAGGCCCATTGGTCTCCTCACACGCTTTCAACTATTTTATCATAATTCTTCCTCACTTCCTGTTTGTTGCCTGCTATTTTTCTGCTGCTGCTGCTGTTTTTCCATTCTTTTCAGTTCTCCCTGTCTCACAGTCCAGCTGTCCCTCCCAGCTGCCATGGGAGCCCACCATCTCCCTTACTCCACCATTGCTGCTACAGGGGCATCATCCATGGCCTTATACTCACTGCAGGAAATAACTATCATTCCTGCTGCACTGCACATCATGCCTGTTGCAGGACATTTGTTAAATAACTAAATTGTCTTGAGACTGAGTACCATGTAAGGGTTACAGCATGATCGTATTTGTTCTGGGCAATCAACTTCATGTAATGGGAAACTCCAACCAAAGCCAGATCCTAGGAAAAAGCAGGGTGAGGCTATCAAATAAATAATGTTACCCTTGTCTACTGCAGCACTATGCAGAAACTTCACACTTCTGTGAAATGATCCTCAAAAGGGTAAATATGGCCCAGAAGTATTGTGGCTGCATGGTAATCTATCTCAGAAATCACTTTCATTTTCTCCTTATTACAAACTCTTTCAAATTTGGAGATTCACATTCCTATTTCTGGAAACAAATCCATGACCCCAGATAATTAATTTACTTTAACAGTCAACAGGAAAATGGAACTGCCATTTATCTTTCAGCTTGACTTTGTGTACAGACTCAGGCAATTACATCTCCATCTTTTAGTTAATTTTGTCTACTACAGACTCAGTTAAATATACTTGCAGGCTTCAGTTATTTCCTGAAAGTCTGCAGGATATGAGCGATCACTGTTTGTGTATTGATCACTGAGATGTTCTTATCCTGACTTCCTAAGGAAATAAAGCTTATATGAGCTGTCTGTAGGCTTGTGCGCACACTTCTTTATCTGCCCTTTCATTCTGACTTGTCTCTGTTGAATTGACTAATTTCAGCCAATTTGAAAGAAAAGAAGTCCTTTTAAGAGATGAATTGTATACACCTTAAATGCTATGTTGTTCCTAATAGGTTTTCTTTTTCTTACTTTCTCTGAGGAAAAGGTTGCAGTATGAACCTGCTACCTATTAGGCTCAAAAAAATCCACACAAGAGCAATGTTACATGAGCGTCCCAACCATGGAAGCTTTGGTTGGTGAACATACCTTGTGAGGCACCATTATAAGCCATAAGTGCACAAGGAACCAACTGAAGTGGCTTTGCTGTTCAGAGAATGTCTGGTTTTGTTTGCTTTGTTTTTATTTAATAAAATCCTTAATGCTGGATTACATGGAATGCATGGGCATAAAGTTTTAAAATAATTCTTGTAATGATTATTTAAGCACTTCTATCACTTTAATTTTCAAATTACTCTAGCTCATTATCTGTAAAGAAGGATATATCTTGCCTTTTTATAATTGTCAGATTTGCAATTATGCCTTTTTCCATGAAGTCAGCAAATTCTTGTGGCTGGAAGACGTCCATATCTGGTAGCCTTCCACCAAGAAATGCTATAAATGACTGTTATGACATTAATGTGATGGAAGAGTGTGAGGTATGACACCATCTATGCCCTGTGCTGCCCAGAAGACATGCCCTCTGAGTGTTGGGGTCTGAAGATAGAGCCAGTAGAAAAAAAGAAGAGAGAGATGAAAGTTAGGGGATGATAATGCAGTTACCCTCCTCCAAAACTCATGCACTTGTAGCCTCCTTTGTCCCTGGAGCAAATTCAAAGAAGGTGAATGTGGCAGCAGGGGAAGGAAATACTCTAAGAAACTTGCCAAGATAGTGACACTATGATTGACTGAAGGAGCACAGCTGTTGCAGAAAAGGACGCAGACTTTGAGGGCAGACATGAATCTTCACTGCTCCCAGGCAGGCATTGTCAGGACAATGCAGAAATCACCTTCTCCCTCGTGATCATTAAACAACAGCTGTGCAGAGAGATTAGGGCACCCAAGGACCTAGTTCAGACTCAGAGGAGTTGTAGGAGAGGACAGATTTTTGTGACAGAATGTAAATAGTGTTACTTCCTACCAAGGGAGATAAGATCTGGAATTTAGCACAAAACACAGACCTGTCTCTTTGCTAAAACCAGACTGTGATTATGTTATGGAAAATTTGGAGGAGAAAGAAAAAAGGAAGAAAAAGTGACTTAGAATTTTGCTGCTGGAGGTATTTGAGATGGTAGTAAAGTTGTAGCTGTGATGCTCTAAGATACAATCAAGTCTTTCTTTCTGGGAAAGCTGATGTATAAAATAATAGCTTTATTAGAGATGTATAGAATTTATGAAAATATGGACAATAGGACAATATGGGAAACACACAAATCTTCAACTGCTGCATTCACATTTTTCATGTGCTGCACAAATATTTCACTTGACCTAAACCTAACTCTTTTATATATCCTTGGTCAAATTGCAACACAGTTAAAAATATGTTTGCTTAACTTACAAGTGAACTAATGCTATACTGTAATGACTTGCATAAGCTCACTTTAAGGTCATTGTTTATTATTTTTGTTCTGAAATGCAAATTCATGGTCCCACACGTGTTTAACATGAATTTTCCCCATTATATTTGTTGATATCACAGAGAAGTTATAAGAATTAAGGGCTTTACCATAAAAGGGATTTATTTCATTTTAATCCAAAATTTGAATTTACATTTCAGCAACTGTAAGCTAATGAGGCAGAAGAACTTGCTTTTATTAAGAAAAAAATCCTTATTGTTAATTAGCTGTCAATTATTTATAAGGAATGTATAACGTATGTATAAGGAACATTACTGCATCTCTTATCCCAATTTGAAAACAAAAAGTAAATATTTTTTCCTAATTAACTACAAATCCTGTATTCTACTTGGTTATAACCTCATATCTTCGGCTGTATCTCTACCCTAAAAAATTACTGCAACACACCTGGGAGCGCAGCTAACTGGGAATTCTTTAGGGAAACAATTTTTTATTTGAAAAATACTCATTCACTATATACTCTTTCAATAATAGTTCATCAGAGCTTTTACTGAAGATTAAAACTCACAGAGAGTGAGAAGGTTAATGGTAATAGCCTTGTGATCATGGAACTCTCTTGAGAGGTGCAAAGGAAATTTAGGATTCTCTTTGGCCTTATTTAGGCATTGGGCCTGAGTTTTCTTCTTCTTCACCTAAGTCCACAGACAGTTAGGTTTGAGAAAAATCACCACAGTGGCCAATCCAATGAGTACTGTATCTGGGATGTTGGGTACTCAGTACTCAACTTCATGACTTTGTTGGAGAGAATTTATGCAAAATACACAAAGACAAAAAGTCCTAATTCCTCTCTAGTTTAGAAAAATCACTGCAGAGTTGGTGCAGAGTAGGTGCAGAGTTGGTGGTTGGAGATTTCTCAGTCAGGGAGGAAAAGCAGAGCTGGAGACTGAACGTGAATCTTCTGCATCCTGCATTCTTCTCACTTCCAGACTATTATCTGTGCATCTATAAAGTTAAATGGTTTTAGTGTCATTTAATAAAGAAGACCATTTAAGAAACCCTAACAAATTTTACAGGTTCAGAAAACCATTTCCTGGTCTAAAAGGATACTGAGCATCTTTCATCTATGTGGGACAGATTTAATCAAATTTATTTATTTATTTATTATTTATTATCTATGAACCTGATTATAAACTCACATTACAGAAACATAGAATCATTAAGGTTGGAAGGCCCTCAAAGATCACCTGGTCCAACTATCACCCTACCACCACTGTCACCCACTAAACCATGTCCCAAAGCACCAGGTCCAACCTTTCCTTGAACACCCCCAGGGATGTTGACGCCAATACCTCCCTGGGCAACCTGCTCCAATGCCTGACCACTCTTTCTGAGAAGAAATGTCTCCTAATTTCTAACCTTAACCTCCCTTGGCAATTTGAGGCCATTCCCTCTAGTCTTTGAGGCCATTCCTTCTAGTCCTATCAGTAGTTATCTGTGAGAAGGAGCCAACCCCAAGCTCGCCACACCTTCCTTTCAGGTAGTTGTAGACAGCAACAAGGTCTCTGAGCCTCCTCTTCTCCAGACTAAACAGCCCCAGTTCCCTCAGCTGCTCCTCATAGGACTTGTGTTCCAGGCCCCTCACCAGTTTTGTTGCCCTTCTCTAGATAGGCTCCAGGGCCTCAATGTTCTTCTCGTACTGAGGGGCCCAAAGCTGAACACAGTACTCGAGGTGTGGCCTAGTACTCAAGGTGCGGCCTGATGTCATTAAGAATGACTTTTGGTAGCAGTGAAATCTGGTACTCATGATTGACAGTGAACTGTCAATGTCAGTTCTGTGTATAGAAATTTCTTTTGACAGAAAGCTTGGGGAAATTTTTGTTTCTTCCAAGACAGAGTTTTCCGTACATTTCTGAGAAGAGTCCAATGACCTAAATTTATCCTATAAGGTATAATCTTAAAACTATCAGGTAACAAAATAAAGTAATTTTATAACAATATTTAGCTGATAATTAGCATAATAACAGATAAGTATTTGGTAAAAATAGAAATGGTCTTAATTATTTTTTATCATGGAGGTCAACGTTTTGTTACTGGAATTATATCTGGACTGTTTTCCTATGCTGAGAATAAACATAAATTCAGAGTAAACAAGTTTGCTGTAAAGAATATTCACAGAAGAAGAAAAGCCTAAAATAGTATGTCGTAGTAGGTCCCTTCTTTTGTAAACACGATTAACACAAAAGGTGCTGCCAGAAGAAGACGATGATTAATGGTTCTAAACACTATAGATCTGCACTATATAATGCATCTCATATCCTCGAAATGAGAACTGTAATTTGTCATTATTGTCTAGAGCTAAAATTACAACAGGTAATTTACAAGAATAGATTATAGTATTTTATAATTGCCTTTTAAAATTCATATAGTCTTATATTTGAATAAATGTTATGTCTCAGAGCAATGCATTCATTTGCTGTGTAGTGACATGCAATGGCCAGATAATCAATTATACATTTGTTCAGCTGAAATGACCCCTATCAAATTTTTCCTACAGTGTGGTACCCTGCAAGTAGCACCACAGAGAGGAATGAGTAACCACATACTGCAGTAGTATCAGAACTCAGAAGTTTCAACAATGAGACTTTAGTGAAGAGTTTTCCATCCATATCTGCTCCGCTTTTGGATAGAAGAGTTCCTCAGTTCCCTGTTCATTCTGCCTGTTCTGTTGGGTTTCATGACAGCCTTGCACTTTGGAAAGTCATGCCGAGTTTCAGAAAACAGAGATGAAATGGTAAGTGTGAACATCAACTATGTAAGTCATTTGATTGATTTTCAAGCTGAAAAAAGGAGAATTGTGTTAACCTTTCTGGTTTCTTCTTTTCTGATTCTTCTTTCAAAAGAATCCAGAGTAGTAACTAAAGAATAGGCAGTGTCTCCCTAACTGGGACAACTGTCCTTTTCAGTGACTGAGGGGATTCTCCATGGAGTTCTCCTTTCTTTTTCCCCTTGCAACACAACTTTTTTGAAGAGGGGATGTTGTGGGCTGTTTTCCAGAGCCATCAATGGGCTGTACTTTTGTCCAAAACAGCATTCTTTCCCTGAATGCTCCCCTACTGGCTGTCAAAGTGGGGATCCAAGTCTGTACCTAGGTATTCTCAGATAGTGGTAAGTCAGTATCAGTGAAAAATGAAGCTAGGACTGCAAACACAAAATCATATGCCATTAAATTATTACCATTATTACCACCTGGGACAGATTTGAGCTATCTCAACTAGCATCTCCCAAGCAGTGCCCTTCATTGCCTAGTACTTACAGCATGACAAGAACCATTCCCAACAAAAGCTGGACAGGACTGCTTTGATTTTAAGAGCTGAGTGCATAAAGCTGTATGGACACAAGCTGTCCCAGCTGTGCCAGCTGACCTCAAGTCCTTGCTCAGTTTGTAGCCAGTTGGTCCCAGTTGTCAGGGTCTTTTCTGACTGCTTAGTCAGCTGGGAGGAGGATGAAAACATTTTTCCCATTAAGCAGCACTCGTTTTCTACTTTTATTTCCACATCCCTACTCAACCAAGTGGCTGGCGGTGCTCACAGTTAACCCTTGGGGGTGGAGCATGTTCTGCCTTCTTATGGGAATTACTTTCTGGCAGTGCTGGTCTCTTGCCAGCATGTCCTTACAGGGTGCTGCTTTCTCATGGCTCCCACCCGGCGTTTCCTGCCCCTACTGCACTTCCCCATTTTAGACAATGAATGAATTCTCTAACCGGTGTTGGCTTTTTTTTTTTTTTTTTTTTTTTTTTGTGGGGGTGTGGGTGTCTGGAGGTGCGGGTGTCTTGCCAGCGGGGCGGCTCTCTCCGAAAAAAGGTT
>CM021731.1:24861314-24875688 GCA_011075105.1 Heteronetta atricapilla
TTTTTTTTTTGTGGGGATGACTAAGAATCCAACATTTTGGCTTTTGATATGGTCTAATGTGCCCTAATTGTTTGAATGGGAAATTCCATTAAATTAGTGACTTACAGTCCTGGAATTGCTCGGTGACCTCAAGTGCTGGGGGACAGATGTAGCTTGCCTTCTTTATTAACTGATGCTGGCTCATAAATGTATCTTGATTGCTTGGACAACAGAGACAGCTTCTCTGTGGGCCACTTAGTTGAACTTGACTGAAAAATGCCTGCCCCTGGAAAGAAAAATATTTGGCTTCCAACAGAGAACCAGAGGTTTCTGTGCCAAATGGGAGAGTGTTTGGAAGCAGCTAGAGTAGAATGGAGAGAAGATTAAATTGTCACACTAGGACTGAAAGCTGTTATGTAGATATGTAAAAACATGATACACCTATATGTGCATCTGTCTACTGTGAATGTTCTTCCTTTTCTATTTTCAATCTCTGTTAACTGAATAAAGCTAATGTGTAATAATTTCTTGGTGCTTGTTTTCAAAAATAGAGGCATTTTTTGTTAAATGTATAACATGGGCAGCAAATGATGTGGTCACATCATGCTGTTAAAAAGACAACAGGTGTAGGTCAGATAAGTATTCAGAGATACAGCTTTACAGGGCTCTGTTAAAATTAGTAGGAGCCAGAGCTAAATGCCTTTGTATCTAGCGTCACATATGATTAAAGTACAGTCTAGAGGTGCTCTGCGTCTACGGTCTGCCTCAGACATGTAGCTGTATATTCACTATTAAGAATGAATAAGTTATATGAAATGTTAGTTCAGAACCAGCATATAGAATCAAGGGGAAATCTTGCTATCTACTAAAATTTTTCTGCTTTAATCACGCCCCTTCCAAACATATACCCACCCCATGTATGTACATGAGTATGTATGTGAATGAGTATGTCTCATTTCAATTGATGCAACATATATACTGAAAGATTCAGAATTTGAAGGGAATATTAAAAGAATGCACACTTTCAGTGAAGGGATATGCGTACTTTTGTATAGAATATTATAAGTAAGACTGGAGTGGAAAAGGGCAAAGAGAAAATAATATACAAAACTAAAATTAAATGGAATTGTATAACTTTTTAATATATTTTTGTTATCCCATGGATTTCATCAGGAAGTAATCACATCGTTATAGAATCTTGTAAGAGAATTTTAAAAATCAAAAAGGCATGCTCAGACGAATTCTGTAAGTTTTAGACTAATTTCTATAGAATCCTACCAGTCTCATCTCTGTTAAGTTCTAAAGAATTTTATATAGACACTCTATTCTTCAGTCTATTCACAGACTGAAGGCATGGATACAGCTGGACTACACACGTGCCTTACTCAGTGAATTACTACTAGCTATCATTTGCTGCCTTGCCACAGCAGTAACAAAATAGTAACATGGAGCAGAAGTCTTGTATCAGATAACACACATGCGCCAGCTGTCCCTTCAATCCACTGTTCTCTTCCTTCCTGATACAATTTTTATTTTTTCATTTTATATACTCCATTTTTTTCACTTATGAACAACAGTTTGTTTACAAAGTCACAGTTTAAAAACCCACTGAATTATGGAAAATGCTGTGTTTGTAATGGAAATGAAATACTCATTTCATAATAACAAACGAAACACATAAGTTTGCCCTTCCTGTTAACATTTGTGTAACTTTAAGAAATGTCTTTGCATCATGGGTGCCATGTGATGCAGGAGTTATGGAAACAACACTACTGAATAGCGAAATCAGGCATCAGAATAGCTATATCTTAATAAGCTTCAATTTTTCCATATGTTCCAAGTATTTGTCTTGGTTCAACATGGAGTGAACATGAGACATAACAAATCTGTGGGTGGAAGGATGATATATTCCACTTTCACAACTTTTCAGACACTGCCATTCTGTTTTATAAATTAATTACTTTTGTTCTTACTATTATCTGTGTAAAAAAACCATCACCATCACCACCACCACCACCACCACCAAAAGAAGTAATAGACAAACCATATATATACTTTGTGTACCTGTCCGTAGAAGATATTGTAACAAGGCAAACAGCTCTGAATAGAGACTTTCGTACTTTAAGCACTCCATAAGAAATGGGGATCCCATAAAAGGTCCATTGCTGGTGCTGCACGGTGTTTTACAAGTAAAGTAACACGGTTGGTTTGAGAGGGAACCAAGATACCACAAATTCCATGGATATTTGTCAGTTGAGCATAGTTGCTATTTCTGTCACATTAACATAATCACAGAATGGCTGAGGTTGGAAGGAACCTCTGGAGGTCATCTGTCCACGCCCCCCAGCTCAAGCTCTAGGGTCACCTAGAGCAGGTTGCCCAGGACCACATCCAGGTGGCTTTTGAAGATCTCCAAGGAGGGAGACTCCATGTCTCTAGGCAACCTGTGTCAGTGCCCAGTCAAGGACCGCTATCAAACAATGCTTCCTTCTTTGAATATCATTTGCATCACATACAAAGAATTTTTTTGGTTATTTGTGTTATAAAATGTTCTCAAAGGGAACAGAAAATGTACATGGTATATAATACTGTACATGAGTAAGAATTCTGTCTTGATAATACTGAAGCTAAGGCAAATGTGTCAAATGTACTTGTATAGTACAATTTTGATCAATAACACTTCTATTTTTGTTGTATCATTCGAGCTCCTTGACTGTCTAACAGCATTAACAAAACATTTTCAAACCTTTGTATTTTCAGCTTTTGAAAAGACTACCTACAGTAAGATATAGACTAACTACAGTGAGATACATGCCAAGGTTTAAGAATACAGAATATAGTTGCTAAATATATATGTTATATTTAGGACTGCCTACAGCATGAAAAAACACCAGAACAACTGTAAGTATACAGATACATATTTAAATTCATATTTGATCATGTCACATGTAACTCCTTCATTGTCATTCAGCCACCTAAACTTTGTTTTCTTACTTGGATGGAGGGGGAAATTTCTTTTTTTCTGTGTAGTTACGTAAAGTAAGTTCTTAATACATCAAATATGTTGACATGAAAAAAATTCTGCTTGGTCTCAGCTCCAAAAGAATGATCTCATGATTTCAGAGGAGGAGGAAACCAGTGTGGACTGCAAAGAGGCAAGTACAGGAAGAATTTTTTTGAAGAGATGGATTAAATTTATATCAGCTTTGTAGAAGCACAGCTTTACTGAGGAATGCTCATAAGGCAAGTGAAGGAATTAGATAACCAGCTGAAGAAGTAACAACAGCACATGAAAACTGTCAATATGAGAAAGAAAGGAAGAATGAAAAAACTTACAGTGAAGACCTCCAAGTAGTCATAACATTTGTATAGCAGAATTCAGAGTGCACAACATAAAAGGGAATTGCTGTTGATAATGATCTATGTCCAGAAGATGGGAGGAAGAAAGGGAAAGATTTAAAGGTAGGAAAGAGAGGAGAGGGAGCTGGGCAGATGAATAACACAAGAAGTAGAAACAAGATTGTGAAGGAGAGCACTGCAAAGTTATGTTTATGCATGAAAGGAAAACACAGTGTAAGCATGTAGAAAACAATGGTGGATGGCCAAAACTTTTTAGATGGCATTCTTCTAGATGGATCAGTGTTTAAAGAAGAGAAAGCTAAATTGAATAGACCCTATGGTAAAAAGAGCAATCACTCCAGAAGAGAAAATCAGAAAAAATTATGTTAAAGCTAGAAGGAGAGAAGAGATCAAATCAGTGCTCAAACTCTAAGGTACAGTTTCCTTTGTACCTAAGAAATTAGAAGCATGGAGTCATAGAATCATAGAATATCATATGTCAAAAGGGACCCACAAGGACCAACAAGGGAGTCCAGCTCTTGGCTCCACACAGGAACACCCAAAAATCAGACCCTGTGTCTGAAACCGCTGTCTAAACACTTCTTGAGCTCTAGCAGGCTTGGTGCTGTGACCACTGCCCTGGGGAGCCTGTCCCAGTGCCCGACCACCCTCTGGGTGCAGAACCTTTCCCTAACCCCCAGCCTGACCCTCCCCCGTCCCAGCTCCATGCCGTTCCCTCGGGTCCTGTCGCTGTCTCCAGAGAGCAGAGCTCAGCACCTGTCCCTGCGCTCCCCTCCTGAGGAAACTGCAGGCCCCATCAAGCCCAATAGACTTAAATGCATCCAGCTGGACCAGCAAATCCTGCACAAGTTCAGAGATGTCAGGAAGTTTATTGTTCCTGCAGTCACCGTCCTCCAGCTCAGAGCTCCAGGGGTCCCAGAGTCCATCATTGGTCTTGAAGAGTTGGTACTTGAAAAGTGACCAGCACTGATGGACCCTGGTATCTTCAAAAGCTGTTTCCCAAGGACCTTACCTAACTAGTTCCCTGAGCAGCCTGAAGTCTGCTCTCCCCTTATCCAGCACTGAAGTTTTGGTGGCAGTTTTCCTGTTGTCGCCAAAGATTTTAAATGTGACTACTTGATGGTCACTATGGCCAAGATGGTCACCAATTACTACTTTACCCATCAGAGCCTCTCTGTTCACAAGCAACAGATCAAGGAGGGCACCTTTCCTAGTCAGCTCCCTTAGTACCTGTACCAAGAATTTGTTATCAGGTTGTTTGAGGAATCTCCTGGACCTTTTCTTATCAGCTGTGTGGTATTCCTGGATAACATCTGGCAAGTTGAAGTCGCCCAGAAGGACAAGGGTGGCTGATCTAGAGGTATCTCTTAGTTCCTTAAATATCTTGGTCTAGTCATGAAATTGTACTTCAACCCAGTCACTGCCCTTTATCTCTGGTCTTCTCAAAATATGTTGCCAGTGCAACTGTACCCCTCAAGAAAATGTTCTTCTCTTGGCTTAACTTCTTTAAAATTCAAATATAACATCTGGCATTAGATTTTGATAAGGTTAGGGATATGTTAGTTGATATAGCTGTATAAATAAAAAAAGTTTTAATTGCAAGAAATTTTCAAACTCATTGTAAAGTTAGTGATTAATTAGGGCAGGGATTTTATAGGTTATTTATTTATTTATTTATTTATTTATATTGTGAAAGTACAGTAGAACCCACTGCAATGAAAGCTGCCACCAGAAGTACAAGGAACTGCTAAAGGACAAAAGCATGCACTTGCTCCTCATTATCTGTAAGGAATGGCGTAAATACTGTAGCTAGCCCTAATAAATTTAGTGTCAACACCAAGAAGTTCTTGTCATGATGTGACAGGGACAAAAGATTCTTTTGCTCATCTCCCAGGCCCAGTAACTCTTTAAAAATGCATGTTGTCCTCAGAATAAGGTTTATTACTATGGTAGTTTAATCAGCTTTGTGTATAAAATGACACGAATTGTACAATTTGTTCTGCTTCTGTTTTAAAAGTATTACGCATTGAATTAAACATTATTTCAATAATTATGAAACATGAATGTCAGACTAGGCATTCAGCTGCTGATAAACCTGAAAATGAATTCCAACTTGGAAAACAAATTGATTTCTTTTCCATTTGTAGGGATAAACAAACAAACAAAAAACTATCAGCGGTCATGGGATAAAAAAGTTACACAAGGCAGATCTCATTTGCAAAAGCAGCAGCAATATATATTACATAAAGGCTAAACCAATTAATATCTACACAACAAAGTTCATGAAGCAGTAGTTCATACAAAGTGAGGACTGTGGATATTAAACTAGCCTATTAATCCACAAAGCAAACTTTGTAGTCAGTCAAGCAATTTTTCAGGGTCTCAAATAAGCCATCTGATGGGAGAGTAATTAGATTTGTGTTTCAGCTCTGGAAGTACCACTATGTGCACTTTTTCTACTGCTTTATAGGACATAACAAGTTGTTCCCAGGCCACTTACCAGACAAGTCACATTTTCATCATTCAGTGGAGCCTTGAGTACATTTAGGACACGTCCTGCAGAGCTGCTCATTGTAGTGGTTCAAGGACACCTGGTGCTGTTGGAACAAATGTTTTATTTATAAATATAGATTTAATGAGTTTCTGAAGTGCAGCAGGATGTCCTTTGATCCTGAAAAAGAAGAGTGGCTCATCTACAATCTAGTGTGATGCAAACAGGGAAGATGATTTAATCTAAGGTATGTCCTAGCTATCAAAAGCATCCCAATGTTGTAGTATTGAAGTAAGAGCTCCATGATGAACAATCCACCAGGACAGTAATTTCATTTTGATACATTTCACAGAAAATCATGGATGAGTGATAGTAGGTAAGTGTCTAAGTCACTAATGTGATAGAGCAGACCAGACAATTCTCTTTAATAATGGTGTTTTACTGTTGGACTAAATTAAGTTTTATGGCATTTGGCTTCCTATTGTCCTTTTCAGAATCGCTTACAAAGTCTGTTTGTAATTGCTCTGGCATTCCTAGGATGCTATACTAAAGTTGTAAAGTACTTCTGCACCTCTATTTGTGACCACTTTATCTTGGCTGGTTGACAATGTAGCTGTGTCATGTCAGTGCCAGTGGGTAATGGCAGAAGAAATGATCATCTATTTCCACCACCACCGAGTGGCAGTTCAGTTCTGTGTGCTTCTGCCTGCACTGCACATCCAGCACTCATGCTTGTGCTTGGTCCATGGCAGTAATACATCAACATATCAATAACACATTGTTTACATGACGAGCAGCCAATTCACCACTTGAAAAACAAGCTACATTCATGAAAGGTATTATAAAGAGTCTCTTCATGGTGGAATTTTAGCAAATAAATGCCATACATTCTCATCTGTCAACTTTCAGAATTTGAAATACTTGAGAGTTATAAGTGCTTGTGAATATAATGAGGTTTTGTGTTCAGAGGAAACTGTACAATGATTCTGCTGTATATATTTGTAAAGTATGGCTGTTTTTCTTGCAGCAAGCATACAGAGAATCCAAGGAAAAACCAGAGCCTATGCTGAGCACTACCTACAAAAAACTAGCACAGAGACAGCTCTGATTTAGGATGCAAGCAATCTACTTCAGATAATGTACAGGAACTAGAAAGAAAAATTGTTCAGGAAGGCACAATCATCTTCTCTCCCATGAGAGATCAATTCTGACACTTTAAAGAAAGCTAGTTACTTGCTGATTCTCATGATCTTAGCTTAATTCCTTACAGGGACAATCCTTCATGTTCCCAAAATGTGAGATTGGTTACAACATGAAGGGAAAATCTGGTAGTAACCCTAGTCTCACCCATCGTTCTGGGGAGAAAAGCAGTTTTGGCTTAGATACCAAAACATGTTCACTTCTTACATACATTAGTCCAAGGCAATTAAAACCTGCCACCTGGCAATTCCAGTTATTCAGTAAAATAAATGATGTTTTGAGAGTCACCCTTCTCATAAAGACTTTCCGTGTCTTTTGTAGTTTAGACAAAAAGTATGTTGGCTGGCATGTACCTTCAGCCTATACAGATCCAATTATCATGTGAGAGTTAAAATGTCATAGTAAAAATCTCCATCTTCTAGCACAGAAAAAGAACATGAGAAGGAAAAAACTGCAGCTGAAAAACCTATTGTTCTTTCCTTCACCAAAAAGCATCTCTCCATCATTCAGATTTTTACATTCACTTTTCTCTTACCTGTTCCTAATGGCTTTGATTTTCCAGTCATCTGCCTCTCTCATTTGTGCGTCCTGCTTTTTCTTGCTTTCAGCCCTCAAGCTTCCAATGACAGTTTCAGCAGCAATTTTCATGGGAACTGGGAGCCAGCCAGAAGGGCTGTTAGGTCCAAGAAGAGTGGAACACTGTTTGTGTTTGGGCAACTCACATATTTTAGCTCCAGGCTTTGCCATCAGAAGACTGGCACGAGTGATCCAGACACAGCTATTATCTCAGGCACTTTATCTGGCTCCTGGGTGACAATCTCAATGCAAAGAATCTGCACAAGGACAGAAACTGAGGGGGATAAACATGTTTATTAGCAGAGGGTATTCAGAAAAGGAGGAAGAAAAAAATGGACATAAAAAGGATAAGGAAAAAAAGGAAGAAGGTGAAACAAAGAGGAAGAAGGAGGAGACTTCTCCCTTCCCTGAAAGTCTATGAGGAAATTGTTGATTACCAAAGTGCTCTTCCACTGCTTTACAACATCACATTTTGTTTTCTTGTCTCTAGTAAATTCTCTGCTAATTCTTAATCAGAGTAGAACTCCAATTATCATACATTTCAGAGACTGCTATTTTGGACAAGAATCCCATAGGGGTACATGGAATAACAGGGTGTGACAGCAACTGTACTATGCAACAGCTGTGTGCAGAGCAGTAGACTCACCTTAGCTAGCAAGAAAATATTTCCTGGAAACTTATTTTATATTTACCCTGGCCTCTCTAAAGAAAAAACTGCCATACGAGATAATGTACCAAACACTGAAAAATAAAGAAGTGTTAAAGACATCTGTGAATCTGTAATTCCTTGTTAAATCGTGATGCTGGCTTTAGTTATACAGTCATATACATATTTTCCCCTTGACCCCTGCTTCATTATGTGCAAAGAATGAACATTTTATTTATTCTTCCAGTTTCACTCTGCATGTGGTCTATTTACTTTCCACTATTTCAGTCTCAGCTGTGAGGACAGCCATAAATTTTCTACTGCCTGCTCTCTGGCTCTCATAGCACATATATGCTCCACAAGTATTTCTCTCCACAACATTTTCCTGAAAAAAAGGAGTTATATCATCTCCACTCTCCAGGTGGGAAACCCAGGCTCTGAGATAACAGCATCTGCAAGTTCAGGCCTATCCATCAGAGTAGCTCACAATGGGTAACATTTTGTATTTTCAAAGGGCAGTTCCCTGTAGCTTCAGATACAGTTGTGAATTTTTACACATTTCTATAAATCTGCCTGTGAGATCTGAAGCTAGACAATGAAAACAGAGAACGAAATAACCTCCTGGGAAAAATGTGATTAAAGGAACTGGCCATGTAGGAACGCTGCAGTGGAGACTGACTCCAGTTCTCCAAAGTAGCTGCTGTCTAGTGATGAGATCTTTCTTATATTTCCCCACTCCAATGGGGCTTTCTGATAAGAAATGTCATGCAAGGTCAATAACTACCAGTGCTACTGGTGCATCACAGATAGTAAAATGTGCTCTTTGCTCATGTAAAACCTTATGCTATGCCTGAAAAGGAAGTGCAGACTAAAATAAGCAGGACTGAAGATCACCATGCATTTTCTTGTTGCTGGAGCAGTTACAGATGCTGAATTCCTCCTTGTGGAATTTAACTAGAAGAGAATGTCTAGCAAAACTCTCCAGCAGAAAGCTCTGTGACTCCCATTATAACACCAAGCACTATAAATAGAAGAAAAGACACCAAAAAACAATACAGCAGCTTTTTCAAACTATGCCTTGTAGTGCAAGCAAGATCTTTCTGTTAAATTGAAATCCATACTTATGGAGAGGGGAGTAAGACAAGAAAGAAATGACGCTGGGAGGACTCCTAGGATTCTTCTAAGAAATTCATTCTGTGGAAGAGATAAAACATTCCAACTCCATATTTTTCACATCCTGTGGCTTAGGAATCCCTTTAAAGAGCACTGTTCTTTCAAATACATATTCTTCTTTCCAGGCTCTATGACACAGAGCTCACTGACTGTATGACATTTTGTTGCTTGTGTCCAAGAAATTCAGCTATACTGCTTGCTTACTTTTAGTGATTTGCTCTGGTAGCAATTTCCATCACTTACTGTCTGTGCATTTCTCAACAGATGGGATTTCCAGACTGTCCTAAGAGGGAGTTAACTCCTAATAAGTTGTTAAACACCTCTACTAAGGATTCTGGTCTCTTGGCTTGTGGAACACATCTCAAGACTCTTGACCTAGAAATCACAGAGCAAGATTCATCTGTTTCTAGTTATTGGACACATCATTTTTGTTATTTCTAATGTTACTTTTGATATCAAGGACATATTTTTCCAGCTGAACAAGGGTCTCACATCATTTGTTTGACATGCAGATTTTTACACATTTTTAAACTCTTTTTAATAACTTACAAAGTAAATAAAGACTGAAAAATTTGAGTTATTTTTTCACTTAAATAGTATTAAAAGCAAATTTGAATCTTCTCATTTTTCATTTTTCCAGCTGCTATATGGAGGGGAGGAGAAGGGAGGGGAAGGGAGTGGATAACAGGGGAGGGGAAGGGGAAGGGCACCTGCAATGAAGCCTCTATAGCAATGGAGAGAAGGAAATTTTTCCTAGAGATGCAGAAGAAAAAACAACAAACCCACAACCTGCTGAGGTGTTATTTCAATTGAGGGAGCCATTGAAGGTTCCTGAACTAGAAAGCGGGGAAGTCCATTTGCAAGGGCCCATTGAGCCAGAGTAAAATCTGGTTTTGAGACTATGATTTTAATCTTAATCATTGGTATTTTATCTATTTCAAGTGTTACCTTATTCCAGACTGTCATTTCTGTATTCAAATGAAACCAGGTTTCAGAAACAGGATGAAGATTTATCATTTGGTGTCTGTGATTCTAAAGGGAGAAGGGCATTTTTACTTCAAGATTTGAGCAATACTGGGTCCTGCTATAAACATGGATAGATTTACTTGATATGTTACTCCTGAAATCACCAGTACACCTTCAGTTTTATAGCTGGATATTTGTGTAGCTTCAAATATCCACCCTCAGTGGTCGTTGTTTGTACTATTAGTCACATATATTACTTGTTTCAGACAGGTGCCTGTTACAGGACATGTCTGCCGAGGCAATACCTGGCAGGGGCTTGCAATAAAGAGCTATGTAGGAAAATGAATGATTTCAAATCTTCAAAACTGTGCAAATGTCATATAAGTAAAAGGAATCACGGATTTTTTTACATGGACAGTGTGGCTGGAAGAAATTTATTAAAAGTAATTAATTGCCTTGGTGCCATCCAAGACATTACATTTCTAGCTTAGACTTAAAATCTTATAAATCTGTACACGAACAATTTGCCTATCTACATAACCCAAGTGGAGTAGATAACGCACAGTACTAAAATGCATATGTCAAAGCACATTCACGTGTATGTTCCTTAGTCTGGTACTCATCTGAGTAATTTTAAATGTTATGGCAGCATATAAAAAGATATTACTTTAACTCATTGCTTTTTCAGCGATAAAGTTTCTTGCCATCTAATATTAGGCAATTATCACCTATAAATTTACATGCATGCCTAATGCTATTCCACTCAATCAGGCTAATCTTACAGTTTAAAGACACTTTCAGCTGGATGGTATCTTAATACCTATTCCTCTTTTAGCCTGCTTTCCTGATGGAGAAGGGCTTATAAGATCATACTGGAGAATGTGTGCAGTCAACACTCTTCTAATAGTTTTTGAACCTGTTGGACAATTTCAAGCACATTTGGCAGAGAGCAGCTAGCTTACAGATATTAAGTCTGTATACGTTAAATTATGAGTGGCAGTTAAGCAGAGAAAGGAGAGGTTATTAGAGTTATTGGCATTTCCATCTCCCTCCTCTGCCAGTGATGGAAAGGCTATATCATGAACACTTCATTTAAGTCTAGAGAATTCATATTAGAAAGTTATTGTGAATGCCCTGTCACAGAAAAAGCTTTAGAATTCGTAGTTAATTAGACACTAGAGAATCCAAGCAGATGATACCAGTCAATACAACTTCAACAGTTTCCATGCTTATCTCTTTGCTACACATTAGAGAACCCTTACTTGTTAACAGCAAACTCTCTTTTCAAGAAATTATAAATACAAAGAGTTTGTAAAAAAAAAAAAAAATCTTTCTTGCGCTAAATGAAATCTGAAGTGATCAGCTTAAAGGGTAAAAAAACCGCATGTACTAAATTAGCATAGTAGCTTCCCTGATTTTTTTTTTTTTGAGTGATCAGATAATACTTCCAGTTTAGTTACTGTTTGAATGCATGGGAACTTTCTGTGTATTTCTTTCCCAGTGTTGACATCATGGAAATTTCACAAAGTATGACAGACTGGTAAAAGCTCTATTCCAAAGGGACCTTCCTCCAAACCCCATGTAGTTTGGCGGACATTCATAAATAGGACCTGTTTTTCTTTAGGTTTCGAGTAAAATCTCTTTTCGTCAAAAAAAACGATTTAGTTAACAGCTAGGACAGAACATTTCTTTAACCAACTATGTGATCCTCATTATGTTTGCAATGGAGTTATTGCAATAGGAGTTCAAACAGGCATAGTTTAGACTGAGAGCACCTTATGACCAAATACGCCCAACATGGTACCTCAGAGATACAAATTTTTCCAAGTGTCATTTTAGCAGGAGTTTTAGGAAATAAGAGATCTGTGAAGCTGGTTTTCATTTTCCTTTCCTCAAATTCCTTATGCACAAGGAATAGTTCAGTTATAAGCCAAAAATATCAGAAACAAGTAAGAGAACTTCTCATTTGGTATTTTAGACATGTTTAAAGAAAAATCACTGGGTGTAAGATAACTGAGTATTTTCACGGTGCTTTTTTTTTTTTTTTTTTTTTTTTTTTTTTTAAGCTTTGTGGCTCAGGTAATTCATTCTCGCATTGAACAACCAAGAACACAAACACAAGCTCAATTATTTTTAATTTGGTTTATAACTGACTGCATTGTCCTCAGCCAAGGCTGGAGCTCAGTTGTAAATTGACACTATTTGTGTAAACTGGCATTGGTTCACTGAAAATACTGTACCTGTTCAAGATCTGTCTTGCTGACTGTTCATGTAAAGTCCTCAGCAATAAAAGGAATGAATGGTATGTAAACAGCACAATGAATGTACAATGTCACCTTTTACAAGTAGTCTTAAGTCAGTTTGCCTCATTTAGGTATAAAATTAGCAATATCCACTGAAGACTAAAAATGTGGCATACTGCACTTCCTGGAGAGCTCTTGATCCCAGAAAAGAGGATCAAATTAACAGCTAAACCTCACAGCTTACCAAATCCGAAAGAAAAAGAATCTTCACACACTGCATTTATACAACACTCTCTAGTACTTTCAACTTCACTAGTTGTGTTCGCTTTTGGCATAAAATTACTGTTTTCTGGTAAGCATCCAGGTCCACTCTACTTTCTTTCTAAGGAGGGATGAATACACGTGAAGATGCTGCCTGCTCCAGCTAATGAAATGAAATCGCAGAAGCTTAAGTGAGATTATGATTCATTCAATGATTACACTGGTGGCCTCAGCTGAATCGTCTGGAGTTTGTGGGTTTTCTCAAGTCATGTTTCCAGTGCTTCAGGAAACAGATTTTTCTTCGGCCTCCCAAAAGCTAGATTTTATTCATTAAATTCTTTTTCCTCCTTTCCAGTTTTTACCACCAGGCATTAAACCAGTCTTTACATAATACAGACTGAAGACAATTTTCCTCTCCTAGTTGAGAATTTTTTCTCAGTATATTTCCTTCCAATTTTTGTTCGGGTGGCACTGCAACACATTTGTGTGTATTTTTGGAAAACGTTTTGCTAATCTGTATGTAATTGTGTTCCTTTTGGAATATGGAGATATACGTATAAGTTGAAACAATACAGATTTCAGTAGGAATTTACCACTGTAACTAAAAGATTTGCACGTACTTAAACAGATTTCAGAGACAGGATGATATTTTCAGCTTAGTTGTGGAATCTGTAAATACTACAGACATTATGGGACCAGTCCATGGCAGCTTTGCCAGAAAAATAACTGCAGATTTTGTCCATTTCCTGAACGATTATCTTCAACATGGCTGCACTTCTAGATTTGCTGTTTTACTCTTTTACTCTGCAAAATACGAGTGTTCTGATTTAGACTGGACCCCTCTGGGGTCCTTAGATTTAAACCAGTGTCTTCATAATGGCTGGAGAAGGGCAGAGGGCTGTGCTGTGCTGAGGGCGGCCTTCCCTTCCCAGTCCAGGAGAGCCTTCTGCTGCCTGAAGATGTGGACGCGGCACCGGGCTGCGGATGCCCAGATTTGGGTTCGATTTCAGTGATGTTTTGTTTCCGATGCAACAGTGCTGAAATATTGGGAAATGTCTGGTAAATGTTGCAGAAAAACCACCCCACCCCCCAATAAATAAATAAATAAATAAATCTGTTTTATGAGATTATTTGCCGCTCTGGGCCAAAATACCACAGGAGGTGGTTTTCATGCATTTAGGCTTGCTTAAGCCAATTGCTCAAAACCTCCCCTCTCCCCTGAAGAGAAGCAGCAGCAACCCAACCGCTGGCACAACTTGGGTTCCCAGCACGGCTCTAGCCCGGGGGGGGGGGGGGGGGGAAGACATTTTAGGGTGCTTCACCTTTCGGGTCTCGCCGAACGAAGCCCAAACCGCCACCACCCCTCGGTACCCCTCAAGCTGCCACTTCCGTTTTGTCCCTCGGGGACAACACAGCGCACAGCGGCGCCTCTCCCACCCTTCAGCGCGCCCACACACGGCCCCCAGACCCTCAGAGCCC
>CM021731.1:24880281-24922968 GCA_011075105.1 Heteronetta atricapilla
TAATAGATCTGATGATCCTCCTGGAAGTTGTTTCTAAGGTCAATTAAATTGTGCATCTGACTGCAAGATGTCTTTTTCAGAGTAATGGGGGTGCAGTTTTAGAAGCTTCTCTTCCTTCTTGGTTCATAAGGCTTTTTTTCTGACAGTGCCGTGGACAAGGAGTATCTTTCAGACTGAACTCTGCATTTAACGTTTGGTTTGATTTCTTCTGTTATCCACATGTGTAAATAAGCATCGCTTCTTAAAGGAATTTAGAGTAAGAGACCCAGCTGGATTTCTGCAGTTGTCTCATCTTAGGCTTTGCAACACTGCTATGTGTAGCATGTTACTTTCTGGACAGCCTAATAAGAAGAGAAGACCTCCAAAAATGCATGATTTGGAATTTTTTAGTCAAGACTTAATGATTAACCAAGCAGTTTATCTTAGTGGTGCTTGAGAGAAGACATGCTCCTACTGCTCCCTGATTTTCTGGTTTTAGAGGCAATAATAGTCTTTATCTCTGCATAGAATGGGTGTCAGTAGCTGGAGAGATTTAGTTTCGATAGTTCTACATATTTTATGCAGTGTATGAGACTGCAGGATCTTTGCTTCTGGTGGGGCTTTTCTGTGTCAGTGAGCTCCTGACACTGGTCTAGCGTAGCAGCAGTCTTGGGTTTAATATGAGCGTCCTTGTCTGTTTTGAGAACTGTGTAACTTGTCCTCACATAAAGCCTCCACGCCACGTTTTGCAATATTGCAATTATTCTTCTGTGCTTTGCTGTAGCCTCTTACCCTTAAACTTTCTTTGCAGTTGTGTAAAGCGGAGAGACCTTAGCTTGGTATTACAGACAAGCTTCAGTCACAGAGCATAGCATGCCTGTATTAATGGCATAGGTGTAACGCAGCAGATTGTCTGAGGGCAGTGGCCCTTACGGTTGTGTTAGAAGAGGAAATAGAAAACACTGTTGAGTACAGGAAAAATTCTGTGTCCTGACTGCTTATAATAGGAGAGGATTAAGCGAAGCAACAACTCCGAGAGGCACAGACCTGTTTTACTTTGGATAGCTCAGCCGTGCATTCCTTTCAAAAAATTACAAATAGCCAAAATCAGTGAACTGAGAAGTGCTACTAAATACGAGTAAAAGCAGCACAATTATTCTGTCAATTTTCTCTCTCTTTTTTTTTTTTTTTTTTTAAATATATATAGCTAACATTCAGGAAAAAAGTCTGTATAGACTTTCTTTGTCTTGACAAAACTGTCAGCTTGTTTTTTTTTTTTTTCTTTTTTCCCCACTCTGTTGAGCATGTGTGGCAAAAAGGAGGAGCAGCTGCTGTTGTGTCCCTTGCAATAATAGAGAATGATTGTGCCATAGTGGCTTGGGCAAATCACGGCTGTAAGTTGCAGATGGCTGTATCGTAGGTGGTGAGCATCTCTTACCAGCTGATTCAGTGTCACTGGATGTTCAAGCAGAGTCAGAGATGTTGCCACATCCTTCACCTTGTGGAGTTTGTCTGCCTGGGGATATGCTGTTTCTGTTGAATGATGCCTGAGCTTTCCCTCACTGCTGCTCTTAGTATGTAGCAGCACCATCTAATTAGGCTGTGTGATTGCAGCCAACAAGCCCTCCTTGCAGACTTTGTAAATTGTTTTGCCTCTATCTTGAATTTGTGCTTGTGAACAAGAAATCAGGGAAAATGAAAGCAGAGCAAGATTCCAGTCAGTTTTCCCTTTGTTATGAATATATTGAACACTTGTATTGTCTAGTTTTGGTTATGTGTTCCACCTGAGAAAATACAGTGAGGGAATATATTAGCCTTGCACAAAGAAGCCCTAAGAATGATTGGAAGCAGCAGTATTGAGTTTCTTTCTTTTTCCAACCTCAAGTGTATCTTTCTTCCAACCCCAAATGTGTGTGTTCAATCTTGTAATTACTTTTACCTTATTTTTTACATCTGCTGTAACACAACGAAGAAATCAGTCATCCTCCCTTCCTTGGAACCAGAATCTGAGTAGAAGTTGTGTTTCTGCTGCCATCCAATTTCCACTCGTGCCAGTGGTGTTTGAAGATACTTGTTGTGAATAGAGGTAGGGTCAAATTCTTAAAGAATGCAAGTGACTAATAATATCCATTGAAATGAGCACTGCCTGGCTGGCTACCTGTAGCAGTGTAAGTGTGGGGTTCGTTCTAGGCTAATACAGTCTGTTTATAGAGACTGCAGTGTATACATTGGTAACTGAAACCTGATTTTTTTAGCATTCTTGTATAAAGAATAAGCCGTCTTCGAAGCCATGCGAGAATAACTCTAGCTTCTGTCAGAATATGGTGTCTTTTAATGGTGCTCAGCAGAGCAAGCTGCAGGAGGAGTTTTAAAGGACCAGAAATACTTTTAAGACTGGTCTTTCAGAAAACTTTTTGGTGTCTTCAGGCTGCATTATTTATGTAACATCATTACATTATGGGAATAATGTATTCCTCAGATTCAAAGGTTTCTTTAAGCTGCTGTACAGGTATGAATCAGAGAGTCAAGTGCTATCTCTGGGGACACTGACATCTCAAAAGGCCACTAACAAATTTGAGGAGATACATATATTGAGAGAGAATTAGTTAATCTACTTTTTCTTTCTTTTTTTTTTTTTTTTTTTTCCTCAGCTACCATCTTAGCCTTTCTGCCTGGGGAAAAGGCTGTAAGGAACGTGTCTGAAGTAGGGTATAGTAAAGTGGGTGAGTGAGTGAAAGGTAAGGAATGCAGAGAGGGGAAATAGCCTACAGAGTCTGATGGTCCAAGTGGGTTTCTGAAGGCCATGTGTAATAACAAAGTAAAGTAGAGTTCAGCTATTAGTCAACTTTGTATCTACCTCTGCATAACCTTTCATCGTACCTGTATTCATAGCTGATGCTGCTCGTTCCTCCTGGTGCATTGACAGTGAATTGATGAAGCAGTCTCAACAATACAGTCCTGAAAAAGAGAGTGGCTTGATACGATGAGGGAAAGGAAAAAATAAACCCAAACTTCACCCCAGTGTTAGAAATGACATTAATATGTTTCTTAGCTGGTGTTCAGGAGTCAATGAAATCACAGCCATTTAGGGAAAATCCTCAGTCTTAATTGTGTGGAACTCATTTTATTTACCTTGAGGATGAAGGCACAAACCCATGCTGTCTAAATCTGAGTAGGTAGCTAAGGGAAAGAAAATAGATGCTTATGCCAGTAAAGCATGAACTCTAGCAGAACTGGAAAGCTCCATCTCACCTGTAGGTACTTGCATTTTTTTCTTTAAATTCACATCTTTCTGTAGATGGTAGCTACCTGATTATTCATGAATCCCCAGACACTGTTTCTGTACCTTAATAGTTTACCATTATCTTGAGTTTGTGGTGGGCAGTAGATAAGGGTCATAGGTTTAATACCAATTTTTTGATATTGTATCAGTTTGTATCAGTTTATGTATTTTATATCAATTTATATAGTTCATATCTTATATCGGTTTTCTGGTTGTGTGCACCAGGTTTAAAAACCATTTGTCATCTGTGAGCCCAAGAGAGATTGCCTACTGTCCATAAACAAAACCAAGCACTTACGGAAACAAAATAAAGAGTATGTTGTGTGTATGTGAAGCGTATCATCTTGATGGTAGTGTGTGGCTTGTGGTATGGATCTGGGCATTTGGGCTCTGTGCATTGCTACAAATTACCCACAATCAGCAGTACATGCCTTTGCCTCCCCAAAGGCAAAAACTCTCTGCAATGGTATGGTTCATTTTGAGGGAAGAGTGGCACAAATCTTGTCCTAATGAGAAGTGCAGTGAAGATACAATCAGTGAGAGGGTGGATACAGAGATGTATGCACTTTCTTAGCCTCCTTTGCCCTTTATGAATGGAAATTGGTACCTGGGTCTGGCTCATGGAAGAACCTGCTAGTAGATTAACTGTACCAAAACCTGTTAGCATATTTGAGTTCTTACTCCATAGTTTTTTATGCTGCGGTGCTGTAGGATCCTTGTACAGTCAATTGCTGGAAAACTTGCTTGCTCTCCCTGGGAGAGCGACCTGTTAGCAGACTGTCAGTGCTCCAGCAGTTGCCTGATTGCAAAGTGTGCAAGTTCCAGCCCATGCCAAGCACGGATCAGGTTGTTAATCGCAGCTGCAGCTGTGCAAGCAAACCTGGATTCAAAGTGCAAATAAGTACATGCTTCAGCTGTTTGCAAGTGGGAAGGGACCAACACATAACCCTGTGCAGGAACCTTAGCTAAAACTAAATGTTGGCGTACCCTTAAAATAAAAGGTGCATTAGTATTAGAGTATTAGTGGGGACGAGGGGATTTTTCCTTTTTTTTTTTTTTTTTTTTTTTTTTTTATAGGCTATGCCTCTTTCTGTAAACACTTGAAGGCTTTTGCCATACAGAGAAACAAGACCTCTTGTCCCTTTCTCTCCCACCCTTACACCCCTCCCTCCCCCCAAAATGGAACCGTTTGTTTGTCCAGGGATCTGAGTCATCTGTGTATGTTCAGTGATCTGAATATTGAACTTAATTGTGAAAATCCTGTGAAAACATTGCAACATGTTCTGTTCATGACCTTGTAGCGATTCCTCCCCACCTGCGCTGGGTAAGTCACAGCTCAGGTTACTCAAATCAATTCTAACTGGAAAAAAATCTGAAGAGTTACTTCTTTACTAAAATTAAAAGACTTATTCTGTTGAATGTTGCCATATCTTGGAAGTAGTTTCCTTGGAGCTGGAAACCTTTTTCTGCAAAGGAAGTTGCTTTGTAGTGCTACTGCTCAACATCTAACACTGAACCCAGAGCTTGGCCTGAAGTTGTTTACCTCATCTGTTTTGCTCAAAAGAACTGTGTGTAATTTTTAATATGGAAGATAATTTTAGCCTTTTCACCAATAATATATGAAAAAAAACCAAAAACCAGCAACCTACCTGCTGTCAAATGAGCAGAGCAAGTTTCATGGGTAAAATTGAGGTGTTTGAATTAAAAAAGGATGACAAGTAAATAAAAAGTCATGCATAGCAATGTATCTTATGCCCTCAAAGACTAAAATTTATGTTCATTTATTAATTGAAAATGCAGATTTATTTTCCAGTTCAGTTGTAGCCTCAAATGTATTAAGAGTAGGACAGTCACAATAAGGGCTTTAAGTATATACACTTAAGGAATAAAATATATTTGTATTTATTTCCAGTTGTCTGAGGAAAGTTTTAGTAGCTTTAAAAACTTTATGCTATAAACTAGTTGGGAAGTGCAGTATATTACCGTGTGATCTGCATATTGCACGTATATAAAAAATAATTTACTACCTTTGTTTAATCAGGGCGAAAATATATTTAAAAGCGAGTATGACAGCAGACAATTTCATAAACCCTTTGGTGTCGTGTTGATAGCTATATAACATATTGTGATGGTTTAGAATGAAATCCATAGTGACTTGTGCAGCCAGCTGCAACAAATAAAAATGTTTTACTGCCTACTGGTGTATTATGTTTACAGCACAGCAGACTGGCTGTCATCAGAGAAGCTTGGATGAAAACTTTTTGATTAAATGATGTAACTGCTAATGTGGTGAAAATTATTTTGGTGGTTTTCTCATAAACTCGTGTCCTTTTGTCTGATTGCTTGATACGGCTTTCTGAGTGGTCGGGATTTTGCATCTAAATCAGTTATGAAGCAACTGCCAGTTTTTAAGGCCACCTTTTGTTTTGCCTCCAAATGAGCCAATGAAAACTGTAACGAGGACCTTGCCTCTGGCCATTCACTCCTTGAAAACAGTGTTGCAGAGAATTGCAGCTGGTCATTGCTGGGAGGTTTGGGTGTACACCAAGGTTTCTGGGGAGATTGTTGTTGCTCAGTCAAGGCTGAGCTGTCTTGCTGATGGCCATGTATTTCCTGTGTTGCCAGCTCCTCCTCTGGCCTAGGTGTTACAAAGCGGTAGGTGCCTTGAGGCTCCTGGATTTCAGATAGTGCTTGAGGATGCCTGGCATTTTTAGAGGATAACGCCTATGTTGTACAGCAGCACTTTGAGTCACAAGTAGGAGGCTGTAGGATTTGGGTGAAGGATTTGGGTGCTCCTGTTGAGTCACAAGTAGGAGGCTGTAGGATTTGGGTGCTCCTGTTGCGATTTCCCTGTGGCTGTGGAGCAGGTGAGCCATCAAGTCGATTGATGGGAATGAGCCAAGGTTTGATAATCTTTTGTCTCTAAACTAAACACCAACCTCAGTCATTAATGCAGGGCAGTCTGTTGCAAGCACATCTTCCATCCTGCATGGTTTTCTTGCCCAGAGGCTGATTTCTGCTGATCAGAAGGGATATAACTTTTTTTTTTCCCAACACTACCTTTTTATGTAGCTATGAGCTACTAAGCACTTGCTGTGTTATATGACATAAAATATGCCTTTTATAATCAGCCTATTGCTGAATTGCTTTATTTATATTCTCATGGTTTACTCTTCTGTATGCCTCCTTATTAAATAAGAGGTTTTTGAGTATTTTTCATGTTCTCTTCCTGAGCCACGTCTTTATGCCTCCCCAATTTGACAGTGCTACAGACTTTCATCAAAGTAACGCCAATGTGTCTAAGAAGTCTGCCTTTCAGGTTATTCAGATAATAATTCACTTTGCACCTTACTTTGAAGAAGGTCCAATGGTGCTTCTCATGGATGGTGTCTGGCAGAAGGGTATTGCTCAGGAAAGTGTCTGTGTAGCAGTGTGGTAAGGCATTGTGCTTGTATGGTTTTTGAGTGATGCTGAGCTACCATGGAGGCATTGCAAGCACAGCAGAAGGCAGTAACTTCTGAAGAAGTTAATTGTGCTGAGATCATTCAGAGCACAGGATAGGTGAGCTATAGCTTGGTTCTCATTATGGTTTCAGGGGGGGATTTTCTTACATGTAATTTATATCCAAGAAGAAGCAGATGTAAGTGGCTAATAGCTATTTACACTGAATGAGAACAGAGAGGGAGACCTAACTGGCTAAAGCTTTTTTTTTTTTTTTTTTTTTTTTTTTTTTTTTTTTTGTGGGAGCTTTCCTATAGACCTTGTTCTCATGGGTTGAAATAGCATTCATGCAGTTACATTATTGGCAGAGGTTATGTTTTCTGGGTGAAGGGAAATGGCCCTTTTCTTCCAGTTGTTGTTCGTGGTGAATGAAACCAGTCATGGCAGTGCTCTTGTGAGCAGAGAGCACGCACAAATGCAGGGATGGCTGCTGCTGTGATGCCCCACCTCTAGGAGGCAGGGAGTACTGACTTAACTAGCTGCTCTTTCCAGACCTGGAATTGTACCCAGTGGAAAATACCTAGACAAAGTACTGTGCAGAATGCTGTGTCCTCAAGCAGGACTTCTGCCTTCAGCATAGAGTACAAGTAGCAGTGCTGAGGAGGTGAGGTAGGTATGTTCTGACCACATCTCTCAGGTCTGTTTGCCCCGGAGCTTCTACTTGTAGATCGCAGGCGTGCTGGGGGGCACAATGGCACTGGGTGATAAAAACTCAGCTCCACCAAGGCGGTGGCCGTTCTGGCTGGGCTCTGTCTCCAGGGTTTTATTTTCTGTAGGAGCAATACTTGTGAATGTGTAGTGGCTTTATCTCTCAAGTGCATGGCAGCTAGACATCCAACACTTGAGTGGCCCAGGCTTTATAATCTAAGTCAAAAGCTGTGAATTTTGTCACTTTGCAGTTCAGGAAATCAAGGCTTCATAGCATGACTTCACTTGAATGAGAGAATCAGATTCTTCTAAATTTAACCACAAGATTTATCTTGTCTACTCTCAGTGCCATCGTATTCTGTATGTGGCTTCAGATGATTCTTCACTGGCTGCACACTTGAAGCCACGTGGCTCCATGATCTCGTATGAACAGGTGGATGTCATCTCTGACCTCTGAAAGAGTCACTGGTTTTAGCAGCGTAAATTCCCCCTCTTGTTTCTATGGTACCTTGTGCAGCTGTGGGACTTAGGTCAGCATTGGCATCCCTCCATGGGGTGGAAGAGAAGGTATTCCAGGCATTAATTATATGTTCTGGAAGAGAAGATAATTGTTACTGGCTGCCTAAATACTTGGGCAACAAACCAACTCTGAGCATATAGAGGCATGATTCTGGGGACAGTCTGCTGTTCAGATAAATGATTACATGACAGATGTTATTAATCTTCTACTTAAACTATGAATGACCTTGCATTTTTTTAAAATGTGTGGTAAATAACTTTATTTTTTCTTTTTAGTTGATGTCCATCAGTGTTTTAGGTGTTTCTGCTTGGATGAGAGACTACCTGAATAATGTTCTCACTTTAACTGCAGAAACAAGGTAAAGCTTTCCTTAAACCTCGTAATCTGTGTAGGTGAATGATTGTGGTATATGTTGTTTCTTCTATATAGCAATTTTCCTAATTAGGATTTCTAGATTTAAGAAACCTTCAGTTAAGGGTAATTATTGTTTTGATGAAATGTGTATTTTTACAGCCATTATTGGCATCAGTTGAAATTTGAGATAGGGAAGATACAAATTTAATTTTGTTTTATTCCTCTTGACAGGGAATTTTTGGCCAATTGCCAATGTGTAACCATATTGTATTTCTGTATAGTTTTGAATACTTTAAGTATAGTTTTTATTTAGTGCAGAGATTTAAGAACGCTGTTAGTTCTGTTACTGCGGTGCTTATGAGCCCTATTTATGGAACAGGGCCTCACTGTGCTACACACTGTGCAAGTGTCGGACAGGCACTTTGCCTTTGCCCCAGAGAGATTTCAGATTACGCATTCATTACCTTCTGGTACCTGAATACAGCATTTGACTGAAAACACATCGAAGAGATTTCTGTGAAACTTGTAAGGTACTGAAAATAACAGATCTGCTTATCTACCCTTTTCATTTTAGTGGCTATATTATGTTTTTCCACTGTGTAATTTTTGTGTGATTATGTTATTTTGATTATGGTTCTGATTGGTTTCAGGGTGGAAGAGGCTGTCATTTTGACTTACTTTCCTGTGGTCCATCCAGTCATGATTGCAGTCTGCTGTTTCCTTATCCTAGTTGGAATGTTGGGCTACTGTGGAACAGTGAAAAGAAATCTGTTGCTCCTTGTCTGGGTATGTTTCATAACCTCTAACAACAGCTAACTTCTGCTTCACTTCAACAGTGTAAGAAAAGTTTTAATCCTCTGGCGCTAGATAAATACTGATTATTTTTTATTACCATGCTGAGTTATGGTATCAGTGAGGAATTGTAATTGCTAAGCACACAGTAGGAAAAAAATTATTGCTTAGACTGCATTATGCTATTACTGAAAGACAAACAGCGTTTCATTTTTAAAAATCTACTCCATTTAGTAAAGGAGTTGCTGAAGAGAAAAATAACTCAAACTCTTAAGTACTAATAATTACAGGAACATGAGTCTGAGTGGTCTGAAATAAACCCTTGTGCTACCCTTCTGAGTGTTCAATAGCTGGATAACCCAGACTTTATACTCAGAATTGATTGTAGGAATAAAGCAAAGTAACAGCATTTGTAGCTGATGAAAGTTGATTGAGAGCGCATTCAGGAGCTTTAAATTCTTTTACCCAGATGTGGAGTTTTGCACTTGCATTTAGTTCTAAACGAATTTAAACATAAATGTTAAGTAACCAGCTTTTTTCCTTTGTTTGGAGGTTACATAACTGAGCCAAGAGCAGCTGAAAACCAGTAGCCATTCTTGCACAAGGCTTTATGTAGAATTTAACTACAATGAGGCTTGGCTGTAAAAGGAGTCAAATGCCTTTTAATTCATCTAGAAGTCAGGGAGTTTGAGGACAGGCAGCCCTTGTTCAAGAAACCCTTGAACAGATTTCAAAGATTTAGATTTAAAAAATATTTATTGGCAACAAAATATAGGCAACAATAAAATCAAGGATGCCATGTACCTGCATGCTTCTAAGAAATCTAAGTGGTAGCCCTTTGCAGAGCTGGTCTTTGTCTTTTAGTGGAAGGATTAGCGGAATTCCAAGCAGTGTGTACACGTAAGCAATGGATGTGAGAGAGGTATATCAGATTTGGATACTGTATTTGTGATGGGAGAAAGTGGACTGGTAAAATCCTTCAGCTCTTGAGAATATCTTGGAGTCTTGTAAATGTAGAATTGGCTTCTTGCTGTTTTTTTTTTTTTTTCACTGCATTGCATGTTGGGTTCTCCCAAAGTGTGTACAGTTGTACTTTTCTAATGGTTTAAGGCTAAAGTACGTGATGCCTGGACCTCAAAAACGTTACACAAAATGACCCCCAAAAAAACAAACTGAGAAGTTGTCTGAGATTTATGCAACCATTGTTCTTATCTAATTGGAAATACTCTAAACAATCAGGAAACTGTACTGGGGCTTTGCATTAAAATCTTTTTCTTTCTGTTTTTTTTTCCCTTGGGAAAATTGGAGTAAGCTTTATTTAAGATTTCAAACGGGAGGTCTGTATCACAAGTGTCCCTTAATTGCAAGATGGCAAATAATGCTTCTCCTTTTGGATTTTAAGTGTCTAGTACAATATGAAGATTATTGTTTCAAAGTTATATAATTAGGAAAAAATATCATTTAAATATGAAAGTTTTCTAAATCAATACTCACACATTTTATATTTTTAGATCTTGCAAGTCAGTGAGAACAAGTTCTGTGACACGTTACTTAGTTATAAGCACTTGCATAAAACTAGCAGTTTCATGTAATTTCATACTACGTAATTATCTAGTAATCCTAAATATTTTGTATAGGGCCATTCATATACTTTTGTTTTATATAGATAATGAAAGTACTAAAAGATGGTAAACTTCATTAAGCTCTTATGTTTTCTGGTAAGGTTGTAAGATTATTTTCATTGCGTGTTTTATGGTGGTGATAAGTTTTAATGGGAATTAAAATTAATTAAAAGGCAAAAGCAACTACATAACTTAGGCCAATGTTATATGGTATCTGAAAAAAATGTTTGGTTTTTGCTATAAAACTTTAAAAAATCATAACTAATTACAAAGAAACAATAAGAAAAAAGCTAAAACTGTTGTTTGCCTTCAGTTTACTTAAGCTGTCTGTGAAAAGAAGTCAGTTATGGCTTTTACAGCCATCTGGAAATAGAATCACAGAATCACACAGAATCAGAGAATTTCTAGGTTGGAAGAGACCTCAAGATCATCGAGTCTAACCTAACCCTAACAGTCCCCACTAAACCATATCGCGAAGCTCTACATCTAAACGTCTTTTAAAGACCTCCAGGGATGGTGACTCCACCACTTCCCTGGGCAGCCTGTTCCAGTGCCTAACAACCCTTTCAGTAAAGAAGTTCTTCCTAACGTCTAACCTAAAAATCCCCTGGCGCAACTTTAGCCTATTCCCCCTTGTCCTGTCACCAGGCACGTGGGAGAACAGACCAACCCCCACCTTGCTACAGCCTCCTTTGAGGTATCTGTAGAGAGCGATAAGGTCGCCCCTGAGCCTCCTCTTCTCCAGGCTGAACAAGCCCAGCTCCTTCAGCCGCTCCTTGTAGGACTTGTTCTCCAGACCCCTCACCAGCTTCGTTGCCCTTCTCTGGACCCGCTCAAGCACCTCCATGTCCTTCTTGTAGCAAGGGGCCCAAAACTGAACACAGTACTCGAGGTGCGGCCTCACCAGAGCCGAGTACAGGGGGGCGATCACCTCCCTAGCCCTGCTGGCCGCACTGTTTCTGATACAAGCCAGGATGCTGTTGGCCTTCTTGGCCACCTGAGCACACTGCTGGCTCATATTCAGCCAACTGTCCACCATCACTCCCAGGTCCTTCTCTGCCTGGCAGCTCTCCAACCACTCATCTCCCAGCCTGTAGCTCTGCTTGGGGTTATTGCGCCCCAGGTGCAGGACCCGGCACTTGGCCTTGTTGAACAAATAAAGTATTTGAAGTGTGTTTAGGCAGTCAAATTACACTATATCAAAACAAGACATTTCTGTCATTTACCTTGCAATATTTAATTATCAGGAGCCTTAGAATTTGCTCTTGCTAGTGAAACTGATAAGCAAAACTAAGCTATCTTAAGTATGTTGTTGTTTTTGATTAATTGCTAATACAATCTTGTTATACTGCACAAGTATGCAGACAAAAGTCAATGCTTCATTCATCAGACTAATCAGAAAAGTGATGGATCTACAAAATGAGCTTTTGTAAAACCAGATGAACTAAACCAAAAGAACTTTCATGTAAAACATTAGCAACCTCTTCAATCATGGTTTTAATCTTCTTTTTGAAGTCCACAGCAGCCATAATGACAGCAAGCAAAGATACTGGGATCCAAATCCTGATGTTCTTGACAGCATACTAATTGCTATTGCTAATGTGGTTAATTGAATTGGATTTTTGGAAAAATCTAATAAAGCATAAGGACTGTAAAATGTATATATCAGTGTGTTAGATATTTTCTATACAACGAAATACTGTATCTGTTTTCCAAATTTTATCTTGCAATTAAATGTTTGAAACTTTTCCAGCTTCATGTGGGGCATAAATATAAATTGAACTAATGTTTATTCTGCTTTATAGTAAGAAACTAAAACACCTCAGTATTATGAGGTGTATGCTCTGGATTGTTTGTAGGACCAGCAATTTTAAACTACAAACTTTTTATCTTTTATTTTTTTGGGAATATATAGTCCTGAGGGCTAGTGGTATAAATAACCAAGGTACTGTGAGTGTGTGTAATGCCATTTTTTTTGTTCTGCAAATGACCAACATCCTAATTTAGAAGTGAATGTTTCAGGTGCTGAAGATCTCAAAATGATCGTGAGGTTGTCTTTCTGCATTTTGCAGTATTGACAATTCAAGTATTAGGATAAATCCTCTAAGATGGGTAGGTCTGATTATTGTTTGTATGATAAATGATTGTTTTATTCCATCGTAGTATTTTATACTCCAAATATCTGCAGCTTACTTTACTAGTATTATGGAACAACCTTTAACAAATTAAAACCAAACATCAAAAACAAAAACAACAAAAAAAAACCACCAAAACCAAACTAAAAAGAATACTTTTTGGTGTGTGAGGATTTATAAAAAGAAAATAGATATAATGTTAAGTACATCTGGTCATCTTGATTTAGAACTATAACATACAGCTTATGTATGTCATAGTCCTTGGTATTTAAATATAGTTATCTAAAGCTATAGAGTTAACCTTCGGGAGAGGCTGCCAGGGGGATGTTGTGTTTCATGTTGTGTGAGACTGACTTGTGGCTTTTGCTTTGTGTTCTGCTGCAGCTAGGGTCATATCTCATAAATAGTTTGGTGTCTTTCCAGCTGCCATTTCCATTGTATATCATCTATGTGCTACAACAACTTCACTAGAAAGCATATTCTTCACTTGTAGGCCTGTTCTGCCACTGGTGATGTGTGTCCTATTTCAGGGGAGTCTACCTGAGAGGTTTCTGAAATACATGCAAAGGGGGAACAGATTATCTTCTGAGACTGTGATTTATCAAGATCACAACATGCTTAGAATGACTTCCATGAGAATTCTAGCTAAGCACTCCTGTTTTTAATGTGAGGTGAATGATAATGACAAGTTCAGTTAGAATTCATCTCGACTCTGTTCTAAATATTTAAGAGATTAAAAAAAAAAAGACAAGAAGCACATTTAGATGTTAGCGTGGTTTGTTTTGTAAGTGTTCTATTTAAAGTTGATACGATTGAGATACCTACCAATAGACAAGCTTAACATGAATTCTTCAGTCCTCCCATTTTCTTCAAGTTTGATTCACTTAAAAATGAGTCTTGTGCTTTAAGTCAAATGAAATTCTTCTACTGTGTTTTCTAAAAACCTGCATTGAAAGGGTTTTTCAGAGGCACAGAAGAAATTCCTCATCTTTTGTATCGAGAAAATTGCCTTTAGAAGGGAAACCATTTCTAAAATAAGACCATATTGCCTAAGTAAGTTTTAAGTTTACAGTAGCTTTCTTCTAAAGAGAAAGCTGTTGCTGTTTATCAGGCAAATTCAGTGCATCTAGCACAGTGCAAAATCATACTAACTTAATAATTTCAGTGGTTCCATATGTATGTTTAAAAATTTATCGAACCAAAGCATCAGAGGTAGACTTTTTTTAATATTAACCACAAAATAATCTCTCCTATAGAGAAACTTTTGTTTCATACTGGGGCTTTATTTTCTTCTTTCCTGTTAACATTTACAGTAAACTTTCCTCAAGAGTTTTCTAGTTTACTGATAGGAATGCTTTACAAAACCAGAAACACTTTTAACTTAGGCTCCTGTTGTCACCAGTGTGTTAACTGAACTGTAAATGTAATTCAGTGAATCTCCCTTTGCTCAGCTTGTGGGGAGCTGAGGAAAGATGGGTTGCTCATGGTTGTAAGTTTGGGATTGAGATGGAGATCCTGGCTTATTTTTTACTTAGAGAATTGGGCTGTGATGCCAGCCTGAAATGGAAGATCTGGACCCCTTTAAGTTACTGCATTGACTGTATAAACAGTCCAAAGGTGACAAGTCCAAGATCTGGTGGAGTCCAGATTTTGTGGTTCTTGTTAAGGTTTTTCCAAAAATTACTTAACTTAAAAAAAAAAAGGGGGAGGGAGGGGACAAAAAGAACTGTTCTTTTGCCTTTAGTCTTCTGAAGCTGTATCTGTTTTTGATTGTTTTTAAGGTCTGTTGTGCACTAAGGTCTGTTGTGCACATAGCCTAACTTCATTGAAAAAACAACAAAAAACAAAACGTGCACATATTCTTTGAGAATAGTAACCTTAAGGGTGTGTGAATTTTATGAAATTTTTGTTTCATTTAAACAGCAAGAGGAAACTCTGTTGCTTGACCAAAAGCTCTTCATGAAAATCCCACTGGAAAATATTTTCCTGGCTGGAGCTGTATTGCAAATTCTGGCATTTATTGCTATGACTTTTCTGTAATTATAGCATTCAAATGTATCTGGCTATGCTTTCACAAAAGCAAAAACTGTTAGGAATATTTGGTCAATAGGGCAAGTTTTCCTACTGATTTTCATCATAAAATTGTCAGAGAAATAACTACTGTTCAGAGCTAAATATTGTTCGACCCCTGTTGGTGTGTGGTCAAACGGTTAATTCAGTTGTGGCAGAACTGGGTTGAATTGTCTGCTAAACAAGTTGAAACACAACCAGATAAATCACTAGATTTATTTACTTACCAGAAGTATCTCATCACTTGGACCAGATGATCTTGGATGTCTTCTCCAACCTTAATGATTCTATGATTATTAAACTACTAAGCATCGAAAGGGAAGAAATAAATGACAAACATACTTACTGTAATCCCATGCAGTTTAGAATTAGGTAGACTGGAGTTTTTAATTTTTGCATTCTGTGCTTCTTTTCTGTGTTCATCACCGCCTCTTTATATAAATATGGTGTGACTGGGAGGAAAACATATTCATAGGACAGGTTACCCTGCCTTTGTGAAAGATAATTTAAGTCATTTAAGAAAGATGGATTTAAGTCAGTTGATAATACTGTAGTACAGATTAGATGAGAAGCCAGTACTGTTCTAAAACCCAAGTTCACATGGCCAGTAAGTAAGAGCCTGGGCACATGGTGTGCATATTTAAAACATGTTCGTTTGACATTCCATTTCTAAGATAAAATACACTTAAAGTTTACCAATGCTGATTATCTCCCAGTAAATTCAGATATGAGCAACTTTCTGGAGAAAAAAAATATAGGATTTTGTTTTGTTTTATATATTTCTAATTTTCAGTCTGAAGTTGAGCTGCATGCGATGTCTTATAATGTATAACCATCTTTTTGTCTTGAGACTGGTTAGAGGGTAAACTTATTTCCTGTTCAGAACAGGGTTTTAAAGGTACAAATAAATGGTTAGATTTTGAGAACAGCATTGGTGATGCCACAGAGTAAAGCTTGGCTTTTTCTGGAGAGGGTGCATTGTGTGGGTCTCAGAGCACAGGGAGTGGGCTATGGTGGTCCTAGGGTCTGGTGCCAGCCTCCTCTCTGCCTGCCTAGTCATGAAGTGTACTTTTGGTGACTCTGTCTTCTCAACACAAACGTACGTTCTTGTGTATGTACTTACAAGACTTTTTCCAAAGCAAGTGCTTTGAAACTATACATGATTTTCTTAGCTGGAAGAAGGAACTTAAAGACAAAAGATACAGGTTGCCTTGCTTTATGGGTTCTTGGAAGGCATCTTAGAGATGAGTGCTGTCTGTTGGACAAACAACAAACAAGCAGATGTGTGTTTGAACAGCAAGGAGGGAAAAGTGTTAGGATGCAGGAGCATGTCAGGAATTGAGCTGGTGGGAGCGTCCAGGTCTTCTTGTGAATGCTTGGCTTAAATCCAAATGTTTGCTGTGCTCAGGCTGATGATCACCCCTCTGCTTAGCAGCTGTCTTGTAATACAAGGGCACAGCCAGCACAGTACAGTTTGATGCAGTTACGTAATAGCTTCAAAATAAAAACTGACCAGCAACTCCAAGGCCTTTCAGGAAAATGCCTTTGACTTAAGCAAGGTTTGACACCATAATTATGATGCTGTCAGTTAAAATGAGTTTTTCATGTGCTTCGTCAACAGTGAAGAGCCTTTTGCTCATCCTTTTGGAAAAAGGCATAGTGCTAAGTTGAAAGGTACATATCTGTTGAAGGTAGTCATTTTAAGGTCCCACTGTGTTTTCAGTTTGAAACATGCTGCCTGAACTTCTGTGTCACACTTTGCTCTACATGCCATATTTTTAGGCTCACCTGATGAGGGTTGAATATTTTGCCTTCTTTTCGAGATGTATGTCCTGAATATTGGTTTTACAGGGTGTCACTGGGTCTAGCCTCATGATTTAAAAGTTTTCACGTGAACTTTGTTCCTTTTATCTTCCTTGTTCCCATTTTTCCCCATTCCCACTTATGCTGTTAATATTATTTTCTTCTTACAACTTCCTGAAATTCATTTATGTCCAGGGCAGTCAAAAGGACTGAAATGCTTTCTGATGAATAGAGGAGGAAAGATAGTAATAATTGAAGTGGGTACTAAGGAAGCTTTGGAAGAACAGGGACAGCTATGACAGCAGGTACAAGGGATTGAGGGTACTGAGGCAAGAATGTGGGGAGCAATACCAGGATGAGAATACAGGGTGCATCTTCACTGAGAAGAGAAGATGGGGACCTGCTCAGATTATGTTTTCTTATTGCTGTAGGGCATTTTTTTTCCTTCTGTCCTTCCCAGCTCCAAGCTGATAGCTTGTTTGCCCAGCTTCTTTTCCTCCACTGAAAGGAACAGGGAACAGAAGAGTTCCAGAAAGGAGGGGAGTGAGTGAGTAAGGAGATCCACAAAGCCAAGTCAAACCTCTGTGTCTTGTCACAAATGCAGCCCAGCCTCACCTGTGGCATACCTTTGTTTGTCACAAAGCAAAAATGGAGTGCACATCCTGTCATGTAAATTCAGCTCCGTCCTGCCTAATCTCAGTGTTTTGACTAAATAACCACAGAGTGGTATGGATTTTGTACCTGAGAAAAGCACTTTTCACTCACAATGGTGAATGTTAGAAGTGTTTTGGGGCATGCTGAGGCAGACTTACTGTGTGTATCAGCACTGACATTGTCTATTTTACAAGGAAAGAGGATTTTCTTGACCAAAGATGCATTTTTATAGTGTTTAATTTCTTCGATAGAAATGAAGAGGAGGAGAAAGTGATCAAGGCGGCTGCATTTTGAAAAATCTGTACAGAACAGGAAACTTATTTATTCATATAAATCCTATGAAATACGGGGAGAAGAAGGGGGACAGGAATATTCTAAGCCCTGAGGAAATTATGGTCTAACGTCTATCTTTACCAAAGTCCTGCTCAGTACTTTACCCTGGCCTTGCAGCGACCCTTATTCCTTGAGTTCGTTGACTTGAGGTAATTGAGCCTGGGACAAATAAATCCTAATAATTGTCTGAATTGCACATTTGCTTATTTCTAAAGTAATACCCGTTTCCTTACATAAACAAAGATTAAGCGTTAATGTAAAATATTTAAAACAGATCATTTCTGTCATAGAGGAATGGAGGCTGTGAACCAAGTTCTTAGAGTTCCTAAGTAATATCGTCTATTTTTTAAAAAGGCAAACAGGCCAGTCAAAAGAATTTGGACACATACCTTCAAAATCTAAAATGTTCATTTCCATACATAACAAAAGCCATTTATTTTATTCAGAAAATTAGTTATAAAGGCTTTGGAAAAAGTGATCATTATTTATATAAGCCTCGGATTTCACAATGCTCTCAGACGTCAGGACAATTTGTTTGGAATGATTAAATTGGGTGATCTGGGAAACTGAAATGCAAAACACTTGATCAATTTCCTGTGGAATGTATTTGTTTTGAAGGACTGGATGGCATTCAGTAGCTGGTGTTGTAAGTTGGTGGTTTCAGCCCATTTCCTTGTTGACTCGTGACTGCATCCCTCACAAATTTTTGCATAGTCAAACCAGTAAACCAAATTTTAGATCAGAATGACAAATGAACTGTTAATTCCTTCAGGGCAGGGCTGAAGGAGCTGGGGAAAGGGAAAGGAGGGAGGCAAGGAAAGTTTGCACTGCAGGAGTGGATAAGCAGAGGACTTCAGTTTTCTGTGCAGCTTGTCTGACTCCTTTTAATGAGTGTTTGCTCTCTTTCTAAAAAGTATAACTGGATCAATCATTAAAAGAGCCTCATTAGTTGTTAAACTATGACAAAATTAGAGGAAACCATAGCTTGTAACTTACTGAGGGGGGAAGGACTTTTTATTACGTTTGTCACTGATAGAGTCTGGTTCCGGTTGGTAATCAAGCTTTGTGGTGGTGGCCATCTGACGTTTGGTAGGGTGCAGACAGATGTCTGGGTGGCTTGTGTCTCCAAAGAATAAGGCTGACACTCTCAGGCTGTTGGCCATTGGGAAGTGCTCTGCATAACCCTCTTAAAATCTTTTGGCATCTGTTTTGCATACCATGTACTGCAGTCTTTCAGAGGTTCCTGTAAGGCTCTGTTCTGCAGCTGTTTGCCTTTGGAATCTCCTTCAGTCCCTGCCCTTCTCTGTCAGATCTTTCTGGCCTCTCTTGCCATTTGGACCACGTTGCCCAAGAAGGTGAGAGCATCAGATGGCAAGTCTGAGGAGGCTGGACTTGCTGAGCAGTAACTTTTTGTTTGCTCTGACATGAGAGTTGTGGTTTTTCTTGAGACTGGAAAAAGTGTGTTATCTTCTGGGAGAAAAGAAAAACGCTTGGGAGGAGAGAGCTAAAGCTTGAAAATAGATGTTTATTAAATGAAATGCAAAGCACGTGAGTGATGATTCATTAACAAGTGTAACTTATTCTTCAAAAACTGAAGGATTTCTAGGGTCCTGTAGACCAGATTTACCAGCAGCTGGAACATCCCCCATGCTCTCATTTTTTCTTCATCATATTGCAATTTCTGACTCCAGTCATTAGCCTTTGTCTACTTTTGCCATTGCTTTCATATACAGAATGCTCTTCTGCTTTCTCAGTTTGGAAATGAATTTCAGAAGAAGCCAATATTTTTGGTACGTTGTGTGATGGGATATATTCATTCACTGGATAGAGAAGAACTTAGACTGTGAAGTGTCCTCAGGTTTTCCAGAGCAGTAGTATCTAACCAGACTGCTGTAAGAACAATTTATATAGGGTCTAGTCTAGTAAAAGGAGCATCATGTAATGTGAAAACCAAAAAGGTGAACTAAGCCACTTTTATGCCTTTCTGGTTCTGATGAAATCTGGGTGGCTGCAGAGCCATGTCTCAGTTGTGTTTTCACGAGGTGCCTAGACTCTTTCTTCCAACTCATACTTCCAGGCTGCAAACAACATGGGAATACCATGAGCAAGTATGAGCGGCATCTAAAAGAATGAGTGGGGATTTTTTTTAGGTCTTTGATTCTTCCTGTGCTTGACATAACAGCCCACTAATTTTACAGGTTATAGTAGTTGAATGCTGATAAGGCATTCATTGGCAAAAAAAAAAAAATAATTACCAAACCCAGCTGTAGCAGAGAAAAAAAGCCATGTGCTAATACTTCAGGAACATGAACCATAAATAGCTTTGTAGTATAGCTACTCTTACTGCCTAGGCTGCTTGTCACAAGAGGCTAATAGTGATTTGTAGGTCAATAAATACCCTAGGTCATCAAATTTCTGTTAGGGCTTCTGCTCTTAGCTTAATTTCTGTCATAAAGCTTACACTAGAGCTTGAAAAGGGCATCTGCAGAAGACTGTCATGTAGTTTTTGCATCTGTGCCATCAGGATTATCACGATGGTAGGTAATTGAATATTAAATATTGACATTGCCCTGGCTATTGCACTGAAGACTGCTGAAGCTGACTAGATTTTTAACTCTAGTTTTCCTTTGCTAATTGTATCTAGAATTGTTTTCTTCCATTGTCAAGTATCTCTGAAAAAATCCATACTCTTGGAGATACTTTGGAGAAGAGCATTTACAATAGGGGCGACTGGGGTGGGAGGAGGAGGAAAATTTTTGTAAATTCCCTCATTGTACTGTTTTCTGAAGTCTGGAGTCATTTTTTAATGGTCCTATTGCCATGTTAGTAGCAGAAATAGGAGGTTATTTTTCACAAGTTCTTTTCACCTGTTGCCCAAAAGCATAGACGAGTTGCAATATTATTAAGTGATTAATTGCAAGCATCATGTGGCATATTCAAGACAAAAAAAATAATTTCTAGAACTGCAGTGTGTCTTGAATTACATCTCTTCATGAAACATTGTGCTTCATACTTTATATCCTTTCCTGTAGTAACTCACAATTGCATCCAAAAAATCTTATACCCTGCAGTATAGAAAGCCATAAAAAAGATTCTGAGAGAGATACTTCATATGGTGCCACTCACTACGCTCAGAACAGAAAGTGAATTGTTAGAAAAAAACCACACTTTTTAAACTAATGCAAAATATCTTTGATTTTTGTCATAATGATTTTGCACTTACTACTGCTATTTTATATATATCTAAATGATTGAAACCCCTGAGAAAGAGATGTGTTCCTGTGATGTATTCTGTGGTGGTAGACTTTTGCTTAGTTTGGTAGAGGAAATAGAATAGCCAAAAACCTGTCATAGTTTAATTAGGATAAATTAATTTTATAGTTTCTTTTTTTTAAGCCTTACATAGAGAGAGAGGAAGACATTTTGAGCATATGCCAGCATGTATATGCTCCACATACAGAGCACTGGCATTTGTGGAACTTGTAATCTTGTACCCTCTTCTGTGATGCCACTGCTGTGTGCAGGAATTTTATTCAGATTAAAACTTTTGATCCATTTAGACAGTCCACACAGATATTTCTAAAAATAGTTTTGAATGTTTGATGTTTTTAATGCGTATCTGCAAATAGCATGTATCTTTCTAGTGCTTTAACAGGTTGATAGCGTTTATACAAGTAGGTATCTGAATATTTATCTGAATTAGCACAAAACCTATACCTTCAGTGCCAGTCCCCATTTTTATTTAATTCTTGATCATCTGAGAATTAATTCTTTTCTGTGGTTGAATTTTATCATCACTGGATTTTCATTGTACATATTCTGTTATCTTGCTGTGCCTTTGTATTATTATATGTGAATCTGCTGTAGCAGTGGATTTATGGCTGTCCAATTCTTTAACAAGAAGGGGTGTTGTAGTAGCTGAGTGTGATCCTGCAGTGTCTTTGCACTTACTGTGAGTGTTCATTTTGATAGGTTTCTGTGTTATTGATGTGTCTGTCTTCTGCATCAGCGGATTCAGGGCAGGACGAGCTTGTAAACTGTGGTCACTTTTATGCCTGTATCACATGAAGAGTATTCCAGCAGAACAATATCTAGTTACAGTTTAGGGAATATGCTTAATGTCTTTCTTGGCTGTTCATCCCCCTGTCATTTCCCCATCTCTTTGAAGGTAGTTTTCACAATAATGGCTTTGGTTTTTATTCCCGCTTACTTTCTGTTTACTGTTTTGCATAAGAAAGGAAGAGGAAAAGGATTATTCTGAACTCCATAGCACGAGTTCCTTTGTGCCTGTCTCAGGAATGATGTGCTGGAAAAGTACAGTTGTTCAAACCTCCATAAGCCATTAACACTTCAGCTCTATTCTGGCGACAGAGCTGCATACACATACTCATCTGTTGCTACAGAAGGATTCCAGGTGCTTGTGCAAGGCTCTGGGTATTAGGAGAGATGCCCCTGCTGGAAAGCTACTGCTTTACTGAGCTGCTTCATTCCTTCCTTCCTCCCCTGGGTCAGTATCAGTGAGCAAGTTAAACGAAGGAGTTACAGGGGAACCAGCTCCTGCTAATTGACAACATCCATTTAACACTATATGGCTACTGAATTTTAGAATCTTGGCCACATGCATGTCCCTAGCTTAGAAAGAAGCAGTGTCTCTGGTATTTTTTATTTCTTTTTTAAATTGGGAAATATTTTTACTTTGATTCATTACTCTCAAGGGTGTTTTCTACTGGCATTTCAGTCATCCATCTTTTCTCAAGGCAACAAAATTTTAGCCTTTTCCACAGCCTTGCTTGTGGAAGACCTTCAGTGAAACCAATTCAGCCTGATTTGTAACAGGATGAAGGAGCCACTTTGATTTTTTTGATGATTTTGCAGAGTCTTAATAGGGCAAGAATGATAGTTATTACCAACTGCCTGCAAAAGAGAAATGTTAAGTCTGTAGAATTTGCCATGAAAGAGGTATGTTTCTTGGAGTGATCATGGCTTTGCATTATTGCTTGTAGAATTTTTCATGGTGACTTGTAAATACCTTTAAAAAAACTGCTCAATCCTTTCTGTGCCTTGCTCTCTCCTGCCATGTCCTGGAAGAGGGGGAAAAAAAACAAAGGTAGAAGGTACCTTGGCAATGACACCAAGAGTGGTTTGTGAGGGAGGTGGGCTGTTGAAGATACTGTCAGGTATCTGGGGACATGGATTTGGATGTAAAGCATGATAGTGTTCCATAGTGAGTTCATCTCATTTACAAAATGTACCACTTAGCCCGTAGAAGCAAGGAAGAAATATTAAACCTAGTTTTGAAACCAAATCCTTGTATTTGGCAAAAAAGTAGGAGTGTGTAAAGGCAGAAGGATGCATTTAACATCGAGACTCCCTTGGGAATTCAACTGGGGACAAGGAATAAGCATTTAAGCAAACAACTCCTGTATTTGGAAGATGGAAGTTAGGGATAGTAAATTTATACAATGGCTCCAGAGGCTTTTTTCCCCCACACAAATTCTGTAAGAATGACTTGTTCATCAAACCATTAAATGCAGAGAGTTATAATGTTCCCCTTCAACAGCACAGTGAAACTGAAGCTCGTGTATGAGAATTTAGTCTGCCTGCAGTTGCTCAGTTCCTGGCATATACCTTCATATCTGTAAATTCTTTGTCATTTGTTGTCTTTTCCCTTATGGGCAGAAGATGGGCTTTCTCAAGACAGAAGGCTCGGTTCTGCAGTGCTGTGATGTGTCCACATGTAGCAAGAGTAAGAGGAACTCAATTCTTAGCAGACCCAGAAATGGTTTGAGTAAATCTGGATAAACCGTGTCCTGTCCCAGGCTATATTTGATAACTGGAGAAAATATTGTGTTTTGGCTCCTCTGTCTCCAACTGCTACCAGAAACTGTTTTAACGATATGCTGACAAAAATGACGAAATTTCAAACATTAAGGTTTGTGAATGAATGAAATGTTACAAACAGCTGTACATTAAGCATTTTCCAGAGTATGCCACATATACACACACAGATGTATCACTTTCACTATGGTCAGTGAATTTTATATAACATTTGGGGATAGCAGGTGGTCCCAGACGTGTTACTCAGTCACAGCTTAAAACTGCTGAAATTTCCTTTGACAAATAAGAACTCAAATTCACTTTTCACCTAAACGTTTAGTTGTTCTCTCTCTCAAAAATGTCAGTGTTAACTGTAATGTCCTTAAGCCCTTTTCCAAATGAAGTAAGAGCTAAAGCAGGTGGCATTCTTTCCTCCTTTCAAAGAGAATACTTTGCAAAATAGGTTTCCATTTTAAAAAAAAAAAAAAAAGGAAAGAAAAAACACCTTCGCTTAAATTGCAGACAGTACAGTAACAGTGGATAGATTGTCTAGAAGCTTATGAAATTATTTATTTACAGAAGGGATTATTGTTCTTATGAAGTATAACTCATTTTGTTGTCTTTTGGAACTTTGCAGAGTGAACATATCGATTGTTGCAGGCTTATTCTGGAGCTCTGCGTGTGCTTAGTGTAGATTTGTCAAGACATGCAATGTGTTATTCAGTTGCAATGACTATGAAAATGCAATGTAACATGGCAGAGACTGATAAAACAGGATCTCTGCTTTCAACACCACCTTTATAGTGCATGCCTTACAGGATGAGGATGTGAATACAAGATTCTCTTGAAAATTCGCGTGGATATTTTTGCATGCACATTTTTAACTTGACTGTTGTGACTACCAAGATAATTCAGGGAGATAGGTTTGGTCAGCAAGTAGAAGTCAGCAACACACTGTTCGTTAACTGCCAAGGTGAATTATACAGTTCCAGACTGGGTGTATGAAAATGATCTTATACAGAAGAGTATAAGATCCTAACACTTGCGAATTTATATTCGCTATTTTGAATAAAGCAGTTTATTGACCTTTTAATAGCAATAAAAAAAATCACCCTCATTACATATTTGTTTATACCTTCCTAAATACATTCCAGAATGAAATGACTAACTTAGAAGCACTGTGGCATTTATCCTACTAAAGAAATCGTATATTTGTTCTATTCTGTTTTATATTTTGATGGTGTTTCTTTGTGCACATGTACTAATTCAGTACCTCTTAAAAAAAAAAAAAAAAAGTAGATGGGGAAGCTAACATGGGGCACAGGAACTTCTAGAGCATTCTGTCAAAAATCTCTGCACCTCTGTCTCTGCTTTTGGCACAAGAATAGGGGAGAAGGAAGAGAGCTAGTAAAACAGTAAATCAGAAACAATAGAAACAGTCACTCTCATGGGAGAAATTTGGAATCATAGCTTCATTGTTTTCAAGTTCCAAATAAAATTAAAATCCATTAAGACTAACTTTAAGACTGAGAACAAGGTGAAGGTCGGTCCAGTGACGTGGAAGAATGTTTGGAGTTGAGAGTGAATGGAACTTTGCTTTAAATAAGTGGTACGTGAGTTACTCTTAATAGAGGAGAATAGTTAAAGCAGTCCCTATTTCCATGCTGCTTCAGTTCAGAAGGGCTTTGTTGATGCTGTGTAGAAGTTTACTGTGATTAGGAAGAGTAAAAATATCAGCTTTTCTTAAGTCTTTACCAAGACCTGTACAGCTTCATTTATACATTTTTTTTCAATTTTAAATAGTTCAAAGGTGAGATCTTGTATTAAAAAATTTCAACCCATATAAATATTTGTGCATTTATGCCTGATCCCTGATCTCAAATATTTAAAATAACTTTAAGAGCATAGCTTTCAAGAACCCTTACTTGTGTTAACATCTTGACAATCCTTTTAATTATTTTTCCCCTACTTCTGGCTATTAACCAAGTAACGTTGCTTAAGTGAATAGAAGTGAAAAAAGTGAGGGGCTTTTTACATATATGAGGTGAAATAAGATTGTTTTCCCCATGGTAATGTTTCATATGCTTCATGTTAAGTTAGTAAGAAAAGTTACATGACTTAAATCTTTAGAAAGTTTGCTTCATGAATCTTTAATATTTTGTTAACAAATAATGTATTTCAGATTCCATGTCCTCAGTCACGTGAAATATTAGTGATGTTTTGAGATGTCCTTTAATATTTTTAAGTTTTTTTTTTATTTCAAAGTTAACATGAATTTCAAAAGTAACTAAGGCCATTCTGTTTTCTGCAGTACTTTGGAAGCTTGCTTGTAATATTCTGTGTTGAACTGGCCTGTGGTGTTTGGACCTATGAGCAGGAAATAACGGTGAGTCAGCAAAGGAGGCTGCATTTTTTCAACAGAAGAAAACAAAGATTTCCATTAGCTAGCTGTTTTCTAATTGCTGTAGTGTTTATCTTTGTTCATTATTCTGACAGTCTAATTTCATGTGACTGTCTTTTTTCTTTTAAACAGAATTCTTCTGGAATGTCACATCTGTCTGGAAGGTCCCGTCTGGGTTTCTCCCCACCCACTCTGTATTTGAGAGAGAAATCTGCAGCCCCTGATTTATTTAAGGACTTTATTTTTAGTTAATTCTTGCTTAGGCAGATTCTCATTGAAACCAGTGGAAATTTTAAGGATTAAATATGATCTTCAGTTTTTAAGATAAGTATTTTGAGGGAGGAGATGTGAGAATTTGTAGGGATATTGCTCTAAAAGTTCTTCATGTTTTAAAGAAAAGCTCAAGCTCAGTGTACTATATTGTAAACAGTGTGTTCTTTCAATAAAGAACTTGCTGCCTTCTGAAACTGCACTGCCTCCACAAGCTATAAATGCCAGTTTTAAGCAAAGCATGTCTGAGCTATAAAACACTCTTCTGTAAACTTGTGAAGAGGTTTTATCTCAGTCTAGTTGGTGTAGCTGTATCATCATGCAGGAAAATGGGTAGGTGTTGAGCAAATGAGTAGAATGAAATGTTATTCTGCTGGCTGCTACATCCTTTTGTCTTGCGTTCAGTCTGGTACATCTATATGAATAGCGGGACAAATATTTTTCTCTGAGCTACCAAAATATGCCCAACATATTGGTCTTTTCAGCAGTGTGTAGCATTACATTGCTGCAGTAAGATGGGAGGGAGCTTTCCTGGTGTTTACACAGTACTGGGATTAAAGGAATTTCTGGCAGATGTGAAGTCTGAAGTTATGTGGCAGCATTTTGCATCAGAATTCATTCCCTTGCTATACAGATTCCAACAGGACGTTCTAATATAATAATGATTAAGGCTATCCTTTTACTTTAAATGTCAACTCACACTGATGCATTTTAAAACTGGGAATGCAGGTGAGAGGCGTGCATCATCCTATGGGCACAGCTGCCCTCTCCAGGGTTTTGCTGAGGATGACAATTATAACTAACATCTTTCCAAATAAATCTTGTCAGTGGAAGCTGCCTGAAATGGCATAACCTTCAGTACAACAGTGTATGCCTTCTCCAGCCTTTTCTATTCAGATAGAAAACCTGAACCTATGTGTGTGTTTTGGGGCAACCCTCAAGCTATGGGGGTAACTATTCAGTTACCTGCTCTGTTACTGAAACTCTAACCTGGAACATTTTGATAAAAGCCCAGGTGCCCAACCGTATGTTAATGCACTGTTGACACTTTTCCCCCCAGAAAAACCCATAGCTTTCCCTGGGCCCCTCTCCCCTTTTGGGAGCAGCACTGAGCTCCATGTGTGTGTCTTTGGCAGTGGGTCACAGGGAACCCAGTAATGCATGCTCCTCTAGGTTTTCCTCTTCTCCAGGAATTCAAGAATATGAACGTGAACTTTAAACATACACATAGAATAGAAAAAGATCTCTGCAGAAATTGCTTTTCTTTCTGTCTTTTTTCACCATCTTTTATACCTTTTTCCTTATCCTCTGAAATACTGTGCCTTTGTTTTCTCTTTCCATCTGATTACCTTCTCCTTCTTTGTCATAATACCACAGCTCTTTGTGTAATGAGATGGGCCAGACTCAGGTTACCTGCTGCTGACACCCATAGGAAATGTGGTGATTTGGAAAAGCACAACTGTTCCTTGGTGATTCTTTCATACCTGTGCAGGTCACTTCCCTGCAGCGTGCTTTCTCCTACTCTACTGCATGGAGATGAGACGACTGCTGTGTATCCCGGGGGAATGACTCGCTGTCATGTTGGCTTCAGTGTAGCATGAAATCACAAGAACCCCTTGTGGATCTCAGAGAATCAGTTAGCATTAGTGTAGGTGGGTGTGTGATGTTGCCAAAAACATCGCTGAGGGAGGCATAGCCACCTCTGCTAATCCAAAATGGTCTTTCTTTGGCATATGGTCAAATCTGCTGTAAGAGCCCTTGTATAAACGATTTTCCTTCTAGCTCATGATAGCTCTCAGTATGAAGTGTGCCTCATGACTAATTTTTCCACCCACAAGAATGAAAAGCCAGTGTTAGTTCTCAGCTTACTTGGGCATTGGTCAGGCCTTGGTACATATTGGAAAAATAATCATAATGAGCAGATCTGAACAGCAAACTGAGCTTTGTATGCTAAATTCAAACCAATATTTCTAAATTTTTATTTACACACTGCATGAAGGCGGTGTTACACAAATTAAACATACGGTGCACAGTCAAATGAATGCATCTCATGGTTCTGTGCATCTCACGGTTCTGTGCAGTACTATGCATACGAGCTGACAGGAAGCTATGTAGCAGATACATTGATATCTTTAGTTTGACATCTAGATATTCTGGTAGTAGTCAAACATATAGATTCCAGACAGCGTCCCGTCCTTCCTTAGCTCCAGAATTCAAATTGCCTTCCTACAGTGGATTTTAGTTTGATTTGATTTGTTTTTAATTTCTATCTCTTAGATTTTTTTTCCTCCTTCTCATTGTTTTTGTAAAGAAGATGGACACCTTTTGTTATGTGTGTAACCTAGGACTGTATGCAACTCAAGATAATAAAATAGTCTAGCAAATAAAATCTTAATTGCAGTGATATCAAGTATTATCCAAAGAAAGCAGTATATTTCTCTTTACACAGCACTGGAAGTCAGCACTGAGTACAAAAGTAAATTATTTTATTAAAGTGACTAGTGTAATGTTTGCAATAGAAGTATTCTGTGGTACTGTTTTCATAAGTGCTGTACTGCTAACATATATTTTTCATGTGGACAATGGTGAATTCAAAGCTTTATAGCATAAGGAATAAAAATTCTGCAGAGTGAAAGGTGTGTTAAATTTCTGGGTTATTATTATTAATATATTCAAGGTATACAAAGCTTTACCAGGAATCAAAATTGCCACTTAATATAACACTTATCAAATGCTCTTATTTGGATTACTGAGTCAATCAGGCATTGACTGACCCTGTATTTTTGTAGAGCACCTGGCACAACGAGGACCAGGCTTCTTGGAAAGCATTGCATTTTTTTGTTTGTTTGTTTGTTTTTTCTCCTTAAGTTACATTTATTTCTATTCACACAGTGCTGTTACTGTTTGCTCCAAATTGAACTGGAGAGCTCAGTCAGAGCCACCAGAGTAGCTTGGCTCCCCAGCCCGCCAAATGAAAGCCTATATTACAATTGTGATTGCTTTCACTGTGACTATTAGGCTAGTGGGAACAAGGCAAAACTCAGCATGAATGGTATGCCTGCCTAGAAGGGCAACTGTGAAGTCTTCAACTCCTTGTTTCAGTTTGGCACACTGAAATTTGTGCTGCTAAACAGGAAGCCAGTTTCTTTCATTGCTTCTTAACTGCACTGTATGACCAATGCCATAGCGTTTGTTTTATTTCTAACAAATTACTACCTAAGGGTCGTCATCTGAGGAGAGCACCAGGTCCTCGCTTCTGAGTAGTCAGGTTTTAAAAAATACTTCAACAATTATTCTTTCAGAGGAGAAGATTTGAAAGGCAATGAGTGTGTGTGAAGAAAAATTTCACAGGTCCTCATTGTCTAAACTTGTTACTGTTCTTAATCGAGCACATTCAGGATACCTGTGTGCTCAACTTCAGTCAAAGCCAGAAAGCTACTGGAAAGATGATCAGGGCAGAATTAATCTCAATTTCATAAATTTAAAAGATAGATATCTAAATCTGCATTTGTCACCTTAGACATTGAAGAAAGTGGATTTGGGACTTGAAGGGAATGATTCATCCACCTTGTGTAAAATATTTTTCATGCAATGAGATGAATTTCCCTGGACAGATGCCTGTTTCTTTGTATTGACTAATAAGGCAACAACAAGGGGATAACTAAATTGGCAGATGAATCCCATCCATGATGACTGGGATGGGGTTTGGTTCAAGTTTTATGCCAGATAAAATCTGGTCATAATATAATCAAATTGTACACAGCAATCTTTGAATCTTTCCAAAATGCAATACCTCCTTTTTAGTATACACTACATGACTAGCAAAAGATCCAAATAACTTTTTCCTGCTGTTGTAATAAAGGTTTATAAAGATGTGGTGTCACAAAAGGTGAAACATTTATTTTTCCTGTTTTATTTGAATACAGAGTTATTTTGGTTATTGCATTTAAAAGATATCAGAGTAGATGAAGGTTCTGGGTTCGGAGCCACAAGCGAACTGGCCTATTCATCAGCTTTCTGTTGTGTCAATCGCTTTTCTTTCCTTGTTCTAGGTTCCAGTACAATGGTCTGATATGATCACTCTGAAAGCTAGGATGACCAACTATGGCCTACCTAGATACCAGTGGCTGACCCATGCCTGGAATTTCTTTCAGAGGGAGGTAAGAAGATGGTTAATTCATGAATTGAAATAAAACATGCTTAGTATTATTTATCTGCTAAAGGGAAAGCTTTATTTTTAATTGAATAGATGAATGCAAGTTAAATGAAACCATGTGTAGTGATGATGTCTTTTACATCATTTGATATCCAGCTTTTGAGCTTCTGTAGGTCCTAAAGACGCTATTCTGTATATTTTACAACTTGATCTCCTGTTTTCTTAGAAATTATATTATTCATGTGACATGCTGTAGCTTTGCCTAATGCAGATAAGTTCATGTGTATCCCTGTTACATATATTTTAATATCTATATCTTCTAAAGACCTGCACCTCAAAAAGTAAATTAAAATAAATGACCAGTGTTTGGTAGTTTACAATACTGAACTACTGCTACTACAAATGCTACCACTACTAGTAGTGGACAGATATGACAACCTCCATAGCTTATTTCTGTTCAGTCATATAAGTAATTCTTAATATCATCAAAGTATCTAGCAGTTCAGGAGTCGGAAGGTCTATATCTAGTTATTGTGTGTAATCATAGTGTTACATGAAGCCTAATTACAAATAACACTCAGAACGTAGTAAAACTCTTTGTATATGTCAAAAGTAAGAATGTTACTAAATTCAGTTAAAATGCTATCACTGCCTTTTTTTTTCTGCCAGTAATGTTTGGACACCAATACCTTTTAGGATTATTATAAAAATTAAGAATATGGCTTATGTAGAATTAAAATTCTTCAGGTAAAATAAAATTAATAACTCTATATTCTATTTTAATACTAAGCTGTGCTCCCCTTCCTGTATGCTCTGTTAGTTTCCTTTCATGGAGCTGTCATGTAAAAGATATGTGGTTACCTGGAATTGAGTGGGACAGGAAGCTTCCAAAAGGATGCCAGTGCTGTCTCTTTTGCTGAGCTTAGCAAAAGTGATCTGGGTTTTTATCTCCTTTGACAAGGGTTGAAAAAAACAAAGCAAAAAACTGATTCAAGTATTCACAGCTTTGCCCTGTAGCCTACTAAAATTCAGAACTATTTTTAAAGAATGAAATATTATGTTACAAAAATGAAATTCCCCAAGGTAAAACCCATAAATGTAACTCACGTGCAGGAAGAGAACTCTTCAAATGCCTGTCGTTGTGCTGCCGTTGTTGAAATGTTTAAGTCTATTGGTGTTGCATAGATTTCCTGTTTATTTAAACGTTTCCTAGCTGTGCTTGGTTAGTTTCTATTTATACTAAAACCTTAAAGGGAGAGCGAGAACTACATGCATTTAAGCCCCTCACCCCTGCTCTGGCTATTCAAGTGCTATGTTAAACAGTAATCCTTCATATGCAGGTAGAGTGTGTCTGTTCTGTAACCTGAGATAACATAATCAGATGGTCTTGAATTCCTTGAATAGAGCTGATACTGTATTTTGATTCAAATTTGTAGGTTGATTAAATAAAAAGCTGCTTTTTTTTTTTTTTTTTTTGCTCCTGGTTATAGTAGTGTCATAATAATGGTTTTAAGATGAATACTAGTAATAAAATACCAGCTTCTTTGCCAAAGAAGCCATGCCTTAACTCTTCTAGGGGAGTAAAATTTCCTTTATAAGTTAAATTTCTTATGTTCTATCTGTGACCAAAGGAATTTTGAGAAAGTCTGAAGTGAATGTAAGAAGGCTCTTCTACCACTTAAACTAAACTGTTGGAGTTTCATTTTTGTTCTGCCTACTCATAGCTTAGATGGTGAATGGTTGAGCATGGTGTGTATTTTATGCCTGAATGAGCACTCTCCATGAGGCCCTTCTTTAGTCAGCATTATGATTTTTTACAGTTCCTAAAAAGTCAGCTCTGATCAGCTGTGTGCTCTTTCTTCTGTATTATTTATTTAACATGTGAGAGAGACGGGAAATGTATTTCCCCTCACCACTACCACCTCCCTTGCTGGTCTAAAGCCAGAGTTGTGACTATGCTAAGGAAGGCGGGAAGGGTTGTTTCAAGTCAGGAAGGAAGAACTGTGGTTGGAGAAAAAAGACTTGATAATAAGGAGATACTGTTTAATGAGGTTGACTTTATAGTTGCAATGGGGAGCCAAAGCTTGAGCTTTCTTTAGAAAGTCCTGAATTGTAAGTCAGGGAGAATTTTGACTGACTAAAGAACTGATAAAAATAGGGGTACTAAAGCTGTGGTGCAAATCAGAAATGGAAGAAGTGGGATTTGTAAGAGGACTGGAGTACAAGCATTGTATCTGGGCACTGATCTGTTTGAATATGACTGAGAATTTATTTTAAATTTATTTATTTTAAATTTAAATTATATACAGAAGTCTGACTTTGAGGTAGGTAAATGGGACAAATGTTCTCAAGTCTATGGGTCTTTGTCAGATGATGAACTGTAAACACTGAGATTGGTACTGGAGGACATTCAGACAGACGGCACCGTTTTGTTCCTCCAACAAGGGCTTTTCTCAGTCATATCAATTTAATTCCAACGCTGAAAAAGAAAATCTGACATAGGTGCTTCAGCTGTTTTTTTTATGTGAATGCAGCTAGGAATGTGGTAGGGTAGTCTTTTGGCCTTAAATCTCCTGGTGTGCTCCTCAGAGAAGACAGGTTGTTAGTCCTGGTGGTTTTTATAGCCAATTACGGCTCATCTGCTTTGCAGCCAGAGTTCCCACTTTTATGATTGATTCTGTTGCTGTGTTTTATTATTCTATCTTAGTGTGGTGCCCTATTCTTCCATTTACATTTTGTCTTTCAGTATTTGTAACTTCTCTACCTTTTCTCACTTTTTTAACTTTTATTTTTTTTTTTACTGTTTTCAGATAAGTCTCTGCTATATGCTTTTTCTGATCGATTTTTCAACAGATATGTCCGTAGCTGTAGCCTTGCAGGAATAGTCCTTACTAGTAAGACCGTAATAATATTTTCTTACAATTTGCTTTAGCCAGATGTGGTTGTTCACTATTCTGCCATGAGATTATCACACGCTAGTCTACAGCAATATGGATAGCAAAACTAAAGTGTATGGTAATTTCTGCAAAGCCTCCTTTGAAGGAACAGTAGGGTTTTAAAGCACAGAACAGAATCACTGGCTGTTTCTGAGGTGTTCATTGGTCACTGCATTACTTCTTTCATATTGCTTTTCTGTCAAAGCAGAGGAATATACATGAAAGCTCTTGTGTGTGTTTTGGTCCTACTTAAATACTGCAAACGATTTTAATAGGAATTTATTTAACTTGTTTGATGACCTACTTTTGTGAAGAAGTAGCATAATTATTGCTGATCTTGGCTAATCCTTCCTTTGCAGTTTAAATGTTGTGGGGTGGTGTACTTCACAGACTGGCTGGAAATGACAGAGATGGACTGGCCACCCGACTCCTGTTGTGTCAGAGAGTTCCCAGGATGCTCTAAGCAGGCACATCATGAGGATCTCAGTGACCTTTATCAGGAGGTAAGAATTAAAATACTAGTACTTCAGATAGGTTTGTGCATTCTTCATGATCCAGTTTCTTTTTCCAAACTTTTTTTTTTTTTTTTTACGTGCAGTGCAGCAGAAAGGTTTTCAGAGAAATTCTGTTTTTTGAAATAATGTTAATGCCAAGGTTTTGAGCATCTGCTGTCTTTTCTAATGAAGACCTCCAGAGGCAGCACTCTTAAAGCAGTACCTACCTACCTGCACACCTTGTTCTTATTTGGATGTCAGAAGGTCCTTTAACTGTGGAGGTAGACACTGAAAATCAGGAGCACATTGACAAAGATACTGAGATTCTCAGATCTTTTTTCAATGGTTTTCTGAAGAAGTGAAGTAAATTAGTTGTGAGGGAGGATATTTTGTTTTCTGTATGGTTGTTAGTCCTGGTGTTTTTTATAGCCAATTGTGGCTCATCTGCGTTGCAGCCACAGTTCCCACTTCTGTTTGATTCTGGGTAGTGAGAGGAGAAGACTTAAGCAAAGGTGTTTGGGCTGACCCAAGCACCTCAACAGGCAGTCTGGTAGTAGTCCAACACTTACTGTTTGGGTGCCACCAATACAGCTTAGGTAATTACTGAACCGAAGTTATTGTGAGATCTTTTTCTTTCTTTACCTTGAATATTACTTTTAGAGGAAGGAAGATGACTGCCAATACTTAAGTAATCTCTTCTGGGTGTGAAATTGGGAATGAGTCCATGAGGAACCAGGCCTGGAACATCATGCTGGTTCTTTGCTGTGACATCCAAATCGAGATCAATACTAGGACAAGCCCAATCCTTGAAGGTGGGCTTGCATGGTGTTGATAAAGTTCCTGTTTGTTATTTTTCCCAAAAAGTAATTGACCATATAGTTTGACATTTGGATATATAATGTAATAATTTCTTCCGTTCCTTTTGAAGAATAAAAATACAGCTGTTAGGAAAGAGAAGATTTTTCAACTCCTGAAACCATCCATTGTGTTCCAAACTGTTAAATGTCAAAACTGCTAGATTCAATTTGAAGTTTCTCAATAAAAGTAGGCCCATGGAGAAGGAGAATCAGAGACACAATGGAACTAACATGACAAGAAGTAAGTCTCAGTCAAGTAGCTACCAGGATGTGTGAGAATTAATAGTGAAGGAATGTTGTGGAGCACAAAGACTACATAAATACCTATTCGATTTATAGAGTGACTGCCTGGCTTTTTTCTAAAAGAAACCTTAAGGGCACAATAGAGCAGTTCTTCCTCTATTGTACTCCAGATACCCCAGAGACTTTTTGGTTGGATTAGTCTCTTATTTAAAAAATAAATAAATAAACACACACATATATTTGGCTCTCTACTGCAGAATCTTTTCCAAAAAGGGACAGCCTTTATTTTGTTTCACCAGCCGCAAAAATGATGTTTTGCTTTCTGAGTTATGTACAATCTTTGGTTGGCAAAACTGTTTTTTTCCATGGTGCTTGTTTGTGGGTTTTCTTACAGGCTTGTACTATATTCTTGTTCTTATATTTATCACTGTCATGCAAAAACAACTTTAATTGCAAGGCTAATTTGTCTGACTTCTGCTTTGGAGAATGGAAGGAGAAAAGCTTATTTAGAAAGTGATTTAAAACAAATTTATGTAGTCTGCTGATTCTAGAGGGAACCTGATGAGATTAGCTTCGCTAGGCTAAAATTGGCTTATGTAAATATCTATTCTGGTTCTTCAGAAATGTCCTTTGGAGTATTTTGGAAAACTGAAGTTTAGTTTCTTGGCTGGGATGGATAAAATTTTGTTGTAGCTGTGCTGTAATTTTCTGCTGGGATCTCTGAGCTCTCTGTGGTCTCATTTGGAGTCCTTTGCAATAACAATTTTTGTTGAAAGGATGGTGGCTTGCCTGAGAGTATTTTTGACAGGAATTGTGCTTCTGCTGCTAGATTTTGATAGCTCCTTCCCTCCTTCCCTCCGATCTTCTTGAACTGCTTTTATTCTGACAAACCTCACCTTTGTGCAATTCGTAGAACAAGCTAGTCTTGGATAGTAGTTGCAATGGAAGTGCATGAGATGACTGCAGCTTAGGAGGTTTATTTTGTTTCAATTTGGTCTGAGAACAAGGGGAGGTCTGCCAGTCTTGTAAAATACCAATGAAATAATTGGTAGGATTTGATAGCTTCAGAAAAATCAAAATTGCATATTAATTTTTACTTATTTTTCTAGCATGGTTTTGACAATCCTCAGCACTTGTGTATATAGCAGATGTTAAATATGCTGGTGGTTTATCAGTTCCCTGCTGGTCTGAGAAGTAGCTTATTTAAGATCTGTTTCTTATTCTGTGGGTACTGTGGTGTTGCAGTAAATCAGAAAAACATATTTTGTTTCCATTGTGATACTGAAAGTTTCAAAATGTCTCTTAGAATAAATTTGAACCAGGTCCTTAACCAGGTTTAGAGCTTAATACTTTAATAGCTCAGTAGGAGTTTGAAGCTAATCCTCCTCTGAATGATCACTGCAAAATTTTATATTATTTATGATTTGTCATCAAGAACTTTCAGTTTGGTGACAAAATACTACTTTTGTCTAGGAAAGTATATTTGTGTAGTCTTTAATTGCAGGCTACCAACTATGAATATGTTGCATCAGCAGAAATAAAATGAATTTGAGGATAATGGGGATAGCTGGATATTTCTCCGTTTTGAGGCTGATTATGAACATGTATTAGAGCAGAACTGTAAGAACATCATTAAATGGAGGGAGGCAGTGTATCTAGATTGGGCATAATTTGTGTCAGTTATGTGTGCTTTCTGCAGGAGATGCAGGCATTAATGTTATTGCTGTTTGTTAATGGATGTTTCCTCCAGCCAACAAATGAACTGAATTTGAATACTGCTGTGGTTGAGAATTTTAAAATTGTGACCAGCTTGTACCTTAATCCCTTGAAGTTATCTAAGTATTAAAATGCAGACAGTTTCTCTGTAATTAAAAACAAATTTGGAAAGTAACATAATTACATCACTGTCTTTGAGTTGAAGGAAAAAAAAAGACACTAACTTGGTGATTTTTGTTCATCAAGTTCAATTACATAGTTTTTGCTACATTTTTTTTTCTTTTCAGGTTTCAAAGAATCCAAATTTTCTCCTTGTTCTGTGTCTAATCTGTGTTAATTTATAAAAACACAAAAACACAAGGGCATCATGAAGAGTGTAAAGACATTGAGATCCTTTAACTTACTCTGGTACAATTATTATATAGTACGTTGATTTTTATTTAGATCCTAAATGAGAACCTGTTGCCTGCAGTGTGAATTTTGTGTGTCAGGCAAGAATCAGGCCTTTCATCAAATAACTTCATGACTGCGATATTTGAAACAATGTTGGCTTTTGGGAATTTCACTGTGATTGAAGAGTGTTGTTTATCATAGTCTGTCTTCAGATTCTGTCACTTTGATCAATTGCTTTCTTTTCATAGAAAATTTACAAGATTTGTAGGAAGTATATAACCACAAAAATGGTATTTTGAAGGTAATGCCTGTTCTGATGGGTTCCATGAGGTTTCTGCTGGGACCAATGCCTGCTGGTACTCCTTAGTATTATCTTATCATGATTACTACTCTGAATTGTCCCTTGCTGGTGCTGTTCCTTTGATTTCTCTACCGTGAAGTCCTATAAAGCTTAGCATACACCAAAGTAGCCCACTCTTCAGAGTTTTATCCTTTCTAAGACACCTTTTCTGAGCAGCAAGTAGTGTAGCTTGTGTTTGCACTGTTGTCCAGTAGTCCCCAGAGCCAGCATCTCTTTGTGGGTCCTTGCTGACCTAAAGGGACTTGGGAGCTTTTCAAAAACCTTGTGCAGTAATTACTTGGCCACATGAGCAAACTGTGCAGCATGTGCTCTATGTAAGAGATTATTCTTCCTAAATTTCAATTTTTTGGAAACATCTACTTATGGTATTTTAACATGCTTTTTATTTTTTTGTCTTTTTTGTGTAAATAATTATTTTTCTGTAAATAAGTGCTTTGGATTTGCACCTGTCCAATGGTAGAGAGAGGTGATGGGTATAACCATCTTCCTAGTACAGCATGTGGGTGGGAAGCTCTTTGGAGAAGGGTCTAGTTTCCTGCCTGGGTTTGTGCAGGGTGGGTAGTTGTAACCACTCTCACAGTGAGATATGAAACAAAGCACAACAATAATGCTGTAAGGTGACTTTCAAGCTCAAATGTCTGCAGAGTCTCCACGGGAATAGCAGTCTGCAGGATGGGTGTTGATACTTGTATTGCTTCACAGGTGTAATTAATTTGACTCAGCTTGGGGACCTGCTGGGGCCAGGGGTGTTTCCTAGGGCTGCTGCAGCAGCTAGAGATGATGTATAGGTGGGAAATAAGCATGGAAACTGCTATGCTAAGCCAGTTAGCTCTGAGCTGGAGGACCATGATTGTGGGAAAGATAAAATCCCAGGTAGCTCCAAATTTGTGCAGGATTTGCTGCTTCAGCTGGATGCATATAAATGCAGGACCAACGGGATTCACCCCTGGATACTCAAAGAGCTGGCTGATGTTACAGATCTCTCTCAATTATTCGTCCAAAATTCTTTGGAATCTGAGGAGGTCCCCGTCAACTGGAAACTGGCAAAACCTGTCTCAGTTTTCAAGAAGGGTAAGATAGAAGACCCTAGTAATTACAGGCCTGCCAGTCTCACCTCAGTTTCTGGTAAAATTATGGAGATTATTCTGGGAATTACTGAAAAATACCTGAAAGACAATACAGGTCACAGCCAACATGGGTTCATGAGGGTAAAATCCTGTTTAATTAACTTAATTTCCTTTTATGACAATGATACCCATATAGATGACCAAGGGAAGACAGTAGATATAATCTTTTTTGATTTCAGCAAAACTTTTGATAGTGTTTCTTACAATAGCCTTATGGAACAAATGTCCAACACACAGGTAGATAATATGAGGGGTGAACAATCTGTTGGTGGGTTGGGCTCAAAGGGTTGTAGTAAATCGGGTTACATCAGGCTGGTGGCCAGTCGCTATTGGGGTTCCCCAGGACTCCATTTAGGGCTTAACTGTTTCCATAAATGACTTAGATGTAGGACTCGAAGGTATACAGAGTAAGTTTCCAGATGACACTAAACTGGGAGGAACTGCTGACTCCCTATAGGGCATAGAGATTTTGACAACTTAGAGACTTTGACAACTTTGACAAATTAGAGAGCTGGGCAATCACCAGTCGTATGAATTTTAACAAGAACAAGCAGCAGATTCTGCACCTGGGGCAATTTTGGTTATATATACAGATGGGGATGAGAGGCCGGAGAGCAGCCCCACTGAAAGGGAACTGGGGGTTTTGTTTGACAGCATGTTAAATGTAAGCCAGCAGTGTGCCTTGGCAGACATGAGGGCCAGCTGTACCCTGCGGTGCATCAGGCCCAGCACTGCCAGCCAGGCGAGGGAAGGGATTGTCCCTCTCTGCTCTGTGTGGCCTCACCTTGAGCACCTGTGTGCAGGTTTGGGTACCACAGTATAAGAAGGACATAAAGATATTAGAGATTGTCCAAAGGAGGGCTACAAAGATGGTGAAGGGCAAGAAGTATAAGAAGCATTTGAGGTCCCTGGGTTTGCTCAGCCCAGATCAGAGCAGGCTGAGGGGAGGCCTCATGGCGGCCTGCAGCTCCCTCACGAGGGGAGCGGAGGGGCAGGCGCTGAGCTCTGCTCTCTGGGGACAGCGACAGGACCCGAGGGAATGGCATGGAGCTGGGACAGGGGAGGGTCAGGCTGGGGGTTAGGGAAAGGTTCTGCACCCAGAGGGTGGTCGGGCACTGGGACAGGCTCCCCAGGGCGGTGGTCACAGCACCGAGCTGCTGGAGTTCAAGAAGCATTTGGACAATGCTCTCAGACAGATGGTATGATATTTGGGTGAGCATGTGCGGAGCCAGGAGTTGGATTCAATGATCCTTGGGGGTCCCTTCCAACTTGGGATATTTTGTGATTCTATTAGTTCATTTTTCTAACAGGTGAATTTCCATGTCATTTTTCACAATACTGGTTTTGTCGTTCCCTACCAGTCTCAATGACTTAGTGTTATTTATGTATTTATTTATTTTCCTCTGAACTAATACCCAACAGACTTTTCAAAGACTTTAGAAAATTACTTTGTAGCAAGAGCTATGCCTTGATTTGGCCCTGGAAAGACAGGATAAAACTGGTTCTTTGTATAAGCTATGCAAAAAACGGCAGAAGTTTCTACATTCAGATCAGAAATGAAGCCAAGTTAATTTTTAGAGTATAGTCTACAGATATGCGAGGCTGGCGGTGTGTAACTAGCATAAACGAATATGCTTTTTGCAGGGAGGACATGCTTCTATTTCAAGAATTAAAAGCCGGAATAATTGCTACATGTATATGATACTGTTACTACTCAGTACTAAAGAAAATCTGCTTGTACCCAATACAATCTCAAAATTTGTAAGAAATCCTCCATTAGTGGGGGTGTTTTTCACTGTTCCTTACTCAGACAGTGTCTGGAATGTAATGATTTTTCTACTCCTTAGAGTATTTCTGCTGAACTAAAAAACTGGCATATAATGGATGCAGGTAACACTTGAAAAGGTGAGAAGAAACATTGATGAGGTTATGCAAGTCTGTAGATCTTTTGGGGGTGCCAGTAAAGCCAGTACTAAAACTGGCTAAGCCTTGGGAACCGCAAGCCAAATAATATTGACTAACTTGTTTTTTTTTATATCTATTTTTGTTTCATAGGGATGTGGTAAAAAAATGTACACATTTTTGAGGGGGACGAAGCAATTGCAAGTGCTGAGATTTCTTGGAATCTCTATTGGAGTAACACAGATTCTGGCAATGATCCTCACTATTACCTTGCTGTGGGCTCTGTACTATGACAGAAGGGATCCTGGGGCCGATCAAATCATGTCCCTGAAGAATGATACCTCGCAGCAGCTGTCATGTCATTCTGTGGAGCTACTGAAACCAAGCCTAACAAGAATCTTTGAACATACATCCATGGCAAACAGCTTTAATACACACTTTGAAATGGAAGAGTTGTAGATGATGGAATTAATCTAAGAAGTTACAGGGGTTTTAATAATTTTTTGTTGTTTTTATTATGTTCCATCAAGTATACCAAATATACCAGTCTTCCTATGCTTCAAAAACCAGCTAATGATTGATAAAGAGGCCTGTGTAGTAAGAAAGATAATGAAATGTCTGTATTTCAGTCTCTTCGAAGAGCCATATAACAGAGTTGTTCTTGTTTTTAAAAGGCATTCAATCTGGGCACAGTAATAGTTAACTTACTGTCACAAGATGTCACAAGTGGTGTGTAAAATACCGATTTGTTCATGTGTAGATAGACAGAACCTCTAAGGAAGCATCATGGGAAAGGAAGAAAGATACTTGTCTTCTGAAGAAATGACTGTGCTTTGGACAAACAAAATGTGACTTCAGCAGAAATTGACTTTTACATTTTTAATAAGCCATTTGGAAAATGTCTTAAAATAATCAGGGATCTATGTATATATAATTGTGTGTTTTTGTGTGTGCATGGATAGCAGAACTACAATTCAAGTAAATACTTGGATTTGAAAAATTGCAAGATCTGTAAAAAGTGCAAGATTTTCTTTTTCTAACAAAACCTTTATCTTAGCTGTTATTGTTAAAGATGTTCTAAAACTTCTATTTTTATCTAATGTAACTGTTTAATTTTTAAGTTTATTAAACGGTTAAATGTATTAAACAGGGATTAAAAACAAAATTATGATTTTGGACAATAGACTTTAAATAGACTTTAATACTCTGAGTAATTCTAGAAAATTCTCCTTTGAAACAGTTTGTTCTATGGACTATTTCTTAGTAAAAAGAGAAAAAAATGAAATAAAACAACTAAACATTCTTTCTAAAATGGGGATCAGTATAGGAGTAGCATATTTTTTATAAATAAATCTTTTCTCCTGTCTGTGATTCCCATGGAGATGGAAACAAACAACTACAAGGAAAATGCTTACAGTTCTGGATGCTATTGCAATAATTGTAAAAGTACATAAGGAGAAATTATGCTTTGGCTTGTACTTCATTAAGAGCTCTCTAGTGGCTTAAAATGCCAACTGGAAACAGCGTTAAAATGTATTTATTGACATGGGGAAAGTGCATTTTACTGTATTTTTATGAACAATGTTTATTTCATAGGATTATTTTTACAGTCAGCCACGCTCCTGAAATATATATTTGTTCCACTGAGTACCGTAGTTTGTGGCAAATGGTTTTTTTACATATTACTACATTTTAAAAATTCTTTCATTTGTTTTGGAATTTGTAAGAGGAAAAAAAAAAGGTGTGATTTGGTAGACAATAAAATCACTACTGTCTTAAATTCCATAATGGCTTTTTCATTTTGAAGTCACAGAGCATGAATGCTTTGGTGGGAATTGGGAGGGTCCTCCTGCTAGTGTGAGTTAATTTGTTGCATCTTTACCCATTCTACTTATTCTGTCATGGAGAAACTGAACTGTAAATTTCAGTTGCTTTTTTATTGCTTCTGAGAAAGCTTCCAAGGGATCATGAAATTAAGCTCTTCAGTTGCGTGGGCTGTTGTTTGTTTTTTAGCAGTCTACAAGTGGGTGTAATTACTTCACAGGTTATATTGCAAGCAAGATTACCTTTTTGCTTTTGTATCTTTCTTACAGAGATGCTAATACTTACTTTGGGATTTAAGAAAAAGGGTAAAGGATGGAGCTCTCCAAATTTTGATTGGAATGACTTTGTCAGAAATACTTTTATGTGCCTTTCAGATGGTTTTATGCCCAGCATTACTGCACATATGCAGATTTCCATCCTTCCCACTGCTTAGCCTTAGCACCATTTCTGTACATGTCTGCAGCTACAGGGAAAGTTCCATGTAGGAACATGGAAC
>CM021731.1:24923068-24939018 GCA_011075105.1 Heteronetta atricapilla
TTTTTTTTTTTTTTTTTTTTTTTTTTTTTTTTTTTTTTTTTACTCTTGTTCATAAACAAACAAAACAACAAAAGACAAATGGCAAACTATGGAATGTTTTGATGCTGGATTGCGTTTTGTTGGGTTGGGGTTGTATCCCATAGGCAGGGACACCTCCCACTAGACCAGGTTGCTCAAAGCCCCATCCAGCCTGACTTTGAACACCTGCAGGGATGGGGCATCCACAGCTTCTCTGGGCAGCCTGTGCCAGGGCCTCACCACCCTCAGAGTAAAGAATTTCTTCATAATATCTAATCTAAATCTACCCTCTTTTAGAATCATAGAATATCCTGAGTTGGAAGGGACCCTTAAGGATCATCAAGTCCAACTCTTGACACCGCACAGGTCTATCCAAAAGTTCAGACCATGTGACTAAGCGCACAGTCCAATCTCTTCTTAAATTCAGTCAGGTTCGGTGCAGTGACCACTTCCCTGGGGAGCCTGTTCCAGTGTGCAACCACCCTCTCTGTGAAGAATCCCCTCCTGATGTCAAGCCTAAACTTCCCCTGCCTCAGCTTAACCCCGTTCCCGCGGGTCCTGTCGCTGGTGTTAATGGAGAAAAGGTCTCCTGCCTCTCAATACCCCCTTACGAGGAAGTTGTAGACTGCGATGAGGTCTCCCCTCAGCCTCCTCTTCTCCAGGCTGAACAGGCCCAGTGCCCTCAGCCGTTCCTCATACGTCTTCCCCTCCAGGCCTTTCACCATCTTCATAGCCCTCCTCTGGACACTCTCCATCAGTTTCATGTCCTTTTTATATTGTGGTGCCCAGAACTGCACACAGTACTCGAGGTGAGGCCGCACCAGCACAGAGTAGAGTTTAGTTTAAAGCCATTACCCCTTGTCCTATCACTATGTCCCCTGACAAAGAGTCCCTCCCCAGCTTTCCTGTAGGCCGCCTTTAGGTACTGGAAGGCCACTGTAAGGTCTCCCTGGAGCCTTCTCTTCTCCAGGCTGGACAACCGCAACTCTCAGCCTTAGTAGGAGAGGTGTTCCAGGCCCTTGATCATCTTTGTGGCCCTCGTCTGAACTCATCCTAATACCTTTCTCGTCCTTGTGCTGGGGGCCTCAGAGCTGCACACAATGCTCCAGGTGGGGTCTCACAAGAGCAGAGTAGAGGGCAAGAATCACCTACCTCACCGTGTTGGCCGCTCTTCTTTTGATGCAACCCAGGATACAGTTGGCTTTTTGGGCTGCAAGCGCACATTGCCAGTTCATGTTGAGCTTCTTGTAAACCAACACCTCAGGTCCTTCTCCTCAGGGCTGCTCTCAATTCATTCTCCCCCCACCCTGTATCTGTGCTTGGGATTGTCCCAGCCCAGGTGCAGGACCTTGCACTTGGCCTTGTTGAACCTCATGAGGTTTGCACAGGCCCACCTCTCAAGCCTGTTCCCTTTGGAAACCCCTAAGTTCATTTTGGGGAACTCCTTTGCTAGCATGAGTATTTTATGAGTTTGTAATCCTAACATTTGGACATTTCCTTCACTAGACTAAATCCTAGACCACGTAAGGCTACTAGACCCTGTGATAATTCCAAGTTTCAGCCTTCTCTAAATACAACTGTGCCTCTAGTGCTTTTACAGCCCAAGTTGCTTGGTGTTAGGCTTCCCAGGTGGTTAAGAAGCACTGCCAATAGGTGTAGTTAGGGCAGCAGTATAGCTGTCTGAACACGATGAGCTGGAGTATGCTCACTGGGACAGGCTTAGGGGTGAAGGCTTCTTCCATCTTGAGAAATGTGCATATGATGGAATACCTTGTAGGGTCTCCTTAGATCTGGATTAGGGCTCCTGAGCTGGGTTTGTGTGATACTCGTATTGCTGCTCTGCCTAAACTTTGTGCACTCTCTGTCTGTATATATATTATAAATATAGTATTAAAATTGTATTAGTATGTTTGCATGGTGGTTAAACTTCTTTAGGGACTAATCCTCTTCTTTGGGATTGAGGAGTATTTATTTATGTAACTCAAGGTGCCAGTCTGACAAAGGAGGTTAGAGAAATGAACCTATACCTGAGGTCATCCAGAATGAGATTTGTGTGTTTAGGGTGGAGATCAGTATGCCACTGTTCATTAAGCCCAGGATTACTCCTACAGATTTGTAACAGATAGTAGAGGTATTTATGTAATCGTTATGGAGGTTACCAGTCCTTACAGCAGGATGCAAGCAAGGTGTTGAAGAACACCCTGAGAAACAGGCAAGGACAGGGTCTACATGTGTCCCTGGGATCTGCTCAGTTTTTTGGTAAAGAAGTTCAATGACTCTTGTTCAGTTCAAATGTTGAAAGGGATTTACAAATCACAGCTAAAATGTTAGGTCCAGGGGTTGGTGAATCCATACTATGAACACAGAGATTAGGGGTTTGTGGTAGTGCTTCTCGAAAAATGATTTGATGGGGGTTTCTTCATTGTGGTAGTGTTCCTTTGATGAGGGACCAGTCTCCCAGACCAGTTTTTTTGGACTTCTGCGATAACAAACATCTATAGTCTGGGTAACTTGTGCTTGGTACCCAGTTCCTGAGCCAATCTGCATTTAAAATGGGGTTAGCTTAATTCAGGGAAAGATTTACATGTCAGGAATGATGAAAGTATTCCTTTTCTGGGAAATAAAACTTCTATTTTGAGTATCTAACCCCATTTGTCAATCTAGGTCTTAGCTGTAAATTGGAACACTTTCAAACTTTTCTGTTTTTGTGTGCTCAGACTATGAGGTGTCTATGTTTTTCTAGGGCTTGTTAAAGGAGCCTTAAAAATGATTGACTGGGTTGCTGTAAGTCTATTCTTTTCCTGTAGAGCTTTAGGATACAAGTAAGAAAGAGGCTGCTTGGCAAAAGGGGAACATTTAGAGATATTTGCAACAGTGAGAACTACTTCAACCTTTAATTTCCTTTTCCCCTTAGTTTTGCAGGAGTACCCAGAGGAGAATGGAGGTGTATTCTTTCTTCTGTGCAGCATAAGAACCAAATCTTTCTTGTCACAAGCAGCAACTATGGAGCTACTCCTTAATGTTTTTCACAGATCACTTAATGTGTTAGGAAATGGGTCACCCCCTGCCCACATCAGACATTTCCATTCAGCCACACGAATCTCACACTTCAGGAAATTTCTGCAGCAGTGAGGTTGAGTGAGGTTTACACTGAAATAATTTAGGAGTTTGGGGATACTTTTAGGAGACAAACTTCACTATTCCTGGTCTTTGGAAAAGGTATTGCTTCATCCACCAGCAGGTCATGTGTCAAGGCTTTCTGGAAGATGTGTATAACTGCTTTCTGTTCTTTATAACCACCCATTTTGTAAAAGCACCCTGTAAATCTACGAGAATATTATAAAGAATATATAGTAAAAAGAGAGGCTGTTGCTGGCAGTGACTACACAACTTATGATAAGGGAAATAATGTAATTATGATACAGGAAAGTGTTTTTTAATATTATATATATATTTATTTATCTCTAAAGCATTATATTTAATTCATATGAATTATTGAAATGAAAATGTTTCTAAAAACTTAAAACTCCAGTATGATAGACTTCATTTTTTTTTAAACAAATTGTGATGTCCTAAATGCATAAGAATTTTTATGCATCTGCTTGCTTTTTATTCAGCACTTCCCGACCTTCAGTCACTCGTGCATACTTGGGCATACAGTGAAAATGGGTACTTGAAAAGTAAATAAATAGATAATGCAGGCAAGTAAGAAACTAAATGGTCTAGGTATGTGTTACAGCCTTTGTCAATTTATCTATGTTGATGTTGTCCACTACTGACAGCTATTCTGCTTCTCCGGTTACACATCATTCTTCTGTGTAGTTACTGATCATGGCTACTCCAGGACACCTGAGCATCTTCAGATGTTTCTGTGGTCAATGGCAAAATAAAACCACGGTGAGCCCCAGTTGCAGGCAAGAGAGCATATGAACTCCTAAGCATCCTCCCAGTCCAAATCTTTACAATCCCCTCATTTTACTAATCTATCCCTCCAGACCAATTTTCTTCTTGAATGTCACCCTTTTGCACAGAGCACGTGCAGGTTGCAGTGTGCGCTTTGCTGCAAATGCATTCGCTCAGCAGTGGGTGTGTTTCTACAGTGACTGTATACAAAATCTCAAAATGTAAAGCATATGTTTTCCGTTTCTGAAGACATTCTGTGGGAGGACAGTCATTCTCCTTAAAAATGGTCTAGGATGGTTCAGCTCCTGATAAAGCTAACCATCATGCATGCCAGTGCTATGGCAGAGGCAGCTGACAGATGAGCATCATCTGCACTGTCATTTGCCCCTTGCAAATGATCTGCAGTGTCTTGTTTGCTGCTAGGAAAGGAGTTTGATCACATCTGTGCACTAATATATCAAGGGAATTTGCTCTTAGACTTGATTTTGTAGCCTGGGAGATATATCCAGTCGGTGTCAGGATATATTCAAAACAAAGCATTTTTTTTTTTTTTTAATATTTGAAAAATATTTTTGAAATAATTCAATGCTCCAATTTTCTCTGCTGCTGCAGGCAGGGTAGGAACTGGTAAAGGGCTCCTCTTAGCAACAATAATAGTGAAGGGCAGTGGAGAACGGAAATGTGGTGTCTGCCTACCCAGAGAAGGGCAACTCTGTGTTAATGCAGCATGATGGTCTTGGTGGCTCTCTTATGGTTTGCATGGGCTCAAATGTGTTTGCCTGAAATATTTATTGGAGACATTCATTGTCCTCAGATTTACTATTCCTTGACTCTTGGTAGGAAAAAACACAAGTCCCATGAATAAGTTATTGCAAAACCAGGTTGACCCATTCAAGCATGCAGATGTTTTATTTAAATATTCCTCAAATGTCTATTTATTCAGCATAATGCATGTATTATGCTGCCTTCTGAAATACGATATATGACTGTCAAACAAAATTGTCAAAAACAACAACCTCGGTCTCTTTGTATGATACACAGAAATAATTACATTTCATGTACAGTACAGATGCATTTTACACAGTCATCAACAGTCATTCACTACCAAAACAGTATTTAAATCACCTAAAACACCAAAAGAATGTGTATTTCCCGAATTCAGAATAAATTAATGATTTTGCATGAGACATATGGAAATATAAGACAAGACTGCAAAATCATACTAAATTATTCCTTAAACTGTAATTTAAGAATGAAGGTACCGATTGGTTCAGGGGTATAACTGTTATGCAAGTGTATTGCTGTAGTGTGATTTATTTATTTATTTTTAATTCATGCAAAAAGGAGAATAAAGATTTTTTAAGAGACATGACTTGATGGAGTCAGTAGGTTTTCTGGGTTGTATGTAATCTGGGTTCAATAACTGCCTTTTTACATTATTTACCTGACGTAACTGGTCTAGAAGTACCATATGGCATTAAGCTGTTGTTGCAGATTGCTAGTATCAAGGCAGATTTGTATCAATAACTGTTTTAGCAAAAGGTTGAGACCAAGACAGTTTTTTATGAGTGGCCATGGGTAGAAGGAGTATGTAAATAAAAGTTCTAGGACCATTTTGCTTCTTTTTAACCCCATTAAAACTTAGGTAACTCACCAGCTTCAGCAGATCTACCACAGTTTTCTAACAGGCTAGAGGAGAGGAGAGCAATGCAATGTAATAAACTTCAGAAATACTCAGAGTTAGTGTTTTGTCAGAGGACAATCTATGCTTCTGCTATCTATTTTGATCTAAAAGAAATTTAGAAGCTCAGTTTATGGTAAGTTATTCTGATTTGCACAAAAAGTGGGGAGTTCACTGCAAATTAGCTAAGCTTCTGAATAACTAAATAATAAGAAAAAAAAGTATTTAATTACGTTATATACTCCTTTTAATTGCAATTTAAGTCTAGTAAGTGTCATTGTTATATTTTGGTGTATATACTGTAGCACGATAGTCCATCATCTACTCTTCAATCTCTGTTGACATGTACAGAGAAATATTAGTATCTGTGTGCAGTAAAATGTGGTGTATCATTAGCAAGTTTCAGTTTTTAGTGGGTGTTTTCTCCTAATGCAAATTTTAAGGTCAGTAGAATGCTAACAAATACTATTCTGAAATATACACTACTCAAACTATTAAGTAACTGTTAATCATTTATTGTAATGGCCTCTAATGCACCGAGCCTTTGATTTATATGCATATTTTATATTGCAGACATGCAATCATTTCTGATCCAGTGTTCTCGATGTATATATGTATGTATTGATATGCATATATTCCATGTATATTTGATGTATATGATGTATGGTAGTTCATGTATATAGGAAGCATTATGATACATCTTCTAACACACTCTTATGGAGAAAAATGACATTTTTTTATCAGAAACGTTCCTACTAACATCAATGCATTTTAAAAATGAAGCCAAAAAAACCTGAACTAGCAGAGCCTTTGCAGTGCCTTCTAGGCCTGCTCACCTAGGCAAATTCCAATTGATATCAATTGCATTTTTGTAGCTTCCGGACTCAATCCATTATTCTATCAGTGTTCTTAGGTAATTAAATATCTTGACACAATATAAATTCTCAAATTTTAGGATGCAAGTTTACAGATAATTACAAAAATAATTTAGTCATCATTTTTACTGAACAGCTTTCAGTGTCTTCCACCTTAGCCAATACTCTGGATGCTGCAGAATGTCAGTGGGAAAGGTTTGGAGATCAATATTAGTGGATCCTCAAAACACCTTTGTTGTAAATTCATTTCAAATAGTATTGATTCTGTAGCAGTACATTGGAACAAGAGGTTTGTTCTGAAAATATAGAAGTAGACAAGATGTCTATGGAACAAATGACTATGCCTTAAACTCCCAAACAATACGGTAACATTGGAGTGGGCAATGAACTGTCATAGAAATAGAGGACAGTGGACAAAACAAACAGTGATTCAGTAGCACATTTGTGATGCACAGTTTGGCTGTAAGATTATTTAAATGTTTGCAATTCGCAGTTTATAGTGTAGATGAAGTTGTGTAAAATACCTTAATGAAAAATAAATCCTGATTCCTGATACAACATGTGTACAATGACTTATTGCAGTTGTAACAGTACCTAGGAAGCAAGATAAAACAATAGTAAATATTGAACTAACTGAACACCTTTAGTTCACTAATGAGCGTTTAAATAAGAAATACTGTGTTTTTCAAAGGGAAGTTATTTGTACAACTACCATGGAACATTAACAATCAGCTTGTTGTAAGTGCACAGAAATGCCCCTTTCTACAGTAATATTTTATCATGCCTAATCTGAAAAACAACAAAAGTAAACTGAGATCACAGCTCCAAATAATTTCAGCATGCATTATGGTTGTATTTATTTCAGTCAGTACAAACATATTTCATATGAGCATTTTTTTCTCTTTTTTCTTTTTCATAGTTTCTCAACAAGTTTGTGGTTTATTAACAGGAGAAAAAAAGACGAGTTATCAAAATGTTTCTCATTTTGCATTCAGCAGGAACACAGGTTTGTTTCTATTTTTTTTTTGTTTTGTGTTTTTTTTTTTTTCTTTTTTTTTTTTTTTCTAAAAAGAGCTCTCATGATAAGAAGAAGCATCAATGGGGACATTTCATTGTGCTCATATAGTAAGTCAGGATGATCACAGAAGCTTCCACTGTGTGTCAGTTCCAACAGTGTGTAGAAACTCCATTTGGTTCACACGCTATGACACTGAGACCCACAAAGTGTTGTGGTTCTCCTGAACCTCTCGATCCATTGCTGCTGGCACACACATCAAGGGGTGTTGTCTTTGTCAGCTCTCGTTCCTCGGGACTTGTTTCCCACTGCTCCAGCTCAGCTTGCAAGTGGTCTTTATTCTAATTTATAAATAATTCCTTGTTTTACAAAGCAGATACTCTGACAATGTTTCCTCCTGAATATTCGGGAGACTCTGGCCTATCATCTCCTTCAGGTGTGGTGACTGGAGGTGTTGGGATGCTAATTATTGCTGTAGTGACGTAAGGCTGCTCACAGTTTAGTTTAACACACTCTTCCACTTTGGCATTTAAACTGGATCGGCTGGAGGAAGAAACAAAAACCCATGAAGAAAGTAAGCCCATATCACTGCAAACCTCTTGTATGCCCAGTTCTACTGCCTCAGCTGGTCCTATACCACATTACAGAGCTCAGAGGCTCAGAAGTGCAAAGCAGCACCACCATACCAGCACATACCCCAGTAGCAGGTATGGACAAGGACAAAACCCCCTTTGTCCCTTCCTTCCTTCCGACCCAGAAGTTTCAGTATTTCTAAGACATTCTCAGTTCATCACCTAAGTGGTTTCTGAGCAGGGGAAGCATTTGACCTGCTCCCTGCAGAAAACAAACAAACAAACAAACAAAAAACCAGCAGCATTGTCAAAGCTTGCTTTGCAGAAAAGTGGAAACTAAGGGGTAGTCCCAGTACCATACTAATTCCTCCATGCCATATTCATCTAAGAGCATTTTGTATGTTATATAGCCTCAATAGTGATATACAAACTAATTGAGTTAACATGTTCATAGAGTTGCTGCAGTACCTCAGCATCATAGTTAAGACTCAGACTTACTTGAGGTGAGACTGGCACTTGTGTTTTTAGCTTGTTTGCTAGCACAAAGCTGGCACATTGTATTTTTACGTACTCTGACTGGAGGTGTGGTGCAGGAAAGTCCTCTAGCAGGGAAAGGAAGGATCCAGGCAGAACATTTCCTGAAAATCTAAGACAGATTTGAGCTTTGTGCTGGCCAAGTGGTCTCATTGCACAGCAGCTTAAAAACTCCATTAGCTACAAGCTGCTAAATTGTTCATGGAAGTGAAATCCAAACCTAATAACTATTCAAAGTAAGCTACTCAAAATGTCACTTAACAAGACAATCTTTATAGCACTTAGTGCTGAGAATGCATCTTTGTTAAATGCCAGCATGTTTGAGTTCAATGGAAAACACTTCTGAGTCTCCCGAGACCTTTGCTGTGTTTTCTGAGATGGTGCTCAGATATATTCAAAAGCCAAACGGCTTATTTCTAAGAGCAGAGATTTTCAGCAAATCACACTCTTAAACTGCACTTTCCTCACTCTTGTAACAACTCCTCAAATGGCAAAATAAATTTTTCTTAACCATTTAATATTTTTTTGTTTAGAAGAGTCTATCTTATGGCTAAAACACTTGGGACTCTGGGAATCTAATTTAGTTTCCCCATTCTGTGTCTTAATTTGAGGTCTTATTTTTGCTATGTTTTTGCACCAAATTAATAGTACAACAGCAGTGATAAAACTTTCTTTCACTTCCCATTTGCTCATTTTGTGTGTCTGAATTGCAAATTTTTCTGTGCTGCTTCTCATGTGTTTGTCCATAGCCAGTATTGTTTGGTGCCCTATATAATTTGGAGTCCCTGGATGCTAAAAATACACAATACTGTGTGGGGAAGACATGAGAGGGCAGAAATGCAAAGGGAGGGACTATTCTATTATCTTAGAATGAAGTCTAGAGAATATTAAGTGCTGGGGATATTTCAGTCCTACTGTTCATTTTTGGATGACAGCTTTAGTTTTATCTTTAGCCTCCCAGCCCACTTGTGGAGGCCACAGCAGATCCACATCTCTAACAACTGAAGGGGTTTCAGCTCTTGGTGCGCTGATGCGTAAGAGGTACCTGTTAGACAGAGGTGTCCTCTCCACACATCTGATCTGGATGGTGCTGAGCTCTTGTACACTGCCTTGACGGCTGCCAGCAATGGTGGTGTTTGGGATGCGGTAAGTCTTTTTATGTTTTCGTGAGCAGCAAGTGCTGGTGACACCTTGTTGAGATGACAGAGAGGGGCTGTGGCTTGGGGGTCTGTTGACTGTAGAAACCTCCATGCAGCTTTCTTCATAGACTTGTTCATCCACAAACTCATGATTCTAGCCCAGAGGAAGCCAACAAAGGGACAAAGCATGCACACAAAGTTAATTAAAGTGAATGTATTAATCATGCTTGTTTAAAGGCTTAAATTGACACAACTGAATAAATTGGTAAAGTTAGACAGCTTCATCTTGATTATAGTGTTTAGCTCCTATTAGTCTGGGCTGAATACCAATACAAATGTAAATGCTGGAACAAAACTCTCAGGGCTCTTAACTACAAAACAAATAATTCAAATTCTTTTGTAAAATAGCTTATGATCATACTGTAGCTTGCACTATGAATATCTCTATAAACTATGGAGTGCTACAAAATCAGGGATTATATTTATTAATAAAAGTGGTGCTTATGTAAATGCCCTAAATGTAATTTGGAAATAATAAGATTTACTGTATGAAACCGTAATAAAATAAAATTCATAAATATTTTCCATCCGTGATTTCCCCACTTTCTTTGTGAGCTGAAGGGTGTAAAATAGTGGTGCTGATTATAGTAGATAGCAACAACAAAATAAAGAGGAATTTTTATAATAATTTAGAAGTGGCAGACCAAAATAAACAGATTAAAACACGCTCACATACAGTTTGAAAGATTTTTCTAAAATCTTTCCAGTTACTCCTGAAATCAGTCTACATATCCTGTGGTTTAGGGGACATGTTTTAAGTAGTTTTACACTCTTCTCAGTCTCATTCACTTCAAGTTTGTAAGCCTGCTGCATTTTTATGCATTGGAATGAAAAAAAAAATTCCCCTGAAGAACAAGACACTAATTGGAGAGGTGCTCATGTTTTCCAGGAGAATTATAGCATAGTGCAAATATAAAATACATGAGCAAAATAAATAGAATAATAACTGTAGCCATATGTTTGCTAGAAATGGAAATACCTTCATAGACATTATTATTATTTCTATTTCTTCTCTTCTCCTTCACTCAAACATAAATTTGTGTGGAATTGACTGGTGTTGAAGCATACCAGTTTCAAGTGATATGGAAAGAATTTGCTTGACAATCAACTTCTATTAGCCATGTGTCAGCCACAAAAAGTATTTTGAATACTATCACAGTGGACAGAAAATTCAGAGAGAAAAGTGACCTAATCATGATCTTTATATTATGTTCAGTGGGTTATATTCTGTTTGCCAAGATCTCTGCTAGTTTTCTGATTGAAAGTAATTTTGTTCTTCCTAAAACTTTCATGTAGTAACCGACAAGAATTCAATTAGTAGGGTCCATTAAGGAGAGCTGTTGAGTGAACGTATAATATAGACTGGAATAATTTTGAAACGATATAATGGCTCATGTTAATCTATTTTATTATACTTATTAATTAACTGTTTTTACCTCAGCTAAAGGTAGCCTGTAAAATATAACTTTTGATATAATTATTTTAATTATTAATGTAAGTTTTAGAATTCAATAACATTGCTCACACTGCATAAGATGAAGATTTCCTCTTATTGGCTTTAAAATGTTGGAAAATAGAATATTTCTTTACTTAACTTCTTTTGATTGAGGTTTACACCAAATTATATTTCATTTAAAAGATGAGGGGAGGCTAAGAAGGCATCTCACTCTTGCTGTTTTACCATGAGCCAGCCACTTGCTAGATTCCACAGACTGGGGGCCCAAAATTTCAACTTCCCACTTAAATTTTTGGAATGTATGATCTGACCAGACAGTTGCAGAATACAACTTGGAGCCCATGAATACATTTTTGTGTTCATGTGTCATATGAACATCAGTGCCAGAAACAGGACCCAACAAACAAAGCAAAGTAAAGTAGATTGTAGTCAACTTTAGGAAACAAGATAATACTTGCATTGTAGATTCTTAAAAATAAAGACTTCTGTTTAAAATAAAAATAAAGGCTTACATATTCCACCACTATAATTAGAGGAAATTTGAAAATTTTGGTGTTGAATCCAGCTCCCACCAAATGAATAATTTTTTTATTCATGATTTCTGTGATACTTTGACATGACCTGTGGCTGCTACTAGGTTTTAAAAATATGTTGATAATGTTCTATGGAACATTTTTAAGGCAGATTACTGTTTTCAGGTCCTAGTACAAAATGTCTCAGAAATGTTCCAAAAGGACCCACTCTGAACCCTGGAAAAGTAGCTACGTTATATGCTGCAAGACATTCTGTCCTACAACCCATTGCATAAAAATAAATATTCTGAAAGTAAGAATGGAAAAAACATAAGCAACCATGAGATGACATTACTAGCTAGTGATGTGCCATTTTATTTACAAGGAAATGCTGTCAAAAAGAAAACATTATATATATACATACATCATATTTTGATTTAGTAATGTCTGTAGGTAGAAAACTTTAAAGTCTTTTAGAAAAAGTAGTACTTTCACATTGATCTCCATCAAATATAGCAGAAGCATTACTGTGTCTTTTAATGGAAAACTATATCATAAAGTTAAGATGAAATAGCCTGAAGTTTCCCTATGTATCCAGAACGTTAAAAAGAAATTGCAAAATAGATTTCACAGAATCACAGCAGGTCATCTGGACCACTTCCCCTGGGGCAGTGCTCAACTGGGGCAGCCTCAAGCATGTTGTTCAAGACCATGTCCACATGGCTTTTAAGAATCTCCAAGGAGGGAGACTCCACAACCTCTCAGGGCAACCTGTGCTAGTGCTCAGTCACCAGTACTATATTTAAAAAAAATAAATTAAAAAAAAATGTTGTGTGATGTTTAGACAGTGCCTCTTGTTTTTCAGTTTGTGCTCATTGCCTCATTTTGTGCCATTTTTTTTCTACCTTGTGCTTTTTAACAGTTATCTGAGAATATCTTAAAATGTTAGATTTCAAGGAGGGTTTGGGAGAGGGAGTGGTGTTGATGCAGCAATGGGAAGAGAAGTCATGCCATTACTGTAACCTTTGATTTGGCTTCTGAGAATAAGATACTTCATTTGTGCAAAAATATATATAAAAAACAGAAGGAGACTGCAGAAAGTGTCATGGAATCTGTATCTAAGGTAGCTGTCCAGACACCGGTATTGTATGTCTTCATTTTTGGTGAGCTGTATCCTATTGGCAATCTCAAACTTTTTTTTTTTTTTTCTTCTAGTAGTGACTTATTCAAGAAAATGGATAAAAATCACAAAAATACTTCACAACCTAGATATTCAGCACTCACTAACTTGATCAAGTGTTTATAGTGTTTGTCAAGAAATGCCATAGTACAAGGCATATGGATGGCCTCTATCATATATTTTTTCCCTGCAACCAGAGCTTATAAAACTAGATATAAATTTAAAAATGGTGGTCTAATGGATGTTGACCAATGTACCTACAATGTAAGGTAAATTTTATATAGCAATATAACACCTGCAACGACATAAAAATACAAAGATATAATTTTAGCATGCCTTAATGTGAAATTTCCAAATCTACAAAGACTAAATTAAACATAATTAATATTTATGTTCTTAGTTTCCTTAGAAAGTGATAAAAGAGGAAGCAATATAAAGTAAGGGATGATTAGGTTTATTGCTGTGACCTTAACTGTCCAAATACATACTATTAGTAAACATGGCATTTAGATATTACTGAATCATAACTCTGTTGTAGTTTATGGCTGTATAATTATCCAGATATTGACCAGGGAAAATATAGAGAGCACATGATAAGTAGTTATTTTGATTAATAGGGGGTTTCAAATCTAGATGAGTGTATTTTGGCTGTTATGAATTGAGTCACCGACTTCTACAGGGACCTCAGAGTCTAAAATGAAGCCAAAAAACTTTGAAGCTTTGCACCTACAACTGGATTAAACATTTGAATCTTCAAAATAAGATGCTCAGGGATCCTCCCATGCAGTCGCTTTAGTGAGAACCATAGTCAAGGTAGAGGAAACACTCAGCAGCTCTCTATACCAAAGCTTTGACCCCACAGTTTTGACTATGTAAGGACTACAAATGATGTCTTATGACCTGTACTGCAGAAAAGTGCAGATGTTAGCATTATGGAGTGTATGAAAACCACTCTGAAGGTCACATTTGCCCCTAGACTAGACTCATGTCACAGTATCTTTCACCTTAGATGAGGCTGTCATCCAGGCTCTCTCTTTCTCCTTTCTCTTATTTACATTCAGAGGGTATAATGTTTTAAAATATGATAAAATAGCTTCTCTAAAAAAAAAAAAAAAAAAAAAAGCTAATCACATAAAGGCTTATTAATTAAAAGAAATATTGAATACATTCAGAGCTACACTGGTATTGGAGTTCACAGGAAAACACACTCCTTTTTTTCTTACCGTAGTTTTTTCCAGACAGTGAAGCAGGTGGTGGTGCTGTGTTTCAAAGGAAGAGCCAGATTTGCTAACAAAGGCCTGTTCTTCTTCACTGGAGGACTGTTAATACAAAGAACTCTGTATTATTCTCATTTATGAACAACAGGGCTCTTATCCAAATATTTGATCAGAACTAATCTGGATCGTATACTACACCATAACAACGTCTCATCTACGTGGGATAACACAAATGACCTTGGATGCAATTACTCTTTTGCTTTATATGTATATATATATATATTCATAACCTTGCTTTGCATTTCCTTTTAAATATTTCCATTTTAGGTCTTTTATGTGTATATAGGTGGACTAATACAATTTCCAACTACAATCAACACATGATTTTTGAATGTTGAATTAATATTAAAATTATCATAAATTCCAGTGACAGTAATTTATTATTATTTTTCCCAGGAACATGCCTTATTGGAAAGAAATTGAACATAGTTGTCCTCCTGGGATCATTTCACAGCACTAAGGAATTTGTGGTATTGCTGCTTACACAAAAATTCACGTCAGTGATCCCAGTCTGCTGACTTCAGAAAGCATACAGCAGATGTTACTGACACAGAATGAAGAATTAAGTAGAAAGCATCCACTGTTTATTAATTGCTTTTGTAATTATTCACTAGAAAGCAGAAAACTAAATAGGGGAGGAAGTGGGATAATAGGAGAGATTACAATTCAACTTCGGGATATTTGAAAGCTGCATGGCAATTAAGCCATTTGGTGTCTCTTTCTTTCAAAGATTTGAATTCTTCCATGCAGAAGAGGAAACCAGTATTCTGCCTGCTTCTCTTTTATGCTAAATCACACAGCCACTTCCTCCTCTTCTGACTGTTTGCTAGAATTATAGGCTTTTTAACAGTTTTTAAACAGAAAGGGCATAGAAGAATGAAAGCCTTCCTGTATCCCCCAGGGAACTGCCAAAACACCAGAAAATGGCAGGGACTAAGAAACACTGTGTCTTCAGTCTTTCTCAGCTAGTTACAGCTCCAAGCAGTCCAGGGGCCACCTCCAGCTGCTCACAGCCACACAGACACTGCACGTCCTGGTCCCAGCTGCTGCCTGGGCTTCCTACTGCAAGTCCCTGCTGCACTCAGAGGTAATCACTGAGATTTTCCCCAGAAAAAAAAAAAAAAAAAAAAAAAAAAGGTGCTGCCAGGGAACGTTTTTCACTCTGCAACACCCCTTTGGGCCAACTACAGCTACTTTTATGAGAGAACATCACCCATGTTCTAGCTGTCTAAAGTCAAATGAAACAAATCTAATGTACATCCTAAGAGACAAACACTGTGCTTTCTTAATGGGGTCTTCTGCAGGATTTACTTCTAGAACTGTGGCTTACATTGAATCCAGCATTTCTATCTGGCCATTTTAATATTATCATTATTATTATTTTATTATTACCCTATCATCAGCTCTCATAAACTACCTTTAACATAATAATTGTCCAGCTTATCCTTCCTTAATCTACCTCTAAAGATAACATTGCCTAAATACCCAAGTTGACTTGCCCTGGTGATAAATAGAATAAACTGCTGCTGGGCTATTATTAAGCTGTTATTGTGGAGGTGGAGAATACAAAAAACATTACCTGCTGCAGCTGGTTACTCAGTAAGCCATTTCGTTTGCTCTGCATGTAGGCATTAGCACTCCCACTCTTTGCAGCACGAATTCGAGCAAGTCTGGCTTTCTGTGTAAATAGACACACAAAAAAAAAAAAAAAAAAAAAAAAAAAAAAAA